>CM072662.1:2602864-2967992 GCA_036884735.1 Huso huso | reverse complement strand
GCAGGTGCATTTATCACGGAGACTTGATTACACACAGGTGGATTCTATTTATCATCATTAGTCATTTAGGTCAACATTGGATCATTCAGAGATCCTCACTGAACTTCTGGGAGAGTTTGCTGCACTGAAAGTAAAAAAGGCTGAATAATTTTGCACGCCCAATTTTTCAGTTTTTATTTGTTAAAAAGTTTGAAATATCCAATAAATTTCGTTCCACTTCATGATTGTGTCCCACTTGTTGTTGATTCTTCACAAAAATTACAGTTTCATTTTTACTGAATTAAGTCTGATTGCTAATATTTTTTTACTGAATTAAGTCTGACCCCTTTCTCTGTTCATACAAAATCCAGTTGAAGTAGGTTTTAAGATAACCTTTGCTTTTTGCCAGTTTTAGGGTTGATTAATATGAGACATGACGCAAAGAAAGTAAAGTATCGAAAGAAGCTATTTTTTCTCATAAAACTGGAATGCGTTAACAAGGCTTTATGATAAGAGCCTGCCGTGTTTGACTCCTTCCAGCAGGTGCTTTCACAGACTGCACACAACAACTATCCATTGTTTTCTACTGAGTATGCAGATTGAAAGGAACATATACAGTGTTATTATAATTATTGACAAAGAGTATATCATATTATTTCAATCAATACAGGTTAGTTTAAATCATCCAATAACTCAGCACATTCCCAACAGGATTTGAACTCTGCTCCAGGCTCAACTCGGACTGGTTCTGCAAACACCACGACAGGCCTCTGCACATCTGCTAAAAATATTTTCTAAAACACATTACAGTCATTACAATATTTATTGCAGTTTCACAAATGTTCAATTTGTTTCCCAAAGATCGGCCTGCTTCCAGTAGCTGTGACAGTCTTGGGTCAGTTTCTGCTCACAGGTGTGGGTGACAGGCTTTAAAAGTTTGATACCTGCAAAAACTTCAGTCTTGTTAGCTGGGCTCCCATCTATACATTCTCATTGCCATCATCAGTGGGGAAACACATTTTAACTGAATCTGGGTCCATCATAGAACCGCACACCCTTGCAACCGAGGCCTTCCATGCAAAAGGATCTAATGACTTATAGCCAGAACCATCTGTGACAACACAGTACCAAACCCTTTTCTGATTGAGACTTCTTTACAATCCGTGATCCCGTGGTTTATCGTGATAATATTTTTTTCTTCGTTATTAATACCGTGGTGAGGTGTATTGTGGTATACCGTTGTACTGTGACGTCCCTAGTCACTAATGGGGTTCCATTCATGGGTTTTTCAGGTTACGGGTCAAATGGGGGAAAAATCAGACCCGAGGAGGATATATTATTATTTATTATTATTTATTTCTTAGCAGACGCCCTTATCCAGGGCGACTTACAATTGTTACAAGATATCACATTATTTTTACATACAATTACCCATTTATACAGTTGGGTTTTTACTGGCGCAATCTAGGTAAAGTACCTTGCTCAAGGGTACAGTAGCAGTGTTCTCCACTTGGGATTGAACCCATGACCCTCTGGTCAAGAGTCCAGAGCCCTAACCAGTACTCCACACTGCTCATTGTACTGCTGTACTATTTCAGCCTTCGCTTGGGGATTTCAAAACCGCTAATTTGTTGCCCATAGACACTGCACTTCATTGCATCTGTCTCATTTATAATGAAGTCAGTCAGTCAGTTTTAAGCGCAAAAAAAAAAAAATATTTATATAACTTTAGCACTACAACACAGCGCTCTAGTATGGCGTCTTCTATCTCTGACTAAGACTCTCCACTTCCCTTGCACATAAAAAGTAGAATTTATGACCGAGAGGTGGCCATTCGGCCTATCGGTGCTTGTCTGGTTCCTAATAGCTGGTTGATCTCAAAACTTTTTCAAGTCTGGTATTAAAACATTGCAGTGATTTCAGCATCAACAACATTGTTAGGTTACCACTGTGTTCCATACCCACACCACTCTCTCTGTGAAGTGGCTCCTGTCCTAATTCTGTCTCCACCTTATTTTTGTCTGTCCCTAGGTCCTTGTTTCTGTGCGGTGCTAAAAGTATTGCCATGGGTAAACTCCTTTTACTATTATAAGGACTTCTATCAAGTCCCACCTAAATCTTCTTTGTTCCAGGCTAAATGAATTCAGTGTCTTCCACCCATTATATCTTTGCAGCTCATTCCTTTAAACCCTGGGATTAGTCAAAATCTGAACACAGTACTCTACGTGCGGTCTCACCAGCGCGTTCTACAAACTCATCACAACATCCTTATGTCTGTACATTGATGGCTTTCCGGATTACTAACTGACTGCCCCCTCCTCCTTCTCCCCCCCTCAGCGAACCACAGTGCCAAGCAGTGCCGCACCCCCTGCGCCCTGCGCTCGTCCTGCAGCGAATGCACCAGCGGCAGCTCTGAGTGCATGTGGTGCAGCAATATGAAGCAGTGTGTCGACTCCAACGCATACGTGGCCTCCTTCCCCTTCGGACAGTGCATGGAGTGGTACACCATGAACAGCTGCCCACGTAAGCAAGCAGCCAGAATTTTCAGAGGAGTGTGGAAAGAGTTACCAAAGAGAAATGAGCCCCCTGCTTTGTATATATGTGTGTGCTATTGTATTAAAAGTTGTATTTTCGTATGCTAGCTACACTCTTTCCCCAATGTCACTGCAATAAATAAATATAAAGCTATAGCAAAAGTAGCAAGCCATGACCTACATTTCATGGTATGTATATTTTATGTGCGACATGCATGTGGTTGGATGGACAAACAGGTGCCTTCATATGTCCACAGACTGGTGCACTCTAACTTGTGGTAAACAATTTAGTAAGCAGGTTTTATCACAATCAGATGTGTGACGTTTTGACAGACAGCCATCAAGTTACATCACCAGGATTGGATATCTCTATAGAAGTGAAAATGTTTTGCATAAAGATTAGTCAGGCATCATGTTATATGCTCAGATTATGATATTTTCAATAACTCGTGGTAAATCATTTTTATAGCCATTTTTCATAGACATTTGGAGAAGTAGATCTCATTATTTAAATGTAACAGTTATGGGTCCTGATCCTACATTCCCGTTGCTCCGGATTGGTATCTCTAAGTGTGGATAATAGCTTCCAATTCCAAAGTTCCTCTGCATTATTCTTCGTCAGCAATTCTGGTTCCAACAGATACCATATACCAACCACATTGTTGTTTTTCTTCAGTCTCCAGACTGCTGGTTTCCCTATGTTTTAAAATATCTCATTGTGAACTTCCTAAAGAGAAATGAGTAAATCCTTGAATCAATGCGATTTATTATTATTCGGTTTTCTTTTTAATTTTTTTGGTTGGCTGCAAAAAGTGTGTTTTGTTTTTTCTACTCTGTGCTTTTAACACCCCTTTACTTGTGCTTCTCGGCAGCAGAGAACTGTTCTGGCTACCGCACGTGTGGCCAGTGCATGGACCAGTCTGGTTGTGGATGGTGTACGGACCCCAGTAACACAGGGAAAGGGCAGTGTATAGAGGGCTCGTACCGAGGTCCAGTCCAGCCCTCAACACCCGACTCATACCAGGAACCAGCACTCAATGTCACCATGTGTCCTTCTGAGAACAAGTACAACTGGTCTTTCATTCACTGTCCAGGTGAGAGAGAGGGGCAGTGTGTGGGGTTGGGTGGGGGCTTCATACTATTTATGGGGTCCCCACACAGTAGGAACACTATATGAAGACATGGGCCATGTTAAACATAACATTTTCAATGCAGAATTGTTTACTTGAGCTCCAACTTTTTTATTGTGGAGATTCGTGCTTTAGAATTGTAAATATACACTATATGGGATCCACTTCAAAGTTAATTAGTGCCCAAGCTATCTGAATCACAATGAGATCAAAATCTGTACCGCTAAACTTACCCTGGCATTATTGAATGTAGATTTACAGCTTATAGTTTTATTTTTATATATAAATTGAAAGCCATTGGATAGTAAGGTCACTCCAATGCTTTGTCTCTAACCATCTCTCGTTCTTCCTGCCCAGCGTGCCAGTGTAATGGCCACAGCAAGTGCCTCAATGAGAGTGCATGTGAGAAGTGTGAAGACCTGACAACGGGCAAGCACTGCGAGACCTGCATCTCCGGGTACTATGGAGACCCCACCAACGGGGGCACCTGTCAGGGTGAGTGACGTCAGGGTCGCTCACAGGCAGCATTACAACATCACCACATCAGCTGGCTGCTGTCATCTGTGATGCCCTTTTACATGCTGCTTTTAATGAAGTTAATACAACATGTGCACGGAAGTCATCTTGTGCCGTCCAAGCAGGGCGGTTCTGTCTGCGCAAACTGTGCCGAATGATCTCTCATCATACCCTACACACAAGGACTCATCGTGAAGCACCAAACCTGATATTGTGTCCAGGAAATACTATTAAATATAAAGAGGTGCTGTTGTGCTGTATGTGCTGTGCACGGGATGACATCTGTACACAAGATCTGTATATATTTCCTGGAATTGACATTGACACTGCTTTTTGATCACTCTGGACACATCATTGGTGCTGACTGTTTGTTTGTTTGTTTGATTTCAGGCTGCAAGTGCAATGGTCACTCCTCCATCTGCAACGCCCAGACTGGGAAGTGTTTCTGCACTACCAAAGGGATCAAAGGAGACAAGTGTCATCTGTGAGTTTGCAGGCTCGGTTGTGTCCTGCCTCGATACTGTCTGATCAGCTTGCTTTCTTTCACTATTCTTTCACTTGCGCTATCATTGTAGTTTTTGTTTTCATGCTCCCTTGCATCTTGTTTCCTCTCCTCTAGGTGTGAGGTGGAGAACCGTTACCAAGGCAATCCTCTCAAGGGCACCTGTTACTGTGAGTATAAAGGAGGTTGAAGGTTTTCATGTTTTTCTTTATATTCATTTTAATTAGCCAGTAGTATCACAGTAAATTCATATTAAACAGCGCACGTGCTGGGATCTGTTGGAAACGACTGACCCAGGTGGCAGACCAGTGGAAACGAGGAAGGAGGTTTCCACCCAGCTCAAAATTAACTGGAAATACTGCAAGTGACTTTCCAGCTCGTTTCTGAAACAAAACAGGAACCAACCCCTTCAACCCTGTGCATTATTGTAAACAGTTGTCAAAATAGCCAGGAAATGACCCAGATAAGTGCTTTCAGACAGTTGATCTCTGTAAGCTGCTGATTTAAGTGTGAACTGAACATTTTAATTTTGGTGTTTATGCTTTGTTATTGTTTTCCAGGACCCCCTTGTAAACAAGGCCTTGGTCTCAATGGGGAAATCTCCTGATTTTTAAATTAAAGAAATAACTTGCTGTCACAAAGACGGCCGGAGTGGGTGGCGTCAGACCAGAAGCAGGAAATAAAACGACAGAGAGGTGTGGTTTGGTGAAGCTGAGCGAATGGTTTCGCTCAGCATTTAATAAACAGAACAGAAAATAAAAAGGTTGTACAAACAAAACACAGGGCACGGCACTGGTAGCCAAAATAAACAGACAAACAAAAACGGACTACACAGACTTCTACTTTTCACAATTATTATTACAATTACCCCCGTCTCCAATCCCGTTCTCCACTCACCGAACACACAACCCCGAGTGAAAGAAATGTGCATCTATATATACTGTTGTGCTGGGATTCAATTACGTAGGACGTTCGGGCTCCTCCCACTCAGGCGTAGGACGTTCGGGCTCCTCCCGCTTGGGCTGTGGACATTCGGGCTCCTCCCGCTTGGGCTGTGGACGCTCTGGCTCCTCCCGCTTGGGCTGTGGACGCTCTGGCTCCTCCCGCTTGGGCTGTGGATGCTCTGACTCCTCCCGCTTGGGCTGTGGACACTCAGGCTCCTCCCGCTTGGGCTGTGGACACTCAGGCTCCTCCCGCTTGGGCTGTGGACGCTCTGGCTCCTCCCGCTTGGGCTGTGGACGCTCAGGCTCCTCCCACTCAGGTACTGGAGAGGGCAGCGACTGCTCCTCTCCCTCTTGCTCACTGGAAGGCATCCCTCCCATGTCTGCAGCTAGGTACCCCAGCACCACCATGGTAATGTCACAAACTGATGCCGGGTTGTGCTGTTGCTCCCAGTCCTCCCATCGTTCCCCATCTCGCATCCGCAGCGTGTTAATAACCCAGGGGAGGTCACTGGCGAAGTTCCCCTAGGGGTGCACCAGCCAGTCCCATATTTCCCGGGACGGTGGGGAACCCGGTGGCAGTGGGGGTAGAGGGGTGTCTACTGATGCTTGGGGTGACAGCTGCTCCTTTCCCTGAGCCCGCGTATACGGGCACCCTGCCCCGTTGTGGCTGTCCTCCTCCCAGCCCGGCATGCAGGATGAGTGCTGCAGCTGTTGTTGCTGCTGCTGCTTCCGCTGCTTCCTGCAGCTCTTTCTCCCCATCCTCGCTTTACTATTTATTTATATATATATATATTTTTTTTTTTGTAATCCAACACACAAACACCTCTCCTGGTCTGACACTTGGAGGCGCTGTTATCCCACTCTGACACCAGGAAATAAAATGACAGAGAGGTGTGGTTTGGTGGAGCTGAGCGAATGGTTTCGCTCAGCATTTAATAAACAGAACAGAAAATAAAAAGGTTGTACAAACAAAACACAGGGCACAGCACTGGTAGCCAAAATAAACAGACAAACAAAAACGGACTACACAGACAAACACGGTGAGCTTCTACTTTTCACAATTATTATTACAATTACCTCCGTCTCCAATCCCGTTCTCCACTCACCGAACACACAACCCCGAGTGAAAGAAATGTGCATCTATATATACTGTTGTGCTGGGATTCAATTACTAATTAATTATTCACTTGAATCCCAGCACGTGAATTAATTCTGTGCAACCCCGTGCTCACATACTATACTTTAAATGCACGTGCAGTGATGTGCAATCCCTTGCCTAAATACAAATATACAATTTAAATCACACGTGAAACACAGACCCGTTTATATCCCGTGTACCAATCTCTATACACCAACATTAACACATGCAACATACAACACATAACACACACATGCACACAGGGGCGGGGCACATTGCCACACTTGCGTACCAAACCGTTTCTGCTGGTTCTCATGTGAGAACCTAATAAGTTATGTGAACCCCTGCCTATCTCACCTTAGACTACTTGTATACATGTAACCATATACACCCCACTCGCATTAGAATAAAGTACAGCTGGTACCTCTCTCCCTGTTAAGAATGCTCTCTGTCAGTCCTTGCAGCTTGATGACTGAGCTCCCTCCCTCTCTCATTAGAGGGAATCCATCATGCCACAGTAATTAACAGGTTTACTATGAAGCTGATCTTGAATGCCACCCCCACTCTTTTCTGTGTACAGATACCCTCCTCATTGACTACCAGTTCACCTTCAGCCTGTCCCAGGATGATGACCGCTATTACACAGCCATTAACTTCGTTGCTACACCTGAAGAGGTAAGTGTTCACATAAACAAACTAGAGCATAGTGTGTTAAAGGTCTGCCCTTCAGCCTCTGGCCTGCTATTCGTAATGAACTAGAGTGGGCAGGTTGCCGAAGCCTACAGCTGCTCAGGGTCCCGATTTCATGCATGCATTTGAGTTCATTTAGCCTAGAACTAAGTGAGAATTGATTTGAACTCCTTAAAAAGGAATTGATAGTTAACTCTAGCTGATACTTTGAACTCTGCACAAAAGCCAGTACCAGAGGACACAGTTGGAAAGTAATTGGAGATGGACATAGGGCAGAGGGTAGGAGACACTTCTTCACAGTGGTGAGGGTATGAGGCAGAATCCCTTGGGTCCTTTAAGACTTAAGTTGACAGTTTTGAGATCCTAGGAACTGAGAAGTGATAGGCTGAAATGGGTTCTTAAGTGTTCTGATGTTAGCCAATACAGATATCTTCGGTTCCTTTGGAGAAGTAATGTGCATTGACTTATGTTTCTCTGTGTGATCCTTTGGGAACTGTGATTTGTCACCAAAGTTTTTTTAAAAAGACACACAATATCATCTCCTATTGGTGGACTAAGGCAGCACACATTTTGACATTATAAGTTGTATTCCAGTTCGATGCTCATATACAATTGAATCATTGTCTTCGGTCTGTAAGTTATTTAATAGTTTTCCAGGAAACAACTACAAGCAACTTTTAATCCCTTTTGATTTTTTCTCGCCCCATTCAGCAAAACCGGGACCTGGACATGTTTATCAATGCATCTAAAAACTTCAACCTGAACATCACCTGGGCCACTAGTTTTGCAGGTAATAGAACCTATAACAGGGCTGTGTTGCTGGGGGTGACACACTTTCAAGCACCTTGCCTATGGATAGAGCCAATGCTACAGGGCAGGATTTCCCCTCTTTTTTTTTGCCCCCTATCTCTCACTTTGATATGATTTCCCTCTTTGACAAGTGCACATGGTTTTAGGTAACTTTTCATATCCACTGCACTGGTGTCCACCTGTTCTCTTTTCACCCTTGGTATCCTAAACTGTAGGGATCCTGAAGAGCAAAGATATTTACAGATGTGTTGGAATTTATTAAAAGGGACTGGGAATTATTTAAAAACAGAAAACAGAATTGGAATTTCAAAAACCAGTAATTCATCCTAACCCTGGTAGTTACTGTACATGATATCTACATAACTTTATATAGAGCGCACCCAGTTTTGTGGAGCACCAACAATGTAGTAGTAATAAAAAATAAAAGGTGGTGATTCCAGCAATCAGTTGTGGGTAACAGATAAATATGTGCTGTGTGTCTACCCTGTCTCACCCAGCTGGTACACAGGCAGGAGAGGAGGTCCACATCATCTCCAAGAGCAACATCAAGGAGTACAAGGACAGCTTCTCCAACGAGAAGTTCGACTTCCGAAACAACCCCAACATCACCTTCTACGTGTACGTCAGCAACTTCACCTGGCCCATCAAGATACAGGTGAGGTTCAGCAGCCGAAGAAATAATTGACCTGGGTTCACAAGCAACAACTGGGCATTGATCTTGGTGCACTGGGAGTCACGTGTTATGGGGAAGAACTGTACTGTGATGTGTACTGACATACAGTGCTGTAAGTTGTCGCAGTTTCTTTTGTTAATGTTAATGATGTATGCTATTTATTATAGTAGCTAGGTGGTGTATTCTATCCGTCGATCGCAAGATAATTAGTAGCTTGCAAGGTAAATGCATACAGTTAATCTGCGTTTTTCAGAACTGAAACTAAGGCCTGCAGCATGCAGTATGGAGTAGCCCAAGACTTTCTATTTCTTGAGTGTAGGTTATACATGATTAGAAACCTCAGAATTATCATCCACCAATTCGGGAAACTCAATTGCAGGGCACTGCCACTCCTGTGAGGGTTCTGTTGCTTAAGTATCCCCATTCCTGAATGAAAAGAAGCATAATTATCATGAAGATAATTATTGAGGACACGTTTTCAGAAGTGTTTTGAATTCCTAATATCAGACCCTTTAACACATTAACCGTATGTAACGTATCCCTGGGAAAATATTGCAAATAAAGTCTGATCTTTTAGACTTACTACTAGTATACAGGCCTTTTTCTTGTTATAGCTAACGACTTTGTATATAATGTTAAATGGAAGTTTAACACAAATACTGCGATTTACAATGTGTAAGCATAAAGCAGCCGCCGTTGATGGTTGCAATATAATGTAATCAGTGATTAAGACATCACTGGCTACTTAATTACAGTTCTGTATCATTATAAAACAGGTAAGAATAATTCCAATAAAAAAAACGTTGCATGCCATCAAAAGTGATCCTGAAGCTAAACTAAAACGTGTGCGTTTGTCAGTGGTGATCTTGAAGTTTTGTTTCTTTCTGATTCAATTTTTGATGTATTTATTTATTCATTCAGTTAATTAAAATGATAGGCTGTGCTGCGTGGGTTTCAGTTATGGCACACATTTATACAAGCAGGAGAAGTAGACATTTGGATGCGCTCCTGTTGAGAGGTGCCAGATAAGATCTGTGGGATGGGTGGGCTGGTGCGCCGAGCTTCAAACAACAGCATTCAGAGCCAATGGCTTAATCATTCCCATTCTTGTGATTTCTTAGAAAATTGCAAGCTTGTTTTTCTAATTAATTATTTTCTACTAACTCACTGAAAGCTGGCATGGCTTTAGACCTAGTAATTATTTACATTGCTTCATAACATACCAGCAGTGGCTTCCTGTGCTGTGTTTAATCTATAGCTACCCTTTACGAAATGCTAATCAGGGTTTTAAAATCCATTTCCTTTAGCGCCTATATAATCGACCTCTGGGGATACATATTATGCAGGGGGATAAAGAGGAGGTGGGTTAAATGGAAAATTGCATCTGTACGTCACACATTGGAGTTTTGCATATATCTAGAGCAGGGGAGGGCAATTCCATTCCTGGTTTTTGTTCCAACCCTGTTCTAAATTGTTTAATTGAACCAATTCAAGCTCCATACAGACTGAATTAGTTAATTGTCTCATTTTACCTGTTAAACCTGGAGTGGAATGACCCTCCAGGACCGGGATTGTCCACCCCTGATCAAGAGGCACTTCTTTACAGAGAAACTGGTGAGGGTATGGAATGGTTGATGCTGAATCATTGGGATCCTTGAAGACTCAGGGTGACAGAGTTCTGAGATCAATCGGCTACTCGGAATCAGACGAGCAGACGGGCCGAAATGGCCGTCTCCATTCGTAAATCTTCGATGTTCTTACAGCAGATTTGTCCTAAAACTTGCCAAGGACCTTTGTTATATGGCAATAAAATAATTGAGTAGCAGCGCCTGGTTATCAAGAGAATATTTCAGGCTGGCCAGCATGAGTAATAGGCTTGTAACAATAATGATAATAATCACATTATTTATTGATTGGGCCTCCTCAATAACAAATCGATAATATTTTAATGAAATCGAATATTCCATGAAATTAAAAACGTGTCTTGTATATATTAACTTGCTGTCAATAATGTAATCTGTGTTGTTGCTTCTAAAAGTTACTGAGAATATGCGTTTGTGAACAAATACAGGATGATGATGATGCAGAGATCAAGAAGGTTGTACAAAATAGTTTGCCACCAGTAGAATGCAAAATTATTGTACACGATCCGCTGCAGTAATTTTTGTATTTTTTTTTGTATTCATTTTGGACACTCTCAAAATGTTCACTCGCTTAACAATATCGGTTGAGATCTCCTAGGATACTAAACCCGCCCGGGATGCCCATATCTACCAATCAGTGAGGAGAGCCCAGAGTGGTTATTGGCTGCTGTTAAGTGCCAATCAATGAATCCTTTCCAGATTTATTTTTGAAATTGAAACAAACTTATAATCACATCAGGAACCTGAACTGATGCACGTAACTTAATTAGATTTGAGTGCAGGGTAAAAGTACACAAAGTAGACCAGTTTTCATGGCTGTGAAATAGGTAGGGCATTGGTAATGTAGAAGTGTAAGCGAATCCACATGGGCGAAAGGCTTCGCTGCGCGCTCCAGTATGTGACGCATTTTTGGTTGCGACATGGTATGTAGATTGATTAGGCCTATATGTATGAAAGAGATATTCTACATATCTTGGTTGCAACGTGGGTAGCAAGTCAATTAATAATAAATCCACATACATGTATGATACAGATATTATACATATTCAAGTATGGAGACGCAAAATAAAATGATCAACCGGAGTTGTCGCTGTCAAAAGTTCTGTTGCCGGTAAGGGTAGGTTACCTCCTAATGTACTGTTTGGAAAAATGACGATGTAGTGGTATTCACTGAAGATAATGCAAATCTAAGTGGCTGTGCAAAGTCATGTAAAGATTTGATTAAAATATGACCGCAAAAAGTGAAATGCATCTCTGCAACCACGGCACACTGGAAGGCGGCTGCTTTCGCTAGCAGAAGCTGGGCCACACAATTCATAAATTGTAACCAACAGCAAATTAAAAAAAAAAAATGAGAGATTGAATTATATCTGTATGAATAGGCCATAATGTTAATGTAGTTTTGAAACCTTTTTTTGTTTTGTTTTGTTTTTTTACTCCTTTGGACAGTGGGGTTGATATCTTTTTTTTTTTTTTTTCTTAATTTACTGTTATGTTTACACAACAAATGTGTCAGATTTTACACAAAACAAGGCAAAGGTTAGTGACGGCAGGAATGTGAAAATTGGAGAGTGCTATATTTAAAGCCAGTGTATTTATCAAACGTGTCTTAAAACATTGAGAGTTTTTTTTTATACCATGCTCTATAAAAAGAGGACTTGTTGTTCCTTTAAACTGTTACTGTGAGGGATTTTTTTTTTTTTAACTCGATAATCAATGTCAACGTCAGGATTTGATTTACAACACTAATGAGTAAACCCGAGCAGGCTAAGTGTAATCAGTCCTGAGGTTATCAGGGGATGTGTTGCTCCATTATATTCATGCAATGCATTTGGATATGAAAGTTTATGGTTCCTTCTATCTGTGTGGTCTTAGTAAGTAAATAAGTAGTGGACTCAGTGGCAGTTGGTCCAGCACAGGTACTGTGGGCTATTCATGTTGAAGGAGGCAGTGCTGTGGTATTATGAAACAAAGCTAGGATGTGGTGGGTGGACCTGGAACATGGCACGCAGGCTATCGTGATGCAAGTTTAATCCGGTCCTTCAGTATTACTGCATGGCTATAATCACACTTTTGCTGGAGCAGTTTAACTGCATGAGGGTATGTTCCCATGGACTGGGTTGGATTTGTGCTGTTGCCCTGTAATAAATGAATGGCGATCAGCACTCCGATTTGGAATTCTTTTAACACAAGTTAGTAAGAGTTTCACAATCTGGGGGTATATTCATATTTTGAAATGTTAATCTGAAGAAAAAAAGTGATTTCACATTTACAAATAGTAGACTAAACCTTAGAGGTGTGTGTATGTTTTTAGACATGACTCCCTTTGCAGAGGCTCAAAGATCCCATTTACTGCCTGTATTGAGCCTGCCAAAATAAAAAGCTGGTACAGCAAATACAAAGTGAATCAGTCGGAGTTTTACCAAATCAAAGGGGCACGCGATCAGTCTGCCCAGAGCAACAATATTCAGATATGTAGTGCAAACTAGTGTAAGCATTCAGCTCTGCAACTGTTTTTGCTTGTATGCATCACTGCTTGTCATTGCGCTTTTAGGCAAGTGTAAGAGTAACTGCTAAAAACACTAACTAAATCAATTCAAGTCTCCCATCATTTTACAAATACATTTGGAATTAAAATAATCTGTTAGTTTGTGATGCCATTATTTACGTTTTTTAAGAAGTTGCAAGGCCTACTTGCAAATGCTGCATGTCTGCTGGGATCTGCAGTACATCAATTCCCTTTTATAAGATGCTTGAGGTAGCCCCCCCCCCTGTTTTTTAATATAGTTTCTTAGCCTCAGTGTTCCCCTGGAAGGCTGTGGGGTCTCTTCAGGGGAGCTGAGTAGGCTGATCAGTGAATGGGCTTTTGTTTCATTTCCATTCGTGTTTTAATTTTTCTCTTTGGACTGCTTCTGGAGCTCTGGTCTTTCTCATCTGCCCCACCTTATACAAACTGTCAAACACTGGGTGAAACACTGAGCAGGTCTTCAGAGTTGAGCCCAGAGCATTGAGCAAAGCAGACTGATCTTTCCAAAGTCTTTTAATCAGCAGCTGGCTGCCTGCTTTTAACCTTTTCTTGCCCACTCTGTGAACATCCATGTAATAGTCTAGTTATATAACACATACTCTACAAAGCATGGAAACAATGTTTAACCCTAAATTAAACAGCTGCTTTTGGAGAAGGACTTTCCTTGGATTTTGGTGCAATTTAATGCTAATAGAGAGAGCCCCTGAGGTGTGTAATCTGAATGGTTTTGATGCCAGGGCTTGTCGTGCCCTGTGCTTCACGTTTTAGAAGTCTCTGAAACTCTGGCAGTTTTAAGCAGAAACCTCACACTACGTCTCGTTTATGTTGAACGAAGTTCAGGCACCGCTTTCCAATGGGCTCTTTGTGAACCTGTTAGTGGACCTGGCCGGATGCAGCTCAGCTTGGGAACACAGAACCTATTTTTAAAACCTAAGGCAAACATTAGCATCCTCCTGGGAAAATTCAGCACAGCTTTTATTTTATGCATTTGAAAGACCATGATATGCAACATCTTACCTCTTGTCTAACCGAGTACTACAGCCTTAATAATGTGGCTGCCTCAGCTGGTTTTATTATACTGCTTTCCCAGACTTCATAGAGTCATAGGGCTCAGTTCTCAAAACTATAGTATTTACTCCAAATCATCATTTGGCAATTTATTTCAGAATGAACCCAATAAACATACCAAAGTAGAAATAAACTACTCCATTTATTTGGGGGCTCTTACGGAGAGCTATGACAATTTAGAGTAAAAAGCCTTGAGAATCTGGTCCATAGTGCACGACTGCATATACTGTGAGGTATGTCAGGTATTACTATTGTAATGTTCTTTTTCTAGGAACAAATCCTTTGGTAGCACCATAACCCTGGACACAGTTGTTGCTGTTTTGTATGAAATGAGTATTCAGCTTACTGTACAATTGTCCCGATTGTAGGTAAAATGAACATTACCTCATTCAGCATTCCATGACTCTGTAGCATACATACAGCCTTGTACAATACATGCAAGATGAGAGGAACCCTCTTGAACTTTCTCACTACAAAAAAAATAAATGTAATCCATTAGAGGATCAGAAAAACGGGTTCTGCTATCTCGCCAGCTTGAACAAAAACACATGATTATATCCCAGTCTGGGAGGGGCGTTCCACTCACACTGGTAGGATTTGGCTCTGAAAGGGTCCTCTCCCCCTCCTCTTGCTCAATCCTGTTTGCTCTCAGGCCTCTGTCCAAGTCAGTCGTAATGTTAAGCAATATGACATTTCCAGGCCTGAAACGCGCAGCAGATCCCTGTAATCACTGCCAGACCCAGGTAATAAAACATTGCTGGTGTTTCTGGTTTTCTCTGTGTGTGCGTACACTATCTGTCTGTCTGCCTGACTGCCTGTGTGGCGGGCGGGGTGACGAGGATACACAAAGAGGTATTATCGAAGTCCTTTTCAAACAGCTGCTTCCTCGCTGGCTGGCCTCACGGTTGTGACAGCCCTGCTCTGTTTTTTGGCAGTGGTTGGGCATCGTTTTCCCTCCCCTATCCCTCTCACCACTGCTTCCTGGTCTCCCTGCAGGGGGACTTTTCTAAAGGAAAGCTTCCTGAAACCCTGCAAGGACGAGAAGGGATTGTTTGAATCTTTACTGTTTGTGTGCAGCTCCACAGGAGGGAAAGGTGTATGTTTTTTAAAACTCTTGTTTTTTCTGTTTTTTTTTTTGTTTGTTTTTTTTTCCTTTAAACTCTAATTATATAATTTTACGACTTGCTCATCTGGATTATAACTGGGAGCAGACTTCGTTCAGAAGGTAATTGGTTCGCTTTGGTTTATTTATTTGAACGCATGGTCTAGTGTCGAGCTCTGGTCTTTTATAGTACTCTATGAAGTATAAGAAAGTGTGTACTGCTGGGGTATATGTCACCTGCTTTCACTGTTTAAAATCTTGGTATTTTTTTGTTTTTTAATACAGTGCCACAAACAGCCTTATATTATCCAGAATAAGTCATCATGGAGTGAAACTTGTTCTATTCATTCTTTAGCCTGAACTGAGTGTGCAATACTAATGCAAGCGATGAACTCTAGAACATTTCAGAATTGCTGTTACCGACCAAAAATGCTAAAAAATCCTGATGGGTTTTTCTCTGTTGTATTTGATGTGTTACGTACACCTGTTACTCTGCATGAACCCATGTATAACCAATTTGTAAGGGGTTTGATAAGGATGTGTGATTATACAAGGCTAGGACAGCACCTGTGGTACACTGTTACACCCTGTGAATGTGTATTGGTATGCTAAATTAATACATTATCATGATACATTGGGTGTTCCATCCATAAGTACTGTAGGGGACCAATTGGTGTTGAAGTAAAGGGGAGGGGGGGTGAAAATGGATGCCCTTATGCACTGACACTTGTTTTAAATGTGGAGAGAAATTATATATACCCTGCTGTGCAAAAGTCTACTCTGATGCATAATGATCATCAACAATTTACTCAAAGCCTCCACTAATGTTTTCTACTATTATAACAACCTTGACTTGCATAAAGAAGGAAAATCATTGAGTGAAATAGCTCACATCACTCGATTTTCAAGGTGTGGTATCCGAAGCATAATCAACAAGTACAGAGAAACATCGTCTGTAATTGACAAACCCAGAACTGGAAGACCCAAAAAGCTGTCTAACAAGGATGAGCTTGAAGATAATATCCTTAATGAATAGAAAGAAGACAAGCGTGAATTGACAACAGAACTGGCTAAAATATGCACAAGAACACAGAAATTTGAAGGTGGAACAATGGTCAAAGGTGCTTTTGACTGTTGATGGAGTACAGGGAGTGTGGGAACCGCTGTGGGAGGGTCTTCACATAAATGTTTTGGCGCTGCGGGCAGTTCATCTGGTCCTGCAACAATTTATTCCAGAGATACAAGTGAGACGTGGTGATACGTGCAGACAACACCACAGTGGTGGCTTATATCAACCACCGGGGGGGGCTCCAGTATCTTAGTCTCAATCATGTTGCCCAGGAGCTTTTGCTATGGGCTCACAAGCACTTGCTTTCCGTAAAAGCAGTTCACCTGCCAGGGGTGAGGAACTAGGCGGCGGACCTCCTCTCCTGAGGGGGCCCCCACAGTTTGGAATAGCGACTTCACCCAGAGAGAGATCTCTTTGTGACCCAGGAGTCCACCCATTGTCCCCACTGGTCACCCGCTCGCCATAGACGCACTGGCCCACAGATGGCCCAGGACTGCTCTATGCTTTCCCACCATTGTCACTGCTCCTGTGTGGAGAAGATCCGTCAAGATCGGGCCCGAATGCTCTTAGTAGCCCCAAAGTGGCCCAGGAGAACATGGTTCTCGTCACTGGCACAGCTCCTATTCTGTCAGCCATGTGAGCTGCCGATGCACCACGACCTGCTCAGTCAGGCACAGGGTACCCTGTGGCACCCCAACCCATCAAGCCTGCAGTTCTGAACCGCTGCATTTGAGCCATCTGGGGTTATCAAACAAGGTGACTGACACCCTGCAAAATGCCAGGGCAGACTCTACTTGTTCCCAGTATAGTTACAAGTGAGGCAAGTTTCAGACATGGTTTTTGGCTTGTGGTTTCGAACCCACAACATGCCCTATGGCAGGTCTACTGCAGTTTTTAGAGGACCTTTTTGATGAGGGGAAATCGTCCTCATTTTAGTGTGCCATGTAAAAATAGATTCAGTCTTCCCAGGAGCTCATTTTCGATACAGACTGCGTATGAACTTAGCTCACTGCCAATCTGCCCCTGCCCGAGAAGCTCACCGGCCATTCCACCAGGGGTCAGGCGACTTCGTGGGCTTTGTTTCAAGGTGCATCGATACAGGACATATGTAGTGCAGCAGTTTGGGCTTCCCCCCACCTACGTTTGCCAGGTTCTATGGACTGAATGTCATCGACCTGCAGAATCCTGGATTTGGCACTAGAGTACTGAGGGCGGCCTACCAGTCCACCCTCACGACAGAACATTAGAGGTGAGGCCGTTCTGTTTTTCAGTTTAGTGGAAATACTGTTTGCAGCACAAAGCGGTGTTTGGTTAGCTTTGTAGCTCAGAGTATATACCATGTCTGTGTGACAGTTGGTTATACTCGTAGAACATTAGGGTGAGTCCAGACTAATGTTTTTATTCCAGCTATGCTGGTATTGATTCAGCCACAAGGTGGCTTCGGCTTGTCCCTTGTAGCTTTATTATGTACTTGCGACAGCTTGGGTATACTCAGCTTGGGGCAGCAGTGTGGAGTAGTGGTTAGGGCTCTTGACTCTTGACCGGAGGGTTGTGGGTTCAGTCCCAGGTGGGGGACATTGCTGCTGTACCCTTGAGCAAGGTACTTTACCTTGATTGCTCCAGTAAAAACCCAACTGTATAAATGGGTAATTGTATGTAAAAATAATGTGTAAAAAAATAATAATGTAATTGTATGTAAAAATAATGTGATGGCTTGTAACAATTGTAAGTCTCCTTGGATAAGGGCATCTGCTAAGAAATAAATAATAATAATAATAATAATAATACTCACCCATTTTGTAATAGTTAATATTACCTACTTGAAAGGGAACGTTAGGTCATTATCATAACCCTGGTTCCCTGAAATAGGAATATTAACCATTAACTTTGAGGTTGCGGCGTCCTTCTCGCAGTTCTGGAAGGAGAATGGCGATACTGTCAGGGTGGATAGTGAGTTTCTGCTCGTGGGGTGGAGCAGCACTACGTCATCCCCCTCTTACGAGTGTCTTTGGTATAAAGTTTTCAGGTTCTGGTGTCTTAAAGGGGAACACCCATTTTGTGATGGTTAATATTGGTTATGATGGTTAGCAGATTGATAGAAAGGAATGTTAACATGTTGGCATTCATGTAACATTTTCATTTCTTTTTCCCTGTTTGCAATGTGGCCTGTGCGTTACTCATTGGGGCAGTCCAGTAGATGCTTTCCAGTGATTTCCTGGGACATCCTGAATTGTTTGAGTCTGCTGTTTTTGGAAGACCAGATGTTGACAGAACTTTAGACAGCTCATATGTGTGAGTTGTCATAGCAGCCGGCTGGGCATGGTTGTTTTTTCTCTGTTGCAGAGGTAGGGAAGTTTGAGTCACAGGGCAGATGTTGCTGTGGTCTGAGTTACAGTGGTGAGGCTGGGTCTATGCAGCAGTCTGACATGGCTGTATTCTAAGAGGAACTTGTCCAAATAAGAAGACAAATATTTTGGCCAATGTTTTCAGGCTTTTTTCTCTAGTCTTTTATATACTTTAATAGGAGTTAGATTAACTTTTTTTTTTTTTTTTTTTTTTTTTTTTTTTTTTTTAAAAGAACACCACCACGTGATGATTTTGCTAACTCTGACAGGTGGAGTAAAAGCTGGAGTAAACGCTGGTTCATGCTTTTGTGTTAATTTTATAAACAAGATCCAAACATAGATTGTAAATTGTAATTGCAGTTAAAGGTCATTTCAGGGATTCTTTTAAGGTTGATTTTTTTTTCCCCCATAAACATGTTCTTATGTTTCCATTTTTCCATCCAGACCTTTCTTGTTTTGTAACTTTCACTCTTTTGTTTTTGTCTTGTATACCTATACTAATAAACAAGTCAGTTTGCAGGGTTTAAACATATTTTTTTAAAAAATGTGAGTGACTCACTGTGTGACCCTGAGCAAGTCACGTAACCTCCTTGTGCTCTATCCTGCGGATGAGATGTTAAATCAGTGGCCTATTATTGTAAGTGACTCTGCATATAATGCACAGTTCACAGCCTACCTCTGTAAAGCGCTTTGTGATGGTGGTCCACTATGAAAGGCGCTATATAAAAATAAATATTATTATTATTATTATTATTATTATTATATCATTAGAAGTGGATGGTTTGGCTGCGTTTTGAAGTTCCCCTGGGTTTAGTTGATTGGATTCCTGCACATTATAGGTTCCAGTTGCAGTGAGTGAAGTCAGGGAGTTAGGGGTTAACGCTGTGGCCAGCGCACTCTGCTCGTTTTCCCTGAATGATCCTGGCAGGTAGACACTGCATTGATGAAAGTAGAGTAACAGTTTGCTTAATTCAAACCAGATTTATTCACTTTGCCTCAAGCATTGAAAATGTGCTGAATCTCCTCTCTCCCTCTCCCTCTCCTCTCCCTCTCCTCTCCCTCTCCTCTCCCTCTCCCTCTCTCTCTCTCTCTCTCTCTCTCTCTCTCTCTCTGTTATTTTGAACTCTCCAGCCTCCAACCCTCTTATCATTCAGCATCCCGATCCGTTGAGCTCTCCCAGCACTTTCTCCTCTTCTATCCTTTGCAGCAGCCCAGTTGCACAGCAATGTTTCATTATTATTATTATTATTATTATTTGTCTGTGTGAGCAAACAATGAATGCAGTGGCCATCTTCACAGTTGTTATATTGTTCTGCATTTCCTGCTTTTTTGCTGCCATCGTTGTAAGTTATCTAACTTCCAACAATCTATTTTTGTTCCTTTTTAGTTGTTCTTTGACTACTTTGGTGTTCATTTGTTTTTTCTGACTTCTGTGTAGTCCAAGGAAAGCGTAGGCAGTCTTTAAACATTGTGGTGTACTAGCTTACAGTGTGAACCAGAGGCCTGGAATGAACTGGTTAGAGCAGAGGGACTGGGAGATAGATTGGCCTAGTGGTTAGAGCTAAGGGGTTGGGAGGCAGTGTGACATAATGGTTGGAGCTGAGGGACTGGGTGGCAGTGTGGGCCAGTGGTTGGAACTGAGGGACTGGGAAAGAGTGTGGCCTAGTGGTTAGAGCTAAGAGATTGGCAGGCAGTGTGACATAGTGGTTGGAGGGGAGGGACTGGGAGGCAGGAAGGCCTAGTGGTTAGGGTGGAGTGACTGGGAGGCAGTGTGGTTGGAGCTAAGGGACTGGGAGAAAGGATGACCTTGGAGGGTGGAGTGGTTGGAGCCAAGGGACTTGGAGGCAGGATGGCCTAGTGATTGGTTGGAGCCTGTTGGGACTGGGAGACAGGATTTTTACTGGACTAGTGATTAGGAATTGGGAAATGGCTTGGCTCTGTTGTATGCTATTGGAAGTGTTGCAAATCGGTGTAAAGAGTAGGACTGTAATAAGAAAGAAGCCGTTCCTAATAGAATATGAAAGTGTGAAAACCAAGGGTACAGTATGTACCGTAGCAGCAATATAAATGAGTCGATGGTTTCGGTACTGAAGGCTTGCTGCTGTCTCTTTCTGTCATGTTCTCTTTGCTTTGGAGTTGTTTTTGAGTAGTAATTTCTACTAATTTTTTTTCTGGTGAAAACTGCAAGATGTACTTTTTATAGTTCTGTCACAAATGTGTTATGTAACGAGGTTTATGGCAACCAGGTTTAAGGTTGAACACATTAAAATATATGCACTTCTTTATTTTGTATTTTCTCAGGTAAAGTTGTTGCTTGTTACTGGGTAGCTAACGACCTACCCTTGCACAAACATTTTGTAATTTCATTGGAGCAACCGCTGAACAGCTGGTTTGGTATCAGAATAGTGAACTAACATAAAACAACTATTTTAGGAGGTTGTGTGGTCCGGTGGTTAAATAAAAGGGTCTTGTAACCAAAATGTCCCCGGTTCAAATCCCACCTCAGCCACTGACTCATTGTGTGACCCTGAGCAAGTCACTTAACCTCCTTGTGCTCCGTCTTTCGGGTGAGACGTAATTGTAAGTGACTCTGCAGCTGATGCATAGTTTACACACCTTAGTCTCTGTAAGTCGCCTTGGATAAAGGTGTCTGCTAAATAAATAAATAATAATAATTTTATTGATGTGTGCCAATAATAATATCTGTAAATCATATTGCAGTATTGGAAAAGTGGTTACAGACTTGATGTGATTTGATCAACATGTAGACCTCTTTTAAAATCCTAAAAACAAATACAATTAATAACTAACAAATGTATGTGTCTGCTAAATGTAAGATGATATCAAATATTGGAACTCTTTTTTCATATTGACTTGGCAGTCGGCTATTGAGCTAGGTTTGTGAGTTATGCATGGTTTAACTGCTCTACTTCTTGATTCAAACATTCAAAATCCTAAAAGGTATTGACAAAGTCGACCCAGAGGACTTTTTTGACCTGAAAAAAGAAACAAGGACCAGGGGTCACAAACGGAGATTAGATGAGAGGGCATTCATAATAGAAAATAGGAGGCACTTTTTTACACAGAATTGTGAGGGTCTGGAACCAACTCCCCAGTAATGTTGTTGAAGCTGACACCCTGGGATCCTTCAAGAAGCTGCTTGATGAGATTCTGGGATCAATAAGCTACATACAACCAAACGAGCAAGATGGGCTAAATGGCCTCCTCTCGTTTGTAAACTTTCTTATGTGCAGTACCTGTTGTGAGCAGCAGGGGGCATTCTAACGCCAGCTAAACACATGTCGCTGCCTTAAACTTTGTATTAGAAACCCAGAGCAAAGAAGGAATTAGATGATTTATTGTTATTAATGAATGTCTGTTTTGGGGTCATTTTAATAGCTGGCAGTCTTCTTTTCTTTTAATACAACTACACCCATGTTGCCTGGAATATTTAATTGGTAACACCTGCATGTTTTGATAGGCAGCTAAAATTGAAACCAGCTTTTCTATAGATGACAATAAACAGTAATCTGTTAAACAAATATTCACTCCCATTTTACCTTTGTTTAATTTAGTTACATTATTGGAACTGGTCCATCCACCCCTTTATTTCAAAAGGTACTGTTCAAGGAAAGTATCTGACCACCAAAATAACCTTTGGTCTTATTGTGAAATAGGGGTTTATGAAAGACAGCAGTTGGGCTGTCTGAGTTCTGAGATCAATCAGCTACAAGGGAGCAGACGAGCTTGGATGTGCTCAGTGGCCTCCTCTCGTGTACATTTTTGTATGGTGTAGGGCAGCGGTCTCCTGTGCTTGTGCCACCTTGGGACCAGTGGTGTTAATAATTTAGTTTTAAACATTATCCAAACATTCGGCCCATCTAAGCTCGTCCTGTTCCTAGTAGCTGATTGATCTCAGAACTTTTGTCAAGTTGGGCCATAAAGGATCCAAGAGATTCTGCCTCAGCAACATGATTAGGCAGCCCATTCCATCCCCTCGCCAGTCCCTGTGTGAAGAAGTGAACAGTTGCTTTAAACCCCAGTGCACTTTAATTTAGAAATAAAATGGGGAAATTCTTTACACGCTTGGCCGAAGTCACTAGATATTGATGTGTAATGTTCCCTATACAGTACGCTACACGTGGAATTTAAATAGACACTCTATGGTTGCCTGGCAGTTTCAGAGCTTCTAAAGCCATACAGAGTTTTCTGTTTGAGTCAGGAGCCCTGAAGATAAGGAAAGCCAGTCGGACACAGTTCGTATAAGAGCCGATAGCATTTGCTGCTGCGTCTGCCAGTTAAATGTAACCTGCTATGCATAATGCAGCGATGTGTTTCATAACCACAGTTCAATACCAGTCTGACAGCTCTATTACACAGAGCTCTCCGGGGTTTAAAGCACTTCAGTTGCAGTTCTGTTGACACTACAGCTGTAATCAATCAAGCAGACAGGAGGTGACGCGCAGTTTTCAGCCTTTCTGTTCTGCTATGTCAATGGGTGATTTAATTGTTGTCCTAGATGCTGTACATACAGGTGTGTGCTGTTATTGGAAGGGGTAAAGCTTTTCCACCAGCAGTTGTTTTAAAATACCTTTGATTTGCATGTTGCATAAAGGAGGGTTGATCTGAGCACTAACAAACCTGGTGGGACCCATTTGAACTGTGTGCCTTCACGTGCTGAGACTTGAATCCCTTACTTTAATATAACCGGGGCACTTTTATTGTATTTTTTTATTATGTAGATTTCAGTGCTTATGGAAAAAAGGGTGAAAATAGGTCAGAAATACACATGGAAAAGTTAGTAACTCCAGCCCTTAAGTAGCACAAAAAGGATTGATTCTAAGAGTTGTGTGGAGCTGCCTCACTGAGCTATAGGGAGCATTATGCAGCTTTAAACACTATTGACATTTGTGCATGAAATTAATAATTTTACACTCGGGTAGCTGCTGATGAGCTCACATTGTAACACTGTGTGCTTAATCTCTTTAACACAATGCTGCAGCTACCTCTCGCTAAGCCTTTTGATCAAGGGCAACCCCTTAACTTACCTGTAGGTAGCTCTGCTGTTTGGGCTCCAGGCACATATTCAGGGGGACTTGCGTTCTTATTCTTAGTCTTTTTTCTTTTGGTATATTTGTTTACTGAGGAAGGTATCCATTGCCCTAAACTTTCTGTGGCCTTAGAGTAGGTGGCTTCACATGTCATTTTGATAGTGTGTGTGGTTTTTTATTTTTATTTTTTATAAACACGTCTTTCTCCTTTAATGTAAGTTACTATCAAGGTGTAGGGTGTTCTAAATGAGATGTCATATTTTGCATCTCCCGCTCCCTCTCTGCATATAATTGTTGTTCTATAGCAACAATATTTCCTTGTCTGTTTTTCGTGGTGACCAGAATAGGCAGGGTTTATTCTCCCCTCCCTTTTGGTTTTATATGGCTTCACACTTATGCCGCTTCTATAGCAGGGTCCCATGGTCTTTGCCTGTGTGCTAGGAAACCTTGTGTTACTGATGGAAATGCACTGTATAAAAGTAGATGTTTTATTATTGTTATTAATGTTTTCTTTTTTTCATGCAGATTGCCTTCTCTCAGCACAGTAACTTCATGGACCTGGTGCAGTTCTTTGTGACGTTTTTCAGGTGAGTAGACAGATCAAGAGACTCAAAGAGCTTGTGTGTAAGTGTGACATTGCTGCAATGCAAAATAACTCAAACTAAATAAATGAATACGTATTTTATGAATATGTGGAAGAATTCGAATCGGGCAATACAGAAAGTGCACACATGAGTCTTTGACACCCAGATCAGTCAGTCCTGAAGAATATCTCTCTGGTTCTGGTCATCCTTTGCTGTGACAGTAGCATTAAAGGGCAGTTGATCCTCTTGTATTCATTATTGATAAATAGTGAATCTGACTGAGCGTGGATTAAACACAGTAGATCTTATTAGCTGCCTGTTATTTCAGCCAGATAAGGTACTTGACTGGAAGTGAGAGGTTGTGTGATTTAAAAGAAAATCTGGCATCTCTGCTATCCAGGGTAGCTTGCTCACATGAAAGGCTGTGACTGCGCTGCTGGGTGGAAGTTATTGATAAGGTGAATAATCCACTTTACTGGTCGTCACATCGCTTTATTTAAATGGATGTTTAGCACTTCTGAAGGAGGACTTCCTAACGGAACTGAGACCTGTCAGGCGCTGATAATTTGTACCATTTTTTATTTATTTTTTTGCTAAAATGAGAAAAGTAAACATGCTTAGATTGTGCCAGTCTAAATGGCCGAAACATTTGTTTAGTTTAGTTTCTTGTAGTTTTACTGTTTTATTTAGAGTTGTTATTGAGCGTTTGAAAGTTCTGGATCATGGTTCTAATCTGTAAAGCTGCATAAAGACATATGGTTTGTGTAATCGTCCACCATCCCTTTCAAACAAGGATAGAGACTTTGCACTGGGTATGCAAAGTCAGTTTTGTGCCAAACTTTTGAGTCACTTTTAAGCATAAAACGGCAAAACATTTAAAAAATAACATAGCAGATGCATGTTAAAACATTCCCAAATAGATGCATAATTGTTGAACAGCAGTATGAATTTAATAATTCCGTACAACTAGAGCCATGCTGCAGGCAGTCCTAGGGTTCTAGCTGTTCTATTAGGAGACAGTCCTGGGGTTCCAGCTGTTCTATTAGGAGGCAGTCCTGGGGTTCTAGCTGTTCTATTAGGAGGCAGTCCTGCTCTGTTCTATTAGGAGGCAGTCCTGCTCTGTTCTATTAGGAGGCAGTCCTGCTCCTGTTCTATTAGGAGGCAGTCCTGTTCTGTTCTATTGTGGGAGGAGGCCTGGGGTCCAGCTGTTCTATTAGGAGGCAGGCCTGTTCCAGCTGTTCTATTTGGAGGCAGGCCTGGGGTTCCTGCTATTAGGAGGCAGGCCTGGGGTTCCAGCTGTTCTATAAGGAGGCAGTCCTGTTCTATAAGGAGGCAGTCCTGCTCTTTTATTAGGAGGCAGGCCTGAGGGGTTCCAGTCCTGTTCTATTAGGAGGCAGTCCTGGGGTTCCAGCTGTTCTATAAGGAGGCAGTCCTGCTCTGTTAGGAGGCAGTCCTGGGGTTCCAGCTGTTTTATAAGGAGGCAGTCCTTCTGTTCTATTAGGAGGCAGGCCTGGGGTTGGGGTTCCAGTCCTGTTGTTCTATTTGGAGGCAGGCCTGGGGTTCCAGCTGTTTTATAAGGAGTTCCTGCTCTGTTCTATTTGGAGGCAGGCCTGGGGTTCCAGTCCTGCTCTGTTCTATTAGGAGGCAGGCCTGGGGTTCCAGCTGTTCTATAAGGAGGCAGTCCTGCTCTGTTCTATAAGGAGGCAGTCCTGCTCTGTTCTATTAGGAGGCAGGCCTGAGGTTCCAGCTGTTCTATAAGGAGGCAGTCCTGCTCTGTTCTATTAGGAGGCAGGCCTGGGGTTCCAGCTGTTTTATAAGGAGGCAGTCCTGCTCTGTTCTATTAGGAGACAGTCCTGGGGTTCCAGCTGTTCTATAAGGAGGCAGTCCTGCTCTGTTCTATTAGGAGGCAGGCCTGGGGTTCCAGCTGTTCTATTAGGAGGCAGTCCTGGGGTTCTAGCTGTTCTATTAGGAGGCAGTCCTGCTCTGTTCTATTAGGAGGCAGTCCTGCAGGCCTGGGGTTCCAGCTGTTTATTAGGAGGCAGGCCTGGGGTTCCAGCTGTTCTATTAGGAGGCAGGCCTGGGGTTCCAGCTGTTCTATTAGGAGGCAGTCCTGGGGTTCCAGCTGTTCTATTTGGAGGCAGACCTGGGGTTCCAGCTGTTCTATTAGGAGGCAGGCCTGGGGTTCCAGCTGTTCTATAAGGAGGCAGTCCTGCTCTGTTCTATAAGGAGGCAGTCCTGCTCTGTTCTATTAGGAGGCAGGCCTGGGGTTCCAGCTGTTCTATAAGGAGGCAGTCCTGCTCTGTTCTATTAGGAGGCAGTCCTGGGGTTCCAGCTGTTTTATAAGGAGGCAGTCCTGCTCTGTTCTATTAGGAGACAGTCCTGGGGTTCCAGCTGTTCTATAAGGAGGCAGTCCTGCTCTGTTCTATTAGGAGGCAGGCCTGGGGTTTCAGCTGTTCTATTAGGAGGCAGTCCTGGGGTTCTAGCTGTTCTATTAGGAGGCAGTCCTGCTCTGTTCTATTAGGAGGCAGTCCTGCTCCGTTTTATTAGGAGGCAGGCCTGGGGTTCCAGCTGTTCTATTAGGAGGCAGGCCTGGGGTTCCAGCTGTTCTATTAGGAGGCAGGCCTGGGGTTCCAGCTGTTCTATTAGGAGGCAGGCCTGGGGTTCCAGCTGTTCTATTAGGAGGCAGGCCTGGGGTTCCAGCTGTTCTATTAGGAGGCAGGCCTGGGGTTCCAGCTGTTTTACTAGGAGGCAGGCCTGGGGTTCCAGCTGTTCTATTAGGAGGCAGGCCTAGGGTTCCAGCTGTTCTATAAGGATGCAGTCCTGCTCTATTCTATTAGGAGGCAGTCCTGGGGTTCCAGCTGTTCTGTTAGGAGGTCCCTGACACCTCTGGGATGCCGAAGGTGCAGTTATGGAGTCAGTTTCATTCCTTTTACAAAGAGGAGGAAGATGAAGTGAGACCTTTTGGTTTTGAGGATGCAATTGGAGCTAATGATTGCACGCTGTTTAGAGCTGGGAGTGCCCGGAGAGCAGAGAGGAATGTACAGAGATTGTAAATGATTTCATTTTTTCAATAAGCCGGTGGATGTGAAAACAAAGTGATGGGAGCAGCAGGTTCTGCTCAGCACTTCAGAACAGGGTGCGTGTGGAATCTGATTCTCTAAATCAGGGGTGTCCAATCCTGGTCCTAAAGGGCCGGTGTCCCTCATGGTTTTTGTTCCAACTGTACCCTAAATTAATTCATTGGACCAATTAAGCTTCTAATTGGTCCAATTCAGTAATTTAGGGTACAGTTGGAACAAAAACCGGGAGGGACACCGGCCCTCCAGGACCTGAATTGGACACCCCTGCTCTAAAAGTTCAAAGGGATGTACAAACAAGTGTTTCTCATATTGATTCCATCTTAAACCCTTAATGTTTGTAGCTAGCAAAGTGATGCCATTGATCTTACCGACCTTCACTTAAATAGATCTCAAATGTGCAGTTTTAAAAGAATTACATGTCATAGCAATGTACTTCCATTTAAAAAAAAAAAAAAAAAAAAAAAAAATCAGAGATAGTGCGCACCACCTTAATTTCACCTAGAGTCTGAAATTGTCCTCCTTCAGCGCCTTCTTTCCTGTTAGTAGGTTTTGTTTGTGCAGATTTGCTCCAGGAAACCTGTAATGACAGTTTTGGAGGGATTTGGTTGAACTGATCAGTAGAAAGCTGGAAGCTGGGGCAGCATTGAGGGAAGTGTAAGGTATTGCTGGTTGCAGTTGTTCCTGTGTTTTCACTGGACCCTTGTCTCTTCCAGCTGTTTCCTGTCCCTGCTGTTGGTGGCGGCAGTCGTGTGGAAGATCAAACAAAGCTGCTGGGCGTCGCGGAGGAGAGAGGTGAGACTCAACCAGGCTAGTGTTCTTCATTAAACTCTTAATACTGCATCAAAGTGTCTCCGCAAAGCCTGAGGATGTGTGGGGATCATATCAGTGTTGCACAGTGCCCAATATATCTGTGATGGGCATCAGTGCTCCGTGGAACACTAATGTGCTTGCCCTCCAATAACTGTCTTCTATATGCAGTGTGTAAGAAAGCAATGCAAGTTTCAAAAGAAGAAAAAATGTGTTGTCTTTTCAGAAGTGTGTTTTTTTTTTTTTTTTTGTATATAATTTAGTAATCGGCAGTTATTTTATTATTTTCTCCCAATTTGGCATATCCAGTTATTTTTAGGCTCAGCTCACCGCTACAACCCCCGCGCTGACTCGGGAGTGGCGAAGATGAACACACGCTGTCCTCCGAAGCGTGTGCTGTCAGCCGACCACTTTTTTTTCACACTGCAGACTCACCGTGTAGCCACCTCCAGAGCTACAGCGTCGGAGGACAATGCAGCTCTGGGCAGCTTACAGGCAAGCCCGCAGGTGCCCGGCCAGACTACAGGGGTTGCTGGTGCGTGGTGAGCCAAGGACACCCTGGCCGACCTAAGCCGCCCCCTGGTAGCTCCCATCTACGGTTGGCAATAGAATAGCCTGGACTCGAACCGGCGACCTCCAGGCTATAGGGCGCATCCTGCACGCCACTCGGTGTGCCTTTATCAGATGCGACACTCGGGAGCCCCATCAGAAGTATTTTGTGTTGGAATAGTTAGTAAGCAAATACTGATCAAAGTAGCAACTGAGAATCACCCAGAACACGCATGATATGACATTAGCAAGGCAAGAAATGCAATGTGTGGATAATTTAGATATAGAATTTAAAATAGATATATGAATTTAATTACATGATCCCTTAAAGATCCACAGGAACAAATTCCTCACGCTATTATTTCTAGTGTTTTGAGATACAGAGTTTTCTGTTAAGCATTTGCTGTGTTAAAAATCTACCCTTTAGCTCACTTTGTTACATTTTCTGTCTCTTTTTGCAAAGATACCCAGTGTACCCCAGCTTGTAGTTCCCTTTCAAGTACGAAATGTAACTATTACTGAATGGGTATTTACCTCCTAAAGACCCCAAATCTGAATAAAATATATCAAAGCTGCTCGCATGGCCTGCCCCTGAGGGCACAAGAACTGACCTGACAGGAGAGCCTATTCAGATAAGTACTTGTTACTTTATCTGCTATAGATTTTTGCATTTATTGTGTGTTTACACAAAATATATGTGATTTAATTTAAAAAATCGCTGTATTAGTTTCACTAATTACGCGTATTTGTGCACTACAGCCTGTTTGTTACGTCCCACTACGGCCTTGTGCCCCGCGTGAAGCCGGCTACTTGAGTCACCCCTTCTCGGGGATCAAGCAACGTAAGCCGACTGGCTTTGTGGTCTCTCCCCAGGCTGCAATAGTTTTATTCACGTTTTAGCTTCGGCCAAAATTGAGACGGTTTGTATAATTGTTATTACTGTATTTTGTATGAGAGAAATATTTTCTTTTCTCGTTGTATTTTTCTGTTTTCACAGAGACTAAGCGCAGACTTGTCTGCAACGCGTGCTGCGGCACACGTAGTGAGAGCAGCTACTGGGCAGGACCAAGAGGCTGTTTCGATTGTGGTTGCTTGCAATCTTTACCACAGCATCTTGATGCCGTTTTGGTGACAGCTCTGCATCACCATTATGAGAGCTGTCAGTTCTTTCTAACAAGCAGGCTTCCCTCAGTCTCGTGTGAGTACTGACTGAGTGGCTTTGCCAGTAGCTTGCACAGGGTTCCCTGTACAGTGCTACCCGAGGTAACTGCCAACTGGTGGACCCTTACTGACCCGGTTCCGACCTGCAACCACCGGTCTTGTTCAGGTCTTGAACAGCCCCGTTGCTGTCTTTAAGCAGACTGAGGCAGCACCTGTACAGTGTTGCTGTACACTGCATTGCTACTTGCATAATGCCTGGGTTTTATCCCTGTGAGACGTGCAAGGCCAGTCTGTCTGTTGAGGACAAGCACGGCAGATGCTCTTCTAACCTAGCCATAGCACGCGAAGGAGGCACTGGTGAACAGCAGTTTCTAAAAGTTTTGTGCACATTTCCCAAGTGCACGCTGGAGAAATGTCTCTTCTGCAGCTCTACAGAGCGCTCTCTGTCCCTCACTCCTGCACAGCGCTGTTCCCCATCACCCTCTGGTAGAGAGGTGGCTGCGCCCTCTCCCCATGGCTCTTGCCAAGGGAGAGTGGATGACGCACCCAGGAAAGTAGTCCACGCAAGAAGCCGTCCTCGCTGTCTTCCTCATCCTCCTCTGCCTCTCCGTCTCCTCCTCTGAGGAAGCAAATTCGGCGTTCCAAGCCATCGGTGGACTTGGAGCAGATGGAGAAGCGTTGCAGACTTACTGTGAGAATGTTCAGCCCTGCCTGTCCCGTTGGGATCCCAGGGGGTACGAGTGCAGATTGGCAGCAGGATGACATGTTGTCCATCGCCGCTGCCTCTGAGGTGGTGGGCGAGCAGGAGATGGCGTTCCCGTCCTGAGGACGTGGAGTCAGACAGCACATCCCCTGAGGTTAAGCTCTCCCTGTCAGCAGAGCTTCTTCCACTGATCAACAGGGCCACTGCAGTCCTGCAAGTGCCCTGGCCTACAGCAGGTCAGACAAGGCAGTCCCCCCTTTCCCCCGTCCCCCAGTGCTCCCAGACTTTCTTTTTGAGATCCAGTCGTCCTTGGATCATCCAGCTACAGCCCCTGCTGTTTCCGGTCTATGGACACCCTATATAGGGTACACGATGCGGAGAAGCTGGGCCTGCCGATAGAGGCTTCAGTTGCCTAGCTGCTAACTTGCCCCTCCAGAGAAGTTCACTGCCCACTCTTTGTGGCCTTTATTCCAGGGTGCATCTGTCGAAGACATATGCAATGCAGCGGTGTGGGCTACTTCCCATAACTTCACCAGGTTCTACATACCTAATGTTGTGGATCCTCAAAACCCTGGTTTTGGAACTAGTGTTAAGGGCGGATTCTCAGTCGACCCTTACAACACAGACATAGGTGTGACTTTCTCCCTACATTTTTTTTTAACCCTAGCTACTTGTTCCTGGGATTCCGAAATAGTAACGCACAAGGCAGCCTCGGCTTGGCCTTGTAGCATTCCGGTCCTGCGGCAATCTTGCCCTTGCAAAGGCTTGGATTTACTGACCCATTCGCTAATGGTTACATTTCATACTTGAAAGGGAATGTTAGGTTGTTATCATAACCCTGGTTCCTTGAATGTTTGCAGCAGGCTTGAAGGAAAAATGTCGCTGAGGTCTGTGAGCGCAATACTCTTATGCCCTCGGGGGCGGGCCATGACTGCATCACAGGCTCTGCGAGCAGCTTTGATATATTGTAATCAGGTTTTGAGTCTTTAGGAGGTAAATACCCATTCAGTAATAGTTACATTTCTATTTCAGTGAACCAGGGTTATGATAATAACCTAACGTTCTCTGCACTGAGATTGGAGGCTGTAAGTTGATGAGGTGTCTGTGTTGTTTCTCCCTCCGTTATGAATTAGTTCTGTCCTTGTATTGAGTTGGGCTGTTGTAGATTGTTTCTTAAGAGATGTAAGCCTGGAGTTTTGCAGTGATACACACAGTAAGTTGAAATGTATTTATTTGTTTTGTGAATTTAGTTCTCATGGACATTGTAACTTGACTACAATCAGATTTATTTTCTGCTGACGGGTTCCAGGAGCGCTTCCTGTTTCATCTACCATACCAGGGAACAACTTACTTAAATTAAGAGACAGATCAGCGTGCCCCATCATTACAAAACCAGTTGGATGTTGCTGTTTCTCAATCTTAAAAACACCTCCGAAAAATGTAACCTTGACTTTGGTCATTTTTTTGTATTGCTTGTAAAACAAAGCTGAGGAAATATTCAAATCAGTGATTGCATATACAGTTTTTTAAACCAGCTACTCAGAAATGTGTTTGAATTGCCTTTTTGGAAGGGAGAATAAAAGTGTACAGTACTGTGCAAAAGTTTTAGGCAGGTGTAAAAAAATGCTGTAAAGTAAGAATGCTGTCAAAAATAGACATGTTAATAGATTATATTTATCAATTAACTAAATGCAAAGTGAGTGAACAGAAGAAAAATCTAAATCAAATCCATATTTGGTGTGACCACCCTTTGCCTTCAAAACAGCATCAATTCTAGGTACACTTGCACAAAGTCAGGGATTTTGTAGGCATATAGTCAGGTGTATGATTAAACAATTATACCAAACAGGTGCTAATGATCATCAATTCAATATGTAGGTTGAAACACAATCATTAACTGAAACAGAAACAGCTGTGTAGGAGGAATAAAACTGGGTGAGGAACAGCCAAACTCAGCTAACAAGGTGAGGTTGCTGAAGACAGTTTACTGTCAAAAGTTATACACCATGGCAAGACTGAGCACAGCAACAAGACACAAGGTAGTTATACTGCATCAGCAAGGTCTCTCCCAGGCAGAAATTTCAAGGCAGACAGGGGTTTCCAGATGTGCTGTCCAAGCTCTTTTGAAGAAGCACAAAGAAACGGGCAACGTTGAGGACCGTGAGCGCAGTGGTCGGCCAAGGAAACTTACTGCAGCACATGAAAGACACATCATGCTTACTTCCCTTCGCAATCGGAAGATATCCAGCAGTGCCATCAGCTCAGAATTGGCAGAAAACAGTGGGACCCTGGTACACCCATCTACTGTCCGGAGAAGTCTGGTCAGAAGTGGCCTTCATGGAAGACTTGCGCCAAAAAGCCATACCTCCGGACGTGGAAACAAGGCCAAGCGACTCAACTATGCACGAAAACACAGGAACTGGGGTGCAGAAAAATGGCAGCAGGTGCTCTGGACTGATGAGTCAAAATTTGAAATATTTGGCTGTAGCAGAAGGCAGTTTGTTCGAAGGGCTGGAGAGCGGTACACTAATGAGTGTCTGCAGGCAACAGTGAAGCATGGTGGAGGTTCCTTGCAAGTTTGGGGCTGCATTTCTGCAAATGGAGTTGGGGATTTGGTCACAATTAATGGTCTCCTCAATGCTGAGAAGTACAGGCAGATACTTATCCATCATGCAATACCATCAGGGAGGCATCTGATTGGCCCCAAATTTATTCAGCAGCATGACAACGACCCCAAACATACAGCGAAAGTCATTAAGAACTATCTTCAGCGTAAAGAAGAACAAGGAGTCCTGGAAGAGATGGTATGGCCCCCACAGAGCCCTGATCTCAACATCATCGAGTCTGTCTGGGATTACATGAAGAGAGAGAAGCAACTGAGGCTGCCTAAATCCACAGAAGAACTGTGGTTAGTTCTCCAAGATGTTTGGGCCAACCTACCTGCCGAGTTCCTTCAAAAACTGTGTGCAAGTGTACCTAGAAGAATTGATGCTGTTTTGAAGGCAAAGGGTGGTCACACCAAATATTGATTTGATGTAGATTTTTCTTCTGTTCACTCACTTTGCATTTTGTTAATTGATAAATATAAACTATTAACATGTCTATTTTTGAAAGCATTCTTACTTTACAGCATTTTTTCACACCTGCCTAAAACTTTTGCACAGTACTGTACTTTGTAGAAAAAACAGAAAACTCCATTACATCTCTTCTGGGGCTTCAGTCACGGGCTACAGGGCAGGTGGGTAGATTGAGAGCTCAGAGTCACCACCAGCTTTGACACGGTACTGGGGAAATAACAGAAAGCACTGTACATAGAATAATATAGACCTCAAGGCTTAAAAAATGATTTCGATATGCAGTGCGCAAAAAAGGGGGGGGGGGGCTATTAACCCATCTGCTTCCCCTCGTTCTGCTTCGTCGACACGGCAGGCAGTTCATTTCCAGGTCTTGCCAAGGTTGTGGGCATATCTGTAGGCTGTCAAATGCCACACGCAGCCAGGGGCAAGGTCAAGACATTCTAGAGCGATTTTTGTGCTGTGCTTTCTGAAACTAGTGTGTGTAGAGAGGATGGAGAAGGGGGGTTGTATTTGGCGTTATGGTATTCTCTTCCTTTTGTACACTGCACAAACCCACAATTTTCCTAAATTGTGGGTTTGTATTGTCGCAAGTGACGCTGAATCAGCTAGGTTGGTCAGTAAAATATTGACACCTTTCGCATGGAGGATCTCAGTAGCTACAGCTGTTGGTTCATCGATTTGATTCAGATTCAGTTGTATTGTGTCTGCCAACTGATGATGTGAGGCAGAACAGTAATTGGATACCAGAAAATATGAATAACAGTGAGTTTTGGCCTCCCTCTGTATTCTGGATGGAGGGCGTACCTCGCAAAGTGACTTTGTGTGAGCAAAAGAAAATGTATAGCAATAATGTGTACAGATCCAGAACTATAGTACAGGGTGCAGAATTAACCCTGACACATAAATTAAAACATAATCCTCTTGTTATGTGTACATGTAATATGTGCCAAAGCAAGTCATCAGTAACTGGGCCGAAACTTTGTCCGGCCTGCAGTCATTTGGCTAAACACTGTAGTATCTTGTTTGAATGCAATGATTCTATAGGAATTTCTTTCTCTCATTTAAATGTAGACCCAAAAGATATTAAGAGGATTGAATGCATGAATTGTGAAGGAGGTCACTTATTGAAATGGGCACATCTAGGTAAATTGGAATGTGTAGAAGGTGTCCCAGCTAAACGTGTCCAAGTATCTTGTAGGTACAAAGTGAGGAAGATGGCGTCTCACACCTGTGATGCTAAACTTTGGATAAAGGGGCCTGTGGTCGTTTTCGCGGAACCAACCAGAGCTGAACCTGGCACAGAAGTTGAATCCTGCTGGGAACGTGGGGATATGCTGGACATGGACTAGGCAATTTCAAATATGGAATGTACTTTGATATATAAAAATGAAGTGTTAGAAGTATTAGGAAGGATAAAGAGAGAGTATCCTTGTACCACCAGTAGATGGCTCTCTTGCTCCATGAAATAGGTCAGTCTACATGTGGTTCTAATTAAACATTTAGCAATCTGAGAATTTTTAAAATATATATAAGTAACAATTTACCGCTTGTATATCTTATCTTCAGAAAGCATGACGCTTGATAAAAAGTACCATTCCGGCAAAAAGTGAACGTTAATAACACCGACAAATTTATGTTTTCCAAAAACAAGATAAGAAAGGGATTCTATACAACAATAAATTAACATTAAAACTGAACAGCCAAGGTCTTAAGAAAAAAATCCTGTCTCGCCTGGATTTTGTATGAACAAAGAGAAAAAGGTCAAGCCTAGTTCAATCATTATAAAAAATATAAGAGTCGAATGCATTTATACTGGCCTGTATTTGGATTTAAATCTTAAGAGGGATTCACCAAAGAAATAAAGTAATATTATAAATTTTAGGAGCAAATGTTAAACTGAGGTAAATTAATTGAAAGATTATCTTATAATGAAACAGGTTCAGTGCTAATTGACACTGTTTATAGTTCATAATAGTGATTTCATAAGATTAATAATATGTTTTAAGTATTTGCTATAATGAGAAAACATATTATTTAAAACTGACAAGTATTATTGCTTGTTCATGACTTTGCTGTAGTGATAAGAAGATTAAAACCTGGAGCAGTATTCGATTTAATTAAATGGGAAAATGGTACAAGTTTATTTCTCCTTCTATTGAACAACAAGACTTCTAGACATTATGATATCCATTGAATTATAGAATATAAAAGGTGTTGTGTTATGTTTTTGCGTTAAGTTTGTAATAATATACTATAATGTACCTTGTTATTAATCCACTATACTGTTGTCTAATGATGGTAGATGAAGTCATTGTGTGGTTCTGTGAAACTGCTGCATTGCAAGGGAGCCTCTCTTCTTATCAGATGGCCTGTAGAACAAGGCGGGGGTTTTCTTACATTCCACGCCAGTAAAAGCTGCAAGTTTCATAGATTTGGGAGTATTAAGGTTTATGGAGTTAGTGGTTTTACAGATAAGTATATGTCTTGAAATAATATGCACAAATTATGGCTTAATGGACAGGTCATATATCTAATAAAGTGTTTTGCACAGACTCTGGCTTTGGAAAAAGCAGGAGACTGGGAAACTGCTTGGAAAAGCACATTCAGAAGTCAGGTACAGGTCAGAGCCTGGTTAGTATAATTTTTAAGGGATAAATAATTCTAATGAAAACTATTACCACTTAAACTTAGTGAAACTAATTGACTTAAATACTGCATGAGACAATCTTTTGTCAAATACTCTGTTAGACAATGGTATATGGAATTGAAACTGACTCATTAACAAAATGATGAAACAACATGAGGTTAAAAGAAACACATACCTTTAATTTAGTAAAACATAATCAATTAGAAGATGATGTCACATATTAAGAACATCTCTCATATATAACATATATAAAAATAGTGTTTTGCATGCACATATAACAGTAGAGTTTTTATATTATATTATAAACCAAGATCCTGTGAACTTTGGTTCATTTGACTTTTTAGATAAAGGAGGGGGCTCAGAGGAAAAGCAAGGAATGAGATCATAGGTTTTGAGTTGGACAAATATGAAGTCTTGAATTTATTGAGTACATGACACCTATTAATTCTGAAAAGTTAGTCAGGATCTTTTGAAAACTATTATTTGTAAAATGGATAAGAACTGTCTCACCTGATTTAATGACTGGATTTAATTGAGGCGTCCCATGTATTCCAATGGGACGAAAAACCTATAAAAACTGCACAGAAATTACAATGGAGTTACCACACTCATCCCAGACAGGGTAAGGTGGTCCATCTTCTGCAAACCAAAACACGGTGGAGCTGATTGAACTCAGTTTAATTTGCCTGGTGAAGACAGTCATATCCTTTTACAATTTATATTAAAGGGTAAGCATTAATCAATTATTATTTTACCTCACATGTATTGCATGTATTGCTATAAGGGACTCACGCTATGTTTTAGAAATAAGAGAGTGTTTTGTTGAAATGTGCTGAAATAGACCATTGGGTACTTTAGGTGATGTGCTCTTGGCCTGCTTGTTGGCCTTGATTACATATATATACATGTATTAAAGTGTTAACGTGGATATCTGTTAAGACACTGGACCTCCCAGTGTGTCTGTCAGCTGGGGATACGACATAGCCTGTAGCTACTCTATCCAATATTTAACCGTTAATAAACAGAACGAGTACTAATCATACTCCGATTCGTAAAAAACTTTAAATACATGAGTCTGTCAATTTCTTGAGTACTATATTAGTCATCTGGATATACTGCGGGTCCAGAGCACGAACTATATCCCACTAGGAGTAATAACATCTCTGTCCTCCTAACGTCTCCCCTGAGATAAGAGTGTGTGCTGAGCAATTCAAAAGAGTATGTAAAGGAATCTGAACCCGTGGAATTCATGACAGTATCAAACCATGTTCTGTCTATGTGGAGGTTAGACCTGTGACAATATCTTATTGCTAAGAAATGCCAGTGACACCGGCTTTGTGTGCATTGCATCTGTGTCTGTAGGGTGCCTTTGTTACCCCACTTGACACTGCATAGAGGAACGGTCTTACTGCTGCACAGGAAGTACATTTATTGTGTGGTGGCAGGAAAATAGGGCATATGCTTACAATTGATAACAATTTTTATTTCCGTTTTCTTTCATGAACCCTGACAAACAGATAGCTGTATGTTAGGAGTGGTTTACTTTATACAGTGGAAATATAGTTTGGAATGTGAAACGTGTGGGGCATGCTCTATAGAAATACACATGATTTGTTTTTATCAATTTTTTCTGCAACATATGTCAATCCATAAGACAATCCCATTTATTCAACCTCTTTATATGTGTCAAATTGAATTGATATGCAATTTCAAATGAATCATGGTAAAACTGAATTTTTAAACATTACAAAATCCCAAAAGACAAATGCAAAAGTTATGTTTCTGTAACTAGCAGGTTAACAGTCGAATATTCTATCACATCATCCAATATTTAGATGATGTACCTGGCAAGGAAACATTTTTATTCCAAACACATAGAGATTGCTTGTTTTAATAATAACAATTTCTAAACTTTTATTTAACTGAACATTTTGCTCAACTTACACCATGTTCACACTACTGTGCCGGCCCAGGGCTGCCTCAGGAACTGTCGCATATTTAAGTCTGCAACCCAGTTCACAGATGTGACTGAAAAGCTGGCCTAAAATGTGGCGAATTGCTTGTTTTTTTAATTTTATTTTTATGGAACGATAGCATGCACTCTGAATGGAAGAGCTACTGGGATATACAGTAATCCTTGGTTTGTAGAAGTTGTTGTTATCATTTATTATTCTCTAGTCCCTAACCATTACCAGTAAAGACTGAACATTAGCATCACCCCTTCTCTTAGAAGATTACCGAACATATGGCTATAACAAAACCCGCTGGTGTTGAGCCCAGAAAAAAATTATTTATTTTTCCCTCAATTTGGAATGTCCAATTTATGTTTTTTTTCTCCTCATCGCAGCCTGTCCCCACACAGCACAGATGTTCTGAGGGTGTGTGAGCATCCTCCGATCTCACAAGCCTAAAGCCAGAATCGCTTTTACACCGAGCAATCCAGAGCAGAGGTGGGCGGGGCTACCGATCCCAGAGATCAGCCCTGCCTCTTATCCACTCTGAATGTGCTCAGTGTCTGGCCAGTAGTGTTTGCTGTTGCGCGAGGAGGAGAAGGAATCCCTGGTAGTTTCCCATCCCCCTTCCCAGGAACGTCAGAGCCAATGTGACAGCCCTTTCGGAATCTCCTTGGCCTCTTTGCTCAGCCCGGACGTGAACCGGCGCTATCCAAGCTATGTGACTCATCCTGCAATCCCAGCGGCAGCGCTTTAACTGGTTGAGCCACTCGGGGGACCCCCTTAAAACCTTTCTTTTAAAATAGCCCTTAAACCAGAGTATTCTAGCTAAATTCCATTTAGGGGGGGAAAGGAAAGTGGTTAATTTCTCTTTGTCCTGTCTAATTTATATACCTGTCACCCACTCCTCAACCGCCCATACTGTGAAACTCCGTTTTGCACCTCTGTGCAGGAGCCCTTTGTGTACACCTTCAGAATAGCTGCAGGCTAGTGGCTTATGAGTGCAGGGCTGGTACTAAGACCGAGAAACGCTAATTTAGTTAAAAAAAAAAAAAAAAAATATGGACATGGGGTACCTGAGTCTGCCTGCCTGCTTGCTTTCTTGCAGCTCTAGCTCTGGGGCAGAGGATGGGAGTGAGTGTGCTGAGCTTATTGAGATGCAAGACTGAGCGCTTTGGAGCTGCTCAGGGAAGCAAGGAGCCGTAGAGAGAGAGAGAAGAAAGGAAAGGGCTGCCATGAGGGTACTGTGAACATGCAGGAGGGAGAGATAGCAGGGAGTTAGAATGAGGGAAAGGGCAAGAACTAGGCTGTATGGGGACATGGGCCAACGGAACATTGTTAAAGGGGTAATAACTAAGGTTCAAATCCTTGGGGTACATCAAGACCAGGGTTTAAAACCACCGAACTAGAAGCTTTAAAAAACATTTGTGATGTAACTCGTTCTTGATTGTTTTGCTGTTTTTACCCAAACCAATATTTTACACGCAGTACAGAAATCAAGACCAGAGGCCATATTAGAAATTAAGTGGAGATTAAACTTAGCACAGAGGTAAGGAGACACTACTTCACACAGAGTGATATGAGGGTATGGAATGTTCTAACTTGCCATGTTGTTGAGGCAGAATCACTTGGTTCTGAGAACAAGCCGCTAAACTTGGAACCGGACGAGCTTAGATGAGCCGAATGGCTTCCCCTTGTTTGTAAACGTTCTTGTATAACTTTGAAGGAACTCTAAACTTTGTTCCATGTTCAATCCCCTGTGTCGGATAGTAACCAGGTAACATGACTATTACTCTTTATTGACATGCTGGAAGGAAAAATCTACTTGTAGTGTAATATAACTTTGGGAGTTCTGCCAGGAGCTATTGCCTAGCCCCCCAGGCAAACCCCTCTTCCTGCCTCCTCGTTCTGATTTGATGAAGTAAAAGGTGTAAATAAATATTTAAGAGCGTGAGGTGAGATGCCAGGGAGACCGAGAAGAAAGGGGCATTTTGATAAGAGTTCTACTGCAGGTGATTGATTCTCTTCCTCCCTTGTCGCTTGTAGCCCGTTGTCCTGCGTCAAACACTGTATTAAACTCATTCAGCATTCCCTTCAAAAGTGGGTTCTGTATAACAGCTAATGGGTTCAGTTTCTGTTGCATTTTGTAGGATTACATTTAGTATTAAGCATTATTTCAACCAATCTGTAAAGCCATCAAGTAAGTTGGCCTGCACTGTATACATACTGTACACTGTCTAACACCTGTATTGAGTCTGCATATTTTTACAACATTTAAACGCTTAGACGAATCTCTAAATTAGTGGTAATTAGTTAGCAGGCCCTAAATTAGTTAATTGCCTCTTAGCAGCTTCAATTAACTACATTCGAACCTGCTTAGAGTAAAAACCTGGACTGGATTGGATCTTGAGGGCCAGAGTTGAGAACCACTGCTCTAAATGTTTACAGCTAGCTTTTAAACGTTAAGATATTGCCAACTCTAATAACCCTGCATATGAAACATCTGCGGTGCATCTGATGCGAATATTGTACATTTAAATAATAAAACACCCTAAAATAAGATCTCTTCTGAAAAATCATGTCTTATATTTTTAAAATAATTGCAGTGCCCATCAGAATTCATTAAATGATTTATTAAAAAAGAATATTTATATATAGAATATAGATATATAGACAAAAAGGGAGACAAAACCGAACCAGGTAACTACAGACCAATAAGCCTGACTTCTATTATATGTAAACTTATGGAAACTATAATAAGATCCAAAATGGAAAATTACCTATATGGTAACAATATCCTGGGAGACAGTCAGCATGGTTTTAGGAAAGGGAGATCGTGTCTAACTAACCTGCTTGATTTTTTTGAGGATGCAACATCGACAATGGATAATTGCAAAGCATACAACATGGTTTATTTAGATTTCCAAAAAGCTTTTGACAAAGTCCCGCATAAAAGATTAATTCTCAAACTGAACGCAGTAGGGATTCAAGGAAATGCATGCACATGGATTAGGGAGTGGTTAACATGTAGAAGACAGAAAGTACTGATTAGAGGAGAAACCTCAAAATGGAGCGAAGTAACCAGTGGTGTACCACAGGGGATCAGTATTAGGTCCTCTGCTATTCCTAATCTACATTCATGATTTAGATTCTGGTATAGTAAGCAAACTTGTTAAATTTGCAGACGACACAAAAATAGGAGGAGTGGCAAACACTGTTGCAGCAGCAAAGGTCATTCATAATCATCTAGACAGCATTCAGAACTAGGCAGATACATGGCAAATGACATTTAATAGAGAAAAGTGTAAAGTATTGTACGCAGGCAATAAAAATGTGCATTATAAATATCATATGGGAGATACTGAAATTGAAGAAGGAATCTATGAAAAAGACCTTTATTTAAAAGGAGTTTATATTGACTCAGAAATGTCTTCATCTAGACAATATGGGGAAGCTATAAAAAAAGTCCAACAAGATGCTCGGCTATATTGTGAGAAGTGTTAAATTTAAATCAAGGGAAGTAATGTTAAAATTTTACAATGCATTAGTAAGACCTCACCTAGAATATTGTGTTCAGTTCTGGTCACCTTGTTACAAAAAGGATATTGCTGCTCTAGAAAGAGTGCAAAGAAGAGCAACCAGAATTATCCCGAGTTTAAAAGGCATGTTGTATGCAGACAGGCTAAAAGAATTGAATCTATTCAGTCTTGAACAAAGACGACTACGCGGTGATCTGATTCAAGCATTCAAAATCCTAAAAGGTATAGACAATGTCGACCCAGGGGACTTTTTTGACCTGAAAAAAGAAACAAGGACCAGGGGTCACAAATGGAGATTAGATAAAGGGGCATTCAGAACAGAAAATAGCAGGCACTTTTCTACACAGAGAATTGTGAGGGACTGGAACCAACTCCCCAGTAATGTTGTTGAAGCTGACACCCTGGGATCCTTCAAGAAGCTGCTTGATGAGATTCTGGGATCAATAAGCTACTAACAACCAAACGAGCAAGATGGGCTGAATGGCCTCCTGTTCTTAGTACATTCTGTTACAATGAACCGATAATACATCATAATTGTATTAAATAATTTTAGTTTGTGGTTCTTGTCAGTGATTTGCCTTGGCAAACAGAATTCTAAGGTCTTTGCTACGATGTTGCGAAGGTGCATTTTGCAGATGTCCTTGGGGAATGAAAGGTGTTTCACAGTAAAAGGAAATGCATCAGTGCCTTGTGCATTTGTAAGAAAAGTTAAGAATGACATGGCTTCTTTAATGTCTGAGGCAGAGCCCTGTTTGAATTTCTGCTGGGGACCGTCTGCTGTTTTAATGCCATTTCTCTACTCTTATTTATTCCAACCACCTTTTCCCACTGGTGCGTTTTTAAGTGATGGGGTCGGGTCACTTCAGGAATTCATTGCAGCACTAATGACACCAGATTGACTCTCACTCTACACTGCCATTAAATGAAATAAAACAAGATAACTTCTAATCCTCGCTTCCTCTGAAGTGCTCTCCGGTATCTGCACCAGATCGATTTAACCCCCATTGCACATTTCATCAAGGATCCGCTCAGGTACAGTAAAAAAAAAAAAAAAAAAAAAAAGTGGATGTATTGTCATCCCTGCATACGCTTTGCAGCATCCGTTCTAGGTTCAAAGAACAGCCTTGAACACATTGAGTTTCGCTGCAGAGTTTGTAGTAGGCAGTCACACACAGTTTTGGTTTATTTTCACAATTGCTTTTTACAACCTGGCTGTTGAAGGACTTGCTGAAGTATAATGCACATACAATTCCTATATGGGCAGTGTAAAGCAATAGACTGTTAATACAATTATGAAGACCATGCAATACACCAAGGTCAGCAAACACCTTGTCAAGGCTCATTTGCTAAATAGCCTCAGGCTGGTTTGGGTTCTCCCTTTTACAGTTCTGCTCAAGTGAAACCGAGTCACTTTAACTTTGAGTTGAACGCACAAGCTGTAGTGGCACATGCTGCAATCCAGCTCGTTAACACATTCCTCAGCCCAGCTTCATGAAGAAATGGAACAGTTCCAATACTACAGATGTACATTCATGGAAATAATGGCGTTTGCTTTTACCTTTAAGATCTCAATCTCCTAGCACTGGCATCTTAATAATAATACGGGATAAGTATATTGTGTCTTGGGTGTTTTCTGAGGTCCACAATGAATGTTTTTTTTTTGTTGAAATCAGCAGCTTTGCAAGGCTAGATCTTTAGGGGAATTGAGGGGTGTATTTGAGATGCACAAGATGAAGTACCTAGGAGTGCTATAAAAAAAACTATAAAAATTTGCCATAATAATGAAGCACGTATCGATCACGCTGGAAAAAAAGATCTTGTTGCTGCCCGTGTCCCATGGAGTGACCAGCTCACCACACTGGGTGGGGTGGTCACACTAAACAGGCGCCTGGCCAGTAGGGTCCAGTGTAATGAAATGAAGAGAAACAGTTCCTAACCCGCAGGAGCAGCAGAGTCAGCTTCACAGCCCATACATAAACCTATGCTCGCCTGACTAACTCCCATGGCACACCACAAGCAAGCCCCTCAGGGACAGTAATCATTTTAATGGTAGACATCTAGCATGTAACAGTTGTAGGATGGCGACTCACTTCAGTTACTTCCAAGTTTTGTACTGTGCTAGTTTTTACACTGGTTTCAAAACAGAACGCTCAACTTGTGTCTTCGCTATTGACTGACACTGTACCATTATGTTAATACACATGTGTACATAGTATTGGTCTCAACATGCTAATCTTTATCATCCATGTACAGTGCAACAACATTGTTAGAGTATTTTTTCCCTAAAGGTGGATTTTAGACAACCCCTTGCTGTGCTGTATGTTTTAAACCACAAGGAAGGGAGAATCTAGCCAACTGGTTGAAAAGCTGATCAGGTTTGGACAGCAAAGCAGAGCTGGCAGCCCTGTTTACCGAACCCCCCACAGTCCTACAAGGGAAGAAACGTTTACTTTACTGATTTTACCCTGTCCCAAGGGCTCGTCGCTTTCTTTCATAGTGCGCTTTCTTGTGCTGTAGTCATTTTCTATAGGTTGAGGGAGCAAAATGCTTGAATTATGATCTTGCCAGTTGAGCTCTCATTTATACTGCATTACAGCTGCAGTGGCAGGGTCCCGTACAGATTTAAAAATGTTAGACGATTAATGATATCAGATTTTATGGGGGGAAACGTTTTTCTTAGTTGTCGCTTCTTGAGCTATAACAATGCTAGTGTATTCCATTTGAAACCCCCAAGAGATGAGACAAAAGTATTGGCACCCTACACTTAATATAAGATAATTAAAAATGTCTCATAGTTTAACAAACAATCTTTTATTGTTGTTCATGATAAAAGTATTGGCACCTTTACCATAAGTCTGTAAAAAATTCATAGAACTAATTAAAAATATATATTCATGAATTGAAAACCATTACACAGTAATTCCGCTGTATTATAAAGTCAATAGCCAGAAAAGAAGGTACTGGATATTGTGGTGTTGCAGTTGCCTTTAGGGAGTATGCTGTAGTGTATCTGGATGAGATGCTGAACTGTGCAAGGGTGCGGTAAGCAACCCCCAGGTAAATGCTGCTACTTGACTGCTCCCAGGAGTGCCTTGGTGGGGAAACCAAATCTAGTAGAGCATGTTAGTGAAATAAGCAATTGAGTATTATTACTGTGTTGAAACAACAGCTGAATCCACCAGAGTTCATCCCCTCTGATGTGACAGTGATTTAGAGTCTCTTAATCTGCTTTTGATTAATACGAATTGGTGCAATTATTGGAGTGCATTGAGTCAGGGAGGCTGCCCCTTAAATGAACTGTCTGGACTCTGCCGCTTGGCTCCATTAGCGCTTTGTGCCCTGAGCAGAGTGGAGTTTGTCAACTGATTTAGTAGAGTTGTCCTGTGTTAGACCACCCCCCCCTTTATAACGCCCCCCTCGCATACCGCCAGCTATTCTCGCTGAACAAATGTCACCAATATAAAAACAGCTATTTTTACCTGTTCTGTGGCCACCCCGCTGTCCGCTACCCGCCAACTTCCCAAGCCAAGCAAACGTAAATATAAGCATTGTGGTTTCCCTCATTGGGCAGCGAAATAATCATGGCCAATTAAAACAACAGTTATGCAGTTAACCTTTGACTTGCTTTCCTAATCTGTTGTTAACTGAACGTTCATACCAATGTCATCAACACTCCCGCTCCCAAAGCAAAACAGAAAGTACAAAATGGCGAGTTGACCCTACATTTAAAACCAGAGCAAACAAGTCTGCATGCATGCATCTGAAAATAAGAAAGTCAGCAAGACATCGCAAATGTTTTCACGCCTAAGTGAGGCATATACTGTTAATCGAAGGACAATTGGAGACATTCTAATGGATAAAAACAAATGGCTTATATTTATATTTACTTTTCGTTAAAAAAAAGTGTTTCCCTGTATATATTCAACGTTTTTTTTTTTAACTGCTTAAAAAAGAATGCTGTGAAGCTTAAATTGCTTTGTGAAATAAATACAGGGCATCGTTCAATGGGGGATAGTATTCAGCAGGCTTACAGTCGCGCCTCAAACAGTAAAGTTCAAATGACCAGTACAGTAAATAATAAATAAATAAATAAATAAATCGTGCTCTTTTTTTCTTTTTATGGAATTGTTGTTTGGGTGATTTGACACTAAATGAGTGTGTATTTTTTTACTTTTATTATTTTAAGTATAAACTGCTCCTCAAAAGTAACCATGTATGTTTCATACAGATGGGAAAAGGTAATAAAATGTCACTAGTAGACCTAATGTTGTGTTAAGAACTAGTACTGTAGTTTTAAAAAAAGATTGTTTTATTAAAATGGCCTGCAGATACTGTAACTGTATAACTAAAAAAATAAAACGTTTTGAATATTGCGAACATAGAAGTTTGTGTGTGTGAATTTTTTTTTTTTTTTTTGACCCTCACTATAACGCCACCCTCGCTTATTGCCCGTTTTTGCCCATGGCCCTTACCTGGCATTATAAAGAGGGTTGTCTGTACATCACTGCTTCAAAACATGTTACAGGTGCCTGCTCTTTGTCTTTTGATCCAGTGCAGTGTGGGATCCAAACTCAGAATCGTTTCAGCCACACAAAACCAGATACTGCTGACTAGCACTCCTTTTGAGGATGTGTCTGTACTGAGCAAAAGGTCTGGGTGCTAGTGCGAGCATGGTGAATGAGTTTATCGTTTTAGGCTGTGTCCCACAAAATTGTATTGCAGAAACCTATAGATAATCATTTCATTTGTAAAAAAAAAACAAAAAACTAAACTTTTAGAAGCGAGAGGAGGTCATTCAGCCCATCAATGCTTGTCAGGTTCTTTGTAGCTGTTTGATCACAACACTTTGTCAAGTTGGTCTTAAAGGATCACAGTGATTCAGCATCAACAACGTGACTAGGTAGCCCATTCCATCCCCTCCACACTCTGTGTCAGGAAGTGTCTCTACCCCTCTGCCCTAAGTCTGTCTCCACTTAATTTCAAGTCCTCTGGTCCTGCTGGTTTCTGTGCTGTGTTTTCAATATTGATTAGGGTTAACTTTGTCCAAATGTCCCTTGCTACTGTACAGTATTACTTTTTAGGTGTAAAACATCCTGTCATGTTTTTTAAAATAAAAACTAGTGCTGCACATCCAGTCCAGTTTAATTGCAAGATATGCATGCAGTCTTCAGTTTAATACACTAAACCTGTCTGATTTTCAGAATCGGTGTGCTCTTGCCAGTAATACCCAGAACTGGCACTGTTTAGACTGTCTACTCATTTTTGATCTGCTAATTGAATTGTACGACATAGAAAGGACTTTCAAAAAGAGAAATGTAATCCGCACCGAGGCTGTAACCAGGCTCTTTAACACAGATTTGTACATCAAGTAACACAAATAAATGTTCTGGTTTTTTTTCTAAAGCAACTCATTTAAATTGTATGTATTATATCAGTGACTGCCAGAGATCAATTCTACTATCACTGAGGCAATGTAGCTGTGTGCCGCATTGCCAGGTTGTAGTGTAATGTGAGGGTTGGCTCAATAACTGTGCATTGCGCTGTGGAGCCCCTGGGAGCACCATCCGGGACTCTGTCTATCTCGAATAGGAAAAGCTTGTGAACACAGATAGAACCAGCTGCTTTAAAACCAACATCAATGGAGTGGCTTAAATGTCAACACCGGGGGGGATTCATATATAGAAGGTGTCATTTGATTAGAATGTTTCATAAAACATTTCTCTTTCTGGTTTATAAACAATGTCCATTCTGTTTCAAAGTGATACAGAATTGTAAGTGTTTTTTTCTGGTAAGATTCTGGTTTTGTTTTAAAAGTATACTTGTTGTGATAATGTATTTTTATGGTTTCATACAACGGGAGGGGGAGGACGACAAATGATGTCCCCAAGCAGAAAGAGCTGCGATTTGTACCAAGGACACTGGAATGGATGGCCCTTCAGTGTTAAATTACTTTGCTAGCCTCAGCCACAGAATTACAATTGGGACATTTTTTGCTTTTGCCCATTTTGTAATTGACGTGAGTTAACTGTTTAAACAATACAAACAGCTGCTTGTGAATTGCAAGTTGTGATTAAGCCTCCTGCTATTTACCAGCAACCTAGATTACAGAGTATTAGCACCATGTGTGAGCCCAGTTAAAAATGGAGAGATATTGGTCAATGGAAACAGTGCCAACATTGTGAACACAGTATGTACTAGTAGTCGTAGTAATACATCAGATGGTGTCTTTGTTGCAATGGCTTGTGTTTAGCATGGCTTGCATTTATTTTTGAAGCTGCAACAGTATAAATACAGTGGCTCTCAAATGTATTCACCCCCCTTGGACTTTTCCACATTTTATTGTGTTACAACATGGAATCAAAATGGATTTAATTAGGAGTTTTTGCCAATGATCAACACAAAAAAGTCCATAATGTCAAAGTGAAAAATAAAATCTACAACTTGTTCTAAATTACAAATATAAAACAGAAAATAATTGATTGCATAAGTATTCACCCCCTTGACACACCTAAATAAGCTCTGGTGCAACCAATTGTCTTTAGAAGTCACATAATTAGTTGAATGGAGTCCACCTGTGTGCAATTAAGGTGTTTCACATGATTTCAGGTTAAATACACCTGTCTCTGGGAGGTCCCACAGTTGGTTAGTACATTTACTAACAAAAACTACATCATGAAGACAAAGGAACATTCAAAGCAAATCTGGAATAAGGTTCTTCAAAAGCACCAATCAGGGGTGGGATATAAGAACATTTTCCAAGGCATTGAATATCCCCCGGAGCACAGTAAAGTCCATTATTAAGAAATGGAGAGAATATGGCACAACTGTGAATCTGTCTAGAACAGGTCGTCCTAAAAAACTGAGTATCCGGGCGAGAAGGGCAGTAGTCAAGGAGGCCACCAAGAGGCCTATGGCAACTCTAAAGGAGTTACAGTCTTCCACGGCTGAGCTGGGAGACACTGTGCATATGGCAACAATAGCCCGGGTGCTTCACAAAACTGGCTTTTATGGGAGAGTGGCAAAAAGAAAGCCATTGTTGAAAAAAACTCGCATCAAATCTCGGCTAGAGTTTGCCAGAAGGCATGTGGGAGACTCTGAGACCAAGTGGAAGAAGATTCTATGGTCTGATGAGACCAAAGTAGAGCTTTTTGGCCTCAACGCTAAGCGCTATGTTTGGCGCAAGCCTAACACCGCACATCATCCTGAGAACACCATCCCTACCATGAAGCATGGTGGTCGCAGCATCATGCTATGGGGATGCTTCTCTGCATCAGGGCCTGGAAAGCTTATGAAGATAGAGGGCAAAATGGATGCAGCAAAGTACAGAGAAATCCTGGAGGAAAACCTGCTGAAGTCTGCAAGAGACCTGGGACTTGGTTGAAGATTCATCTTCCAGCAAGACAATGACCCCAAACATACAGCCAAAGCTACACTGGAGTGGCTTAAAAACAAAAAGGTCAATGTCCTGGAGTGGTCCAGTCAAAGCCCGGACCTCAATCCAATTGAGAATATGTGGAAAGAGTTGAAAATTGCTGTTCACCATAGGTCCCCATCCAACTTGACAGAGCTTGAGCAATTTTGCAAAGAAGAATGGGCAAAAATTGCAATGTCCAGATGTGCAAAGCTGGTAGAGACTTATCCAAATAGACTCAAGGCTGTAATTGCTGCCAAAGGTGCCTCTACCAAATATTATTATTATTATTATTATTTATTTCTTAGCAGACGCCCTTATCCAGGGCGACTTACAATCGTAAGCAAAAAACATTTCAAGCGTTACAATACAAGTAATACAATAAGAGCAAGAAATACAATAACTTTTGTTCAAGCAAAGTACAAGTTTGACAAACCACAATTCAATAATACAGCAGGTAATAGTGATAGTTACATCAGGATGTGATTAAATACAAAGTACTACAGGTTAAACACTTGGCAGATTACAGTATTCTGAAGTACAGGATTAAATGCAGTAAAATAGGGGGCTTGATAAGAGCAAAATAAAGCACATTTACATGAAGGGTGATAGTGTCCCAGGATACAAACAGAGGAGTTCTACAGGTGCTCTTTGAAGAGGTGGGTCTTAAGGAGGCGCTGAATGTGGTCAGGGACTGGGCAGTCCTGACATCTGTAGGAAGGTCATTCCACCACTGCGGAGCAAGGGTGGAGAAGGAGCGGGCTTTGGAGGCAGGGGCGTGGCGGTGGTAGAGCTAGTCTTCTAGTGCAGGCGGAGCGGAGAGGTCGAGTGGGGTGTAGGGAGAGATGAGGGTCTGGAGGTAGCTGGGTGCAGACTGGTCAAGGCATCTGTAGGCTAGTACAAGAGTCTTGAACTGGATGCGGCGGTGATCGGGAGCCAGTGGAGCGAGCGGAGTAGTGGAGTAGCGTGGGAAGCGAGGCAGAGAGAACACCAGGCGGGCAGCAGAGTTCTGGATGAGCTGGAGCGGACGGGTGGCGGACGAGGGAGGCCAGCCAGGAGGGAGTTGCAGTAGTCTAGGCGGGAGAGTACCAGGGCCTGGACCAGGAGCTGGGTAGCATAGTTGGTGAGGAAGGGTCGGATTCTGGGATGTTGCTCAGGAAGAATCGGCAAGTGCGTGCCAGAGTGGAGATGTGCTGGGAATAAGAGAGGCAGGGGTCCAGGGTGACTCCAAGGTTCTTAGCGGAGGGAAGAGGAGAGAGTGTGGTAGATTCCAGAGGAACAGAGATAGAGAGATCAGAGGAGGGGAGGAGGAGGGAAAGAAAAGGAGGTCAGATTTAGAGAGGTTGAGTTTGAGGTGATGCGAGTGCATCCAGGAGGAAATAGCAGACAGACAGGTAGAGATACGGGAGGAGATGGTGGAGTCAGAGGTGGGGAAGGAGAGGAAAATCTGAGCATCATCAGCATAGAAATGGTATGAGAAACCATAGGATGCGATGGGGGGCCCAGGGAGCGGGTGTAGAGAGAGAACAGGAGAGGACCCAAGACTGACCCTTGGGGACTCCAGTTAAGAGAGGGTGAGGTGTGGAGGTTGCTCCACTCCCAGGTTACCTGGTAAGTGCGGTTGGAGAGGTAGGAGGAGAACCAGGCCAGAGCAGTGCCAGAGATCCCCAGGTCAGCAAGAGATGATAGTAGAATAGAGTGATCAACAGTGTCAAAGGCAGCAGAGAGGTCGAGGAGAATTAGGACAGAGGAGAGAGGCAGCTCGGGCACATTTAAGTGAGTTGGTGACAGACAGGAGGGCGGTTTCAGTGGAGTGAGCAGAGCGGAAGCCAGATTGGAGAGGGTCAAGCAGAGTGGTTGGACAGAAAGCTGGCTGGCGGTGTACAGTCCGCTCGAGGGTTTTGGAGAGGAAGGGTAGGAGGAGACAGGACGGTAGCTCTGGAGGGAGGTGGGGTCGAGGTAGGTTTTTGAGGAGGGGAGTGATCGAGGCTTTTTTGAAGGCAGAGGGAAGATACCAGAAAGTAGAGAGGTGTTGAGGAGGAGGAGATGAAGGGGAGTAGAGCAGGAGCAGCAGCTTGAAAGAGGTGAGTGGGGGGGGGTCCAAGGCACACGTGGTGGGTTTGTGACCCTGGAGCAGGGAGGAGAGGTCAGAGTCTGAGAGGGGCAAGAAGGTGGAGAAGGAGGGTGAGTTAGTAGGGGTTGCAGTGGGTGTAGGAGTTGGAGCGGGAGGGGGTGCGGGGGAGGGAGAGGTGTTAAAGAGTTTGCGGATATCTGAAATTTTAGAAGAGAAGAAGGAGGCAAAGTCATCAGGGGAGATAGAGGAGGGAGGAGGAGGGGAGGGTTTAGGAGGGAGGAGAAGGTAGAGAATAGTTTACGTGGGTTGTTAGTGGAGGCTTGGATTACAGATTGGAAATAAGCACATTTAGCAGAGGAGAGAGTAGAGGAGAAGGAGGAGAGGAGAGTGCGGTAAAGGTCTAGGGCAGCAGGGAGTTTGGTTCTCTTCCATTTCTTTTCAGCAGATCGCAGTGTGATTCTTGCCGAGCGGAGCGCAGAGGAGAGCCAGGGATGGGGAGGGGAGGGGCGAGCAGGACGGGAGGTGAGGGGACAGAGGGAGTCGAGGGAGGAGGTGAGTGAGGAGAAGAGGGTGGAGGTAGCAGAGTCTACGGAGAGTTGCGAGAAGGAGTCGATAGGAGGGAGGTGAGAGAGAGCAGGAGGCAAGGAGGGGGAGAGAGCGGAGGCGGAGGTGCGAGAGGTGACAGTGGGGGTAGGAGGAGCAGGGAGAGGGGGAGAGACAGAGAAAAGAGATGAAATAGTGATCAGAGAGGTCCAGGGGTGACAGAGAGGGTGGAGGGGCAGCAGGCCCTGGAGAAGGTGAGGTCCAGTTGACGGGCCAGCTTTGTGGGTAGGAGGGGACGGAGAGAGACAGAAGTCGAAGGAGTGCAGGAGAGGGAGGAATCCAGCAGAGTGGCTGGGGTTGGAGAGATGGATGTTGAAGTCACCCAACAGGACAGTCGGGGGTAGACAGGGAGGGAGGGAGGAGAGTAGATAGTCGAGTTCATCCAGAAAGTAAGCAGAGAGGCCCAGGGGGCGGTAAAGAACAATGAGCAGGAGTTGACAGGGAAAGGTTAGTTGGACTGCATGAAATTCAAAGGTACTGACAGAGAGTGAGATGAGATCGGAGGGGACAGAAAAGAGTAAGGAGGGAGAGAGGAGAAGACCCGTCCCACCTCCCCGTCCAGTGAGGGCGGGGTATGGGACAGGACGTAGAGAGAGGACAGGGCAGCAGGAGTAACAGTGTTATCAGGGGACAGCCAGGTTTCAGTAAGAGCAAGGAAATCCAGCGAGAGGTGGGAGGCAAAGGCAGAGATGAAATCAGCTTTGTTAGCAGAAGAGTGACAGTTCCAGAGTGCACCAGAGAGTGTGCGGGAGGGGGGGAGAGGCAGAGAAATGAGGTTAGAGGGGTTGGAGGAGCAGCAGCGGAGGGAGGGCAGAGGGCGAGGACGGAGGACAGAACAGGGATGTGAGAGACAGTCATAGCAGGACAAAGGGCACAGTAGGAGCAGTAGGGTGGAGGGTACAGACCTGACTAGTAGATAGCTTCTTCTAGAGCCCCGGTAGGTTTGGATCTATTGGAACAGCGTCTCAGTGCAGGCCTCCCCTCGCTGGACTCCCACAGCTAGACTCCCGGCTCTTTTGTTGAGGCTCTTCGGTTGGCTGGCGCTTCTGGCTGGCGCTAAAATAGGCTGCTTAATATATAAAAAAAAAAAACAACTGCGTGGAAACCAATCAGATAGCAAAACAACTATTCAATTAAACCACTCACCTGGTACTAATCACACACCAACTCAGCAATATTGACTCAAGGGGGTGAATACTTATGCAATCAATTATTTTCTGTTTTGTATTTGTAATTAATTTAGAACAATTTGTAGATTTTATTTTTCACTTTGACATTATGGACATTTTTTGTGTTGATCAGTGGCAAAAACTCCTAATTAAATCCATTTTGATTCCATGTTGTAACACAATAAAATGTGGAAAAGTCCAAGGGGGGGTGAATACTTTTTGAGAGCCACTGTACCTTATTGGAGTAGTCATAAGAACATAAGAACATAAGAAAGTTTACAAACGAGAGGAGGCCATTTAGCCCATCTTGCTCGTTTGGTTGTTAGTAGCTTATTGATCCCAGAATCTCATCAAGCAGTTTCTTGAAGGATCCCAGGGTGTCAGCTTCAACAACATTACAAAGTCCAATTGATGGACAGCTCTCACTGTGCACGCTCATATTTTCAGAAAGCTGTGCTGGAGATAAAAGAAACAAAAGTGAATTTATTATTAGTAGTAGTGGTAATGTAGGGGTCATCACAGGTTTAACATGTATATTGTGAGAGCACTATGCTGAGCACAGCTGCAAGGTGTGCTGTTATCAACAGAGAGCTGGGTTTCTCCTCGACACAAGGACTTAATAAACTGGGCTACTGATCTGACCATGCTGTGTGCTCTGTGTCTGGCACAATGTTGTAATTCACACCAAGAAACTGATGGTGTTTAGATATTGTTAGGAAAACAGTGTAAGCAGAGCTCACAAAGTTTAGCTACAAACACAGTTAGGTAAGCTAAACCTGAATCCTCTCCTGATGCCAGACCATCTCTGTACCCGAGCTATCTCCCAGAACATTAGGTAACCGATCACTGATTTCCGGTGCATGTTTAATCTATATGTGTGTTTAATCTATATGGGTGTAACTTTTGAATATTGAAATCAATAAATGGAAACTTGCTAATTTAGCATTTGGTATTGTGTGCAGACATCAGATTAATTCCCTTACAGTAGTATCTTTATACTGCTGGGCTTGTGACCACTGCGAGTCAGTCTCAGCCTATGTAAACAACTCTAGTGTCCTTCATATGAGAGGTCATAGACAAGCAGATTTCAAGTAGTAATGCTGAAGACGGCAGTGCAAATTGCTTTATCCAGACACCGATCATTCACTTCATTATCTGAACTAGCCATGCAAGCAAATGAAAGTGAGCAAAAACAGGGAGCACTCAGGGTTACCCTGCATGCACTGGAGAACCCAGGGGGAATTCTGTTGATGAGTTTACCTAAATGAACAACATGAGCTGCTAAATCCTGATGGGTAATCACTGGAAGCATTGTGAAGGACACTACAGATAATCACAGCAGTAAAACAAGAGGCAAAAGAACAGCCATTCACAATAAACACAAACACTAGCCCTGGAAAATGGACTGGCGGTGTATCTTGAAATGAAGATCAATGCTGCTGTCCTTAAACTCTCCAATACAGACCTGTTTTCTACTATGTGTTTAAATCATTTTTAAGAGTTGTTTTTATGGGGTCATAAAATCACTTGGCCTGAGGTTGGGATGGATTGGATTGGGTTGGGTTGGGTTGCGGGAAACCCAAGGCAGGTTAGTGCAGAGCCAAAGGGTAAAGCTATTTAGATCCACGGTTTTATTGATAGCCCCATGCTCACTGTGCTTTTAACAGTGGAAGGGAGCAGACTACACTAATAAAGTGAATGTACAGTGTGTAAGATTCTTTAGCTTGCACCGGTTAATCCTGTAAGCCATGTGTTGGAGTCTGCTCGGTTAGGGTTGGAACATCCACTCTCCACCCTCTAACTTTGCACTTCTTGTTTCCGTAGCAACTCCTGCGTGAGATGCAGCAGATGGCCAGCCGCCCCTTCGCCACCATCAACGTTGCTTTGGAAACAGATGATGAGCCGCCCGACCTCATTGGTGGGAGCATTAAGGTATGGTTCACCTCCACTATTGGAGGAGCTCCTTTTTTCACTGGAACACAGTAATTACACAATAGTTCTAGGTCTGTGCAAGGGAAATGCACTAAACATGATCAGAGGTAGCCACCAAACCACTTAAACAGTTGTTAAATCCTAAATAAACAAAAAAACAGATGGATAATATAATTAGGGTTCTAGTTTTCTGGTTTTATTTTTGATCACGTGACGTCCCTTTAAACATATTTTGAGCCGATTCGCTTTCTTAATCAAACACTAATTACCAAAGGAAGTTGTTTCTTTTTACCCTCTCTATCTTAAATTTGAGTTGACAAATGACGTGCATTGATTTGAACCTGCATTTCGTTCTGGCTTTAATTGCTGAATTCAGTTTATTCATTTCCACTGCGTTAGTTTCTAATAGTGCGTCTCTAATTTAAACAATCTGGTATTCAGTTAAGGCTTAACAACTATTAATTAAGGCTTAACAACTATTAATTAAGGTTTAAAGGGAGGGAGAGAGATGGAAAATAAAAAACTTAAACCAGAAGTCCTAAATATAATCAATAAGATAATGTATTGATTAAACCCTTAGGGGGTCCTTTTGTGGTTTAAACATTCAGAATGTGGTGGTGTTGACATTCAGACTGCAAGATATACACTCTTGACATAGTTAGAAGTGTAGTTGCTACTAATGTGTTCTAATGGGGGGCATATGCTATACACTGTAATAACACAGTAATTACACACATGGGCATGTTATTACAATGCAGTAGCATGCTGAATTGCAAAATGAAAAATGTTGGCAGTTGCTGGTGTCTTGTAGTAATTGCACTGTATTAACACAGGTGGTTATGTATTAGCAGTGTAATTACTGTGTACCTCACATGCAGTCACATTGTTATTAGTGTAGTAAGACACTTGATGTAAAATGTTACCCAGTTTTAGAATTGTCTTCTGCCGCTTTTTAAATCTTTAAAAACCACTGACAAGCAAGTTCTAGAGGAGAGTTTCTTCTGAGCCCTGCAGAAAGCATTTATATAGCAAACATCTAATTATGTGGTAATGCAATTAACACACCATGCTTTCAGGGGTAATTACTGCCATTTCAAACCTATTGTAAACAAACCATAGCAATCTTTGCAGAGCGTGTGTGTGTGTGTGTGTGTGTGTGTAATATATATACAGCTCTGGAAAAAATTAAGAGACCACTGCAAAATTATCAGTTTCTCTGGTTTTACTATTTATAGGTATGTGTTTGGGTAAAATGAACATTTTTGTTTTATTCTATAAACTACTGACAACATTTCTCCCAAATTCCAAATAAAAATATTGTCATTTGGAGCATTTATTTGCAGAAAATGACAACTGGTCAAAATAACAAAAAAAGATGCAGTGTTGTCAGACCTCGAATAATGCAAAGAAAATAAGTTCATATTCATTTTTAAACAACACAATACTAATGTTTTAACTTAGGAAGAGTTCAGAAATCAATATTTGGTGGAATAACCCTGATTTTCAAGCACAGCTTTCATGCGTCTTGGCATGCTCTCCACCAGTCTTTCACATTGATGTTGGGTGACTTTATGCCACTCCTGGGCTAAAACATTCAAGCAGCTCGGCTTTGTTTGATGGCTTGTGACCATCCATCTTCCTCTTGATCACATTCCAGAGGTTTTCAATGGGGTTCAGGTCTGGAGATTGGGCTGGCCATGACAGGGTCTTTATCTGGTGGTCCTCCATCCACACCTTGATTGACCTGGCTGTGTGGCATGGAGCATTGTCCTGCTGGAAAAACCAATCCTCAGAGTTGGGGAACATTGTCAGAGCAGAAGGAAGCAAGTTTTCTTTCAGGACAACCTTGTACTTGGCTTGATTCATGCGTCCTCCACAAAGACAAATCTGCCCGATTCCAGCCTTGCTGAAGCACCCCCAGATGAGTCCAATTTTCAGCTTTGCCCAAAACCTGGTCATCTAATGGTTAGACGGAGACCTGGAGAGGCCTACAAGCCACAGTGTCTCGCACCCACTGTGAAATGTGGTGGAGGATCGGTGATGATCTTGGATCCAGTGTAGTATCTCCTTGGTTTCTCTATCTTTTGGGATCCAGTCTAGTATCTCCTTGGTTTCTCTATCTTTTGGGATCCAGTCTAGTATCTCCTTGGTTTCTCTATCTCTTGGGATCCAGTCTAGTATCTCCTTGGTTTCTCTATCTTTTGGGATCCAGTCTAGTATCTCCTTGGTTTCTCTATCTTTTGGGATCCAGTCTAGTATCTCCTTGGTTTCTCTTTCTTTTGGGATCCAGTCTAGTATCTCCTTGGTCCAGCATTGTTCTACATGTCTGTTGCTGCTACATGTCCGGCCTACTGCCATTTCATTTTTGTTGCTGTTATAATAACATTGCATACTTTTGTTTGTGCTCTTATCCATTCCTTCCTTTTCCTGTGTCGTCTTGTTATTCCCAGCATGCATCTTTCCATACTCCCGTTGAGTTGTTTGTAATTTGAGTCATTTTTGCATTGAGGGTCCAGGTTTCACATCCGTAAGTTAGCAGACTTTCCTCTTGAGGCATAAGGGCAGTTTCCGTTTCAGAACCATGCTTAATCTTCCAAAGGCAATAGTGTGTAATGTTTTGAAAAAAAAACACAAAAACCCAGAACCGACATTTAATTTGAACATGGAGACGCTCTTAAATGATGTCATTAGGTTCTGCAGAGTGCTTTCTATTCAAAGGGAATTGTACATACGTGTGTGTGTGTGTGTGTGTGTGTGTGTGTATATATATATATATAATATGCCATATCCATGCAAAGCTTTTAAAAAAAAAAAAAAAAAAAAAAAAAAAAAAGCAAAACAAAACAGTAAATGTACAGTAACCTGCAACTGATGGCTTTTTTCTTAACTCTAGAAGTCCCTGCCTCCCTGGTTCTGCTTTCTTAATATCTCTGTCACGGTACTTTGCGCTCTTTCTTGATATTGCCAACAGCCGATAAGAAGCTCGGTTTGAATATTGCTTCGGCCATTTTAAACAAACGGCCGGTAAGCATCGTGTTTATGAAGCTTGCTTTGTTTAATTCAAATGCATTTAAAAGCTACAACACGCTGGCAATATCTGCAAGTGTGCGCTCCATCATATAAACACATTGCACAAAAAAAAGCTTTCTCGACTGGTGTATTGAAACGTCACTGCTACACTCAGCTGACTGACACACGCACACAGCCCGCCTCTCTTAAAGGGGAGAGAGAATGAATAACTCACTGAAGAGACCCATCTTATTTTTTATAATACACTGATATCCTTGTGTTGCTAATATTAAAGAAGACGAGGTTCAGCACTATTTTATTTATTTATTTTTTTTAAACGTAGTGTTTCAGTGCTGTACAGAGGTTCTATGTCGTTATCTGTTTCTCTGAGATCCGAATGTACCAGCTTTTTTATTATATATATATATATATATATATATATATATATATATATATATATATATATATATATATATATATATATTTTTTTTTTTTTTTTAAACGTATTCTCATTCTGTTGATCATTAATGAACATTTCTGTACTGTGGGTGTTGTCCAGTAATTGAAAACGAGACATTTTGTGTTTGAATTGAAAGTGATGGTCTTGGAGTGGAGTGAATGGGTCAAAGTTCAACTATATTTCTCTAGAGGAACTATCACTTTTTTACAGTCACTACTGTGCTATTATGCCTTTTTTTTAGAATTTATATATATATATATATATAGCTACAACAACATGCTGCCGAGATTCCTTCATTTTGCATACCTCAGGATTTCATTGTATGAGATGTTGTTTAGTGTGTATAGTATCTTGTATTGTGTGATTGTGCTTCAAAACATTACATGGAAGGTCAAGGTCATATCAGCCCATTTTTATGTTTGCAGTTACATTTTTGTAAATTTATTTTCCAAGTAATTTAAGAAGTAATTGATTGAATTGACTAGTGACTTCTATAGAGAGCAGAAAGCTAAATGCTGACCCCCATCAGACCTCTGGTTGTGTAATCACCATATATTAAGAGCCGAACCCCATTTAGATAACTCATCATTCCTTACTGTGTCTTATCGACCTGTATTAATTTGAGAGAGTGCAGAAACGTGGGGTTACCAGACTGGTTTATGCACTGTAGTGAATTATGTATACAATTTATTTAAAAATAAATAAGTCTCTAGTCACCCACCCAGGGATGCCAAAATGTAGAGATTTATTTATATATATATATATATATATATATATATATATATATATATATATATATATATATATATATATATATATATATATAATATACAGTGCCTTGCAAAAGTATTCAGACCCCTGACCAATTCTCTCATATTCCTGAATTACAAATGGTACATTGAAATTTCATTCTGTTTGATATTTTATTTTAAAACACTGAAACTCAAAATCAATTATTGTAAGGTGACATTGGTTTTATGTTGGGAAATATTTTTAAGAAAAATAAAAAACTGAAATATCTTGCTTGCATAAGTATTCAACCCCTGTGCTGTAGAAGCTCCCAATTTACACCGATGAAAGAAATTGCCCTAACGAGGACACAATTACCTTACCATTGGCTTCCACCTGTGAACCATTAAAGTTGCTGTCACATTTTCTGGATAAAAACCCCACTGTTGAAGGATCATTGGTCAGGCTGTGAATCTGTAGAAAAATGAAGACCAAAGAGCATTCTACAGAAGTTAGAGATAAAGTAATACAAATTCATAGATTAGGGAAAGGGTACAAAATAATATCCAAGTGTTTGGATATCCCAGTGAGCACAGTTGGATCAATAATCAGGAAGTGGAAGCTGCATCACACCACCCAGGCACTGCCAAGAAAAGGCCGTCCCTCAAAACTCAGCGCTCAAACAAGAAGGAGACTTGTGAGAGAAGCCACAGAGAGGCCAACAATCACTTTGAAGGAGCTACAGAGTTCAGTGGCTGGGAGTGGAGTAATGGTGCACCAATCAACCATATCAAGAGCTCTGCATAACACTGGCCTGTATGGGAGGGTGGCAAGAAAGAAGCCGTTACTCAAAAAGTACCATCTGAAAGCACGTCTGGAGTTTGCCAGAAAGCATGAGAGTGACCCAGCTGCAATGTGGGAAAAGGTTTTGTGGTCAGATGAGACCAAGATAGAGCTTTTTGGCCAAAACTCAAAGCGCTATGTGTGGCGCAAACCTAACACTGCCCATGCCTCAAGACATACCATCCCTACAGTGAAGTATGGTGGTGGCAGCATCATGCTGTGGGGATGCTTCTCATCAGCAGGGACTGGGCATCTTGTTAAAATTGAAGGGAGAATGGATGGAGCAAAATACAGGGAAATACTGCAAGAGAACCTGCTTCAGTCCGCTAAAAAACAAGCTTGGGAGGAAATTCACCTTTCAGCAGGACAATGATCCCAAGCACAAGGCCAAAGCAACATTGGAGTGGCTCAGGAACAAAAAGGTGAATGTCCTACAGTGGCCCAGTCAAAGTCCTGATCTCAATCCCATTGAGAATCTGTGGCACTATTTGAAAATTGCGGTCCACAAGCGTCGTCCAACCAACCTGAACAACCTGGAGCAAATCTGCCAAGAAGAATGGGCCAAAATCACTCCGACACTGTGTGCAAAGCTGGTACATACTTACCCCAAAAGACTTAAAGCTGTTATTGCAGCGAAAGGTGGCTCTACCAAATATTAATGTGTTGGGGTTGAATACTTATGCAAGCAAGATATTTCAGTTTTTTTTATTTTTCTTAAAAATATTTCCCAACATAAAACCAATGTCACCTTACAATAATTGATTTTGAGTTTCAGTGTTTTAAAATAAAATATCAAACAGAACGAAATTTCAATGTACCATTTGTAATTCAGTAATATGAGAGAATTGGTCAGGGGTCTGAATACTTTTGCAAGGCACTGTATGTGTATGTGTGTGTGTGTGTGTATGTATGTATATATATGTATGTATATATATATATATATATATATATATATATATATATATATATATATATATATATATATATATATATATATATATATATATATATATGTGTATATATATATATATATAATATATATATATATATATATATACACACACCTTATGAGTTCCACATCATGTAGAACCAGAGATCCCTTGACAATAATCGACATTGACACGTGTCAGAAATATAAAACAACATTTTATTTAAGAAAAAGGGCGCACAACTAATCTAATATTACAGAAAGGAAAGGCGATTGGTTAGAGATATGCGTGAATAGTATACAGTTCATTGATCTCATAGTCAAACGATTACAACGACCACAACATTGTTAGCATACATGGTTAATATACTAATATTAATTATGGCTGATCACACAAAGTGTCTACTTTGCATTAGTATTTTCAATACTCGTTTCTCGTTGCAATCAAAATGCATGACAATTAATTCAACTTACCATTCAGAACAGAATCCAACATTCCAATAACTAATTTATCAAATTAGTTTTACCGTGCTAATTTAGTTTAGACGTGATCTACCAAACTAAACAATATGTTATCAACCTCAATTGATTCTCTATTCAAATTGACTCAGAAATGGGGCAATGATCAAATTCTCTGCATTTGAGGCAACTCCTTTGAGTTACACATTTCAACAAACAATACATTTTTAAAACAGGAAGTTCTATTCTGTTCCTAGAACAATTTATCCACTAACTTGACTGCATTTGCTACAGTTAATTTCTCAAATGTTTTAATATTTGATTTGTTGAATACTTACCGATTTTCAATAAAGGAGTCAATCTCCTTAGCAGCTTCTCCCGTCTCTCTGGGTCTGACGTTCCACCGAAGGAAAAGAAGACGGTACTTTGCTCGTTGTAGGCATTGTATTGTGTAAGCGCACAACAAAACAATAGTTCTTTTCAAAGGGGCGTGGGTCCTGATCTCAAACAGTCCTGCAACATTATCTTTGGCTTGTTGGAAGGTTTCCAACTTGAATGGGATCCGTTGATCAGATGTACTCCCAGTTTAAAGAAAGTGTCTGGGTTATTCCACTGCAAACATGTGGGTGTTTCAAATATTTCACTGAAACAACACAAGTCCTCTTAATTACGTACCCTTCTGATTACAAGTCACCTGGATTATCTCAGCGCAAGTGCACTTGAAAAGTTATTTCAGTTCATTTAAACAACCTTGGTTAGAATTATGGTACGGGATGCAGGTCTCGGAATCGGAACGGCTGTTGGTTTCTCTTCAGTTCCTTTCTGTGTGAGTTGGTCCCAAGCAGTTTGCGACAGGGCCCGTCGTGGGTCCTTGCAATTGTCCCGTTTCCTGGTTAGAGTTTACCGTGCAGAGCAAAGAGCAGAGCCCCCTTTAGAGCTGATCAGCCTTCTCCGGACATGATTTTAGCCATTTTCGTGTCTGATTCTATTCCCACTTCAGGGCAGATTTAAGAACAGATTTATTTTACAGTCAGCTTCCTTAACTTCAGACCCTGTTCCAGTCTTTTTTAATTAAATCTCGACCTGTTTTGATTGGACCGTTGAATTCATAGGTGGTGTTTAACGTCATGCAACGTGCTTAAACACTGGTTAATTCGTTTGCCTTTGCCTTGCCCACAACTCGATATTGACAGATCACTCGGATTTCCTTTGTCTTGTCAACTTGATTGATCAGTCCTCCTAGCTCAGGACTGGCTTTTATCAGTCCAGCAAGGATCATGATCTGATGAAGGGCATTTGGTCGGCTTATCAAGAGATGATCTGAAGAGGAATTTTTACAACTCGGCTTCACAAAGCTGCATTTGTCTACTTTGACCAAGGGGTGGGGGGGGAGGGGGAGAGAAAAACATTAACTTGAAACTTTCTCAAACAAGTTTAAACATTTATATTACATCCAGCAATAACCTGATTTGACTGCACTGTCTGCTACAGCACTACAGAATCATTTTTTTTTTTTTTTTTTTTTTATTTATTTATTTATTTTTACCAGCAGTAGTACTAGTACCATCCAGGTGAAATAAAAGATGTAATATAAACTCTACTTCCATTGCAGTATTATGGTCTATTTCTAGTATGTTTTAAAAAGTGCTAATGGTGCATGAAAGGGGGATGAGTTCCACATGTTCCTTTCCTTATCCAGTTCCTTGCTGGATTTAAATTACCCATGCGAGGTGAAAGACCTGTTTTAAAGTGGATAGAGCTCTTCTCTGTGTGGACCATTCTCAACTTTGTACCGACTCGCTGAGATCGGCTTTGACACTCCGCAACAGTGTAACCTTTGAGCATATCTTAGATGTTGTCTTGTACCAGCAATGAGCGATATCAGATTACTGCTCTTCTGATTGGCTCTGTCTGGGCCGTCTCCTGCTAAAAACAGCCGAGATCCAATTTTAGATTTTTTTTCCCCCTACCCAATTCTAATACGGTAGCATACAGTGTGGGTAATGGATTGTAAAAACAAGTAATAAAGGTTATTTTTTTCTGTAAAATATCATGCCTACTGCTAGACCTGTGTTCTAAAGATGGAGACTCTATCATCTTGTTTTATTGTTTAAATGTTTGCTGATCTTATGTAATGTTAGCCCATACATCAGGAATATTGACAGTATAACTATGGGGGTCTGACAGTGTTTTGAGCAGTCGTTCTCCCTCTAGAGCAGGAAGCATTACTTCCAAAACTGCAGACGCAATTGTGTTTTCTTATTTAGTAGTGGATTTTAATACAAGAACTTGTGTTTACGTAATATGCGTTATACAAATCAAAAGATTGCATTTTGCATGTGAGTGACATTTAATGTGTGATTTTATAGTATTCACACATTGTCAAACGGTTTCTGTTGACAGAAAAAAAAAAGAAAACATACAGTGCGTTAATGCCACCTGATAAACCTTCGAAGATTTAAAACTACCTTCGAGCACAGCCCTACAGTCTTGTGTAAATTTGGAACTTTCTTTGTTGGATTCTACTGGTCAGACACCATTTTAAATATTTGAGCTGAGAGAAGTGGGGGGAGGGTTTAAGACCATAATTCTTAGTCATCTTGTCACCATCTTTTGACACAATCTTATTATATAGGATATTTAGCAAATAAACCCACATCGCCAGGGTCCCACAAGGTTAAGAAGGGCAGAAGTATAGGTCTGGTTATTGTAATGCATTTCAGAAGACAAGGTTTCATGCGTTGGTGTGCACCGAGCACTTGTGTTGCATTAGGATCGTTACCCATACTTGTGCAGTAGTGAGAGGAGTCTCCACTACGATTCAGCGGGCAATCTCTAGGGTCAGCATTCAGGTCAAGGAGAAATAATGATATCAGTAAACACGAACCTACAGAACTGCTGTTTTAAAATAGAACGAGACGGGTGCAACACTGGCCAGGACTGAGAAACGCAGTGGGGATTATACAGGCAGAGAGGTTTACTGAGATAGAAACGAGGAAGACAGATGAGTGAAGAAGGGAGTCGCAGAGAAGGAGATTAATCACACTGGGATGGAAGGGATGATTGGAAAGAAAGATGGAAGTATGGGATTTTGATAACTTGATTGTGTGTTGCCTGCAGTCATGCTACCTTAAATGTTTGCCTTGACACGTGGTCCCTGACCAGTGCTTGGAGATGGGCCCTCCAATGTATGCTTTTATTAGTACCCCAGTAGGAGACATTCTCTGGGATGCTCTGTCTTTTTGCGTATATCTAGATAACTACTTGTCCATTTGTTAAGTGTATTAAGCGTATCATAGTCTTGTGGTATATAGGGGCTGTTTGCCTGTCCAACTGTGAATTTGTCACACTTGCATTTTGTTCAATTATCTTTAGCTTATTGGGAGTATAAAATCTGAGAGTATGGTACAGTATGTGAAGGCATACTGGCTCAAATTTGGAATTTTCATCTGTTGTGGGCATGAATGTCAATGGCGTTAATGATGTGTGTTTTGTGGGTAATTTGAGAATCCGTCTCTCCAAAAATAAGCTGCAGTGACTTAAAAACTAAAAATCACCAGGTTTTGTCTGACCTTCAAAGCGAAAATAATAAAGAAATAAAATAAGAGTCTCCTCCAGTCCAGTGCTTCTTGTCACCAGCTGATAACCCTCTGAAGAAGTAAGAACCACCTGCTCGGAGGCCTGATTGGTGAGTCTGCATGTGTGACCCTGATCAGCAGTAACAGAGAAATCAAAGGATGTGATGAATGGGAAGGTGGCCTGCTTCTCCCAGCCTGATCATACTGCTTGTAGGTCATGGCTGCCTGTGGGCGGGTTCATTTACATTCAGCACTGTCTGCTTGAATCCTCTATAGGCTGATAGAATAAGAGAACAGACACATATAGGTCTAAAGGTGGACAGATACATTATCAAAATTACAAATGAGAGGAGCCCATTTATTTAGGCTCATCTAGTTTAAAAACTGTCAAGTTGGGTCTCTGTGGATCCCCATGATTCAGTATCAGCGACTTGATAACCCATTGTGTAGCCTCACCACTCTCCGAGGTGTACAGGTGTGTCCGTTCACATGTTGCACTTACATTGTTATATGTGCATAGAGTACTTTTAAAGTCACAGTGATCTCCAGCTGTGAATGAACTTGAGATGAACCAGCTGTATTATAGGGGCTCCTAGGGGACAATGCCATCATACCCCTTTCAAACAGGGATACATATCTATTTCTACCCTCCAGTTTGTATTTAGTGTTCCTAATAAAGTGGCTATGCTTTTTGAGTTCATTCATCTTTAGTCATGCAGGTGCATGTTGTTATTATTATTATTATTATTATTATTATTATTATTATTATTATTATTATTATTAGTTCACTGTGAAACTAATAAGGAGTCTAATAAGGAGTCCAAACTGTATTAAGATTTTGTATTATATTTCTTTATACTGAAAGACAGGAACACATTTTTATTACTTATAACTGTGTTTTGCTGGCACGTGTATTTCTCTTGTAATACCAAGTCGTAGTTTGTTGGCGTTCATATAAAGTTGTATCTGTATCCTTAAAGACTCTCTGTATGTCACTTTGAGTAAATCGTCTTCATGCAATGACTGTAGCACAGTAACCCAATGCTGTCTCACTTGTGTGTCGGATTACATTAGAATAGACCATGTCTTCCCTCCACCCCTGGTTATTATCTGCCTACTTCAGTTGCTGACCATTTCTATCACCCCTGTATCCGGCATGGTACAGGACCGTGAAGGAGATGTTGGGTTAAAATGAATTATGATTTTGACAGAGTAAAATGAGCTGTGTTGAAATTACTCAATTTAGTAAGTACTTTTTTTTTTTTCCTATAAACATAAAGATGTGACTTTTTTCCCCCACTGATTGAAAACAATTGTTCAAACAATTTCCAAAGACACGGACAGTATGCTTTCAACTTTTAAATATTCAGTAATCTAAAAGGTAGTTATCTGCAGATAAATACAGGCATATTTCTGCATGTCTGCACATTGATGTGTCAATGTGGATAATCATTTATGTGTGCAAATGTGCATGCAATGTTATATTTATGGATGTGTATTGAATTGTGTCTGTCTTTTTCAGTGTCTTGTGGTATATAACAGGTTTTAAGGTTTGCATTGAGAGATTTATATCCTAGACATAATTGTTTGTTTTTTTTGTTTCAAAATAGATGACAGATGACATCAAGTGTCTGTGTGATGGTGTAGTCTTGGCTTAATGTTCTCGTGTTTGTTTCCTGCCTGGGGTCTGCCCCACATCAACTCGGTGTTTTCAGGCCATAAATCTTCACCTTCTGTATCCCAGCATCCCCCAAGGAGTGTTTGTTAACGAAACAGCTCTGTGCGTGAGAGTGTGTGTGTGAGAGTGCGTGTGTGTGAGAGTGTGTGTGTGAGTGCGTGTGTGTGAGAGTGTGTGCTTGAGTACTGAACCAAACATCTCCAGACACTGGACCCTGCCATGACTGGTGCAGAGAGTAACAACTCTAATGCCGTTTCCACTGCCAAGCAGGACTGGTAGTGCTTGTGGCTGCTAATGGCAAACCTGTCAGAGAATTTAGGTACTGTAAAAATGTTAGGACGTCAGAAATAGCTGAAGAAAAAAAAACAACAATCATAACTGACTTGCATCCCGAATTGAAATAAAATAACCTCTTACAACAAGCCAAGATTTATTTTTGTATTTTTTAAAGTCGTGTTGGTAGACCTGTGTTTCTAATGACCTTGTCTCTCCTTTGCTCCACAGAGCGTCCCCAAGCCCATAACCCTGGAGCCGTGCTTAGGAAACAAAGCGGCCGTGCTCTCCATATTCGTCCGGTTACCACGAGGGTCAGGAGGGATTCCGCCACCAGGGCAGTCAGGTTAGCCAGCTCCCCACCCTGACCAGGGGCAATTCCAATTCCAGTGCTATTTTATTTTATTCAATTACAGTTATCTACAGTGAGCATGTAGTAATTGTAATGATTTATTCTAAATAACCCAGCAATAATCACAGATACAAATACACAAACATACACCATTTTTTTATTTTTTATTTAATGGGCTCACCAAAAGTGATTGAAAATACAAAAAGAATGATCGAATGACAAATAAATGCGTAATTGAACTGTAATCAATCAATTATATGGCATCATTATAATTACATTGAGAATTGCACAGTTTCAATTGTAATTGACCTCAGGTCTGTCCTCGTCCTTCACTATCTTCTATCTTCTGTTTACAACTTCCTCACACACTGTCATCATTCAGAAACAGTAGAGTAGACCTTGTTAATCCGAATGATTACCTGAAGTATAATCCAAACCACTCTGCAGCCCTCAATATCATAATAGTTCTCTGTTAGGTCTGTGTAACATTTACAGCTGTCTCTACTGTTTGTATTTAATTCAAAGGGTTATTACAATTATTTTGATGAAAAACTTGTAGTACATAGAGTAGAATAGCCTGTGATCTGTAATCCAATATGTAGCTTTAAATCAAACCATACTGAAGAATAAGATGTCATATTTAATCTGTTGAATCTCAAAGTATCAATTAATAGCTGTATTTGTCTAAATGTAATTATCATACTTAAGCTTTCTGCTCTATTTTTTTAGAGACCTATATGAATATTAAAGGACTTCAGTCTTGTAAATGGACTTGAGATTTTCATATAGGAATCTACTTCAATGCAGAGTCAAAAGCCCTTCCATGTGCAACATATTACAAGCACCTCAGCATCGCAGCATGTTTTAATAGCGATTCTGTAGAGTGATATGATGCCTGCTCCAGTAGTAGGTCACCTCAGACCCCAGCTAAGTGTTTGTAGAGTATGAAGAATAAGCAAAAGTCAGTTCTTTCCCTGGGGGATCCTATTTAAGGAAAGCTGTCATTGAAGGACATTTCTAAGGGAATATCTTCTAGTACCTGGGGGTCTGAGCGGCCTCTTGTCTTCATTGCGGTGTCATGTTCTACACTCAGTCTTGTTTCCTTGCTGTTTTATACAGGCCTTGCCGTAGCCAGTGCACTAGTGGACGTGTCCCAGCAGATGCCTCTAGCATACAAGGAGAAGTCGGGAGCCACGAGGAACCGGAAACACCAGCCCCAAGCACAGCCAGGGACCTGCATCTGACCATTGCGTTGACCGGGACCCTCACTATGAGCGTTGCACAAGGAGGCGGGGGGATGAGTGGGGGAACTACGGAGGCTGGGTTATGGGAGGCCTGTGCAGAGCTCTCAGGCCTCTCTTCAATGAGGTTCAGAATACTAAATATTGAAGCTGTACTTAAGTCCTTCTTTTTATTTCTTTTTAAAAAAAGAAAAACTGACAGAATGTCTTGTAAGGGGTGCCTTCACACTACTTTGGTAGTTTCAGACCACCTGCTTGTTCCACTGCTTGCTTCAGTTAGAAAACTGATTTGAACCTTGAACTGAACGAGGATAACAAGGGAAGGTCTTCAACTCAACCCTCTTTTGAGTCGTGTAAGGTGCTTGCCTCTCTCATCCTCATTTATTTTCAGCCTCCTTCAGTTGTTTTTTTTTTTTTATTGTGTGACCAACATGATTTATTTTTATTGTTGTTTTCATAAAATGTGTGTTTTTTTTTTATTCTCTTTATTTATCACTTAGTTTCTACCGGTTTGCTTTCGATTAACGTGTCACAAACACAGCACCCCCCTCCCTTCGGAGCTCAAGGCAGTTCCGTTCGGCAACATTAGTTGAGCAGTCAGGTATTGATTTACATGTTGAAGCAACAGGGTCTTCTGGAATCTAATCGTGTCTTCGCACAGTACCAGTTTATTCCATCACAAACCAAGCGCATATGTTCTGAACTCTTCTGTGCGCTAGTTTGAATTAATAAAGAACCTGCATCCACCAGTGTGCTAATACCTTACATTAACTATTTAAACAAAACGCAGCAGTATTAGTGTTAGGAAGTTTAAACCAAGAGCTGCTGTTTCATGGATGTTTTTTACGTGCTAGGTTAGTGCACTCAAGGTAATAGTACTAATATGTTTACTTTAGGAAATTGATTCAACTAGGTTTTAACCTGTTGTTGCAAATACAGGGCACTTTTGTAAAATAGTTTGCCACTTGCTGTACATAAATTTTATGTCAATTTGATGCATTTTTAATTAATTAATTTTAACAAGGTCTTTTTCATAGATCAAAGAGGCCTGTTGCCCATGGCAACAGTGCTGAATTTCTGGGAAGTTGCTCCTCCGAAGCACTGATTTAGAGGGGGTTAGACTTTTCTATTTCTTAGAGTTAGCAGCTTTAAATGTCATTTTAATCTTGATTTTACATTTCTGTTGTATGGTGTTTGCAGTCATCCATTATTGTTCTACTGGGTTTTGACGGTCTGTTTGCCAAAACTGAACAGCCTTCCTCATTCTGTTCAAATCATGTGACAATATAACCTTTCAACTCTGCCAGCCCCACCTACTTATAGAGTTGAAAGGTTTAAAGGCATTTGAATGGAGTGAGGAAGGCAGTGCTGGCCCTTAGGATCTCAAGCTGAATTCAAGAGAACAATTAGAACTCAATATGAGAGCGAAACAACACCCCAGGATGATTTCAAACACTATAGATAGTAATGGGAATGTACACAGAAAAGAAGCAGCAAAACATTGTAGCTACTTCTTAAATTCTGGCAATAATTGAATAATGATGCTTCAGACTTGGCAACACGAGTTTAAAATGTACAGATCCAAAGCAACACTATTTCGCACATACAGCAGCCTAGATATTGTTTTGAAAAGTGATTGAGTTGAGTTTGACATCCATTTACCCTTACAATCAGTACTGGAGCCTAATTGTATCTGTAGGAGCAAATACTTTCCGCCTCTTTGAAACATGCTTTGTTGTATTTCTGGAAGCCATGTAGGCATGCTACCTGCAGCAGAGGGTGGTTATAAGCAGCCAATTATAGTTCAGGAAGAAACACAGAAAGGGGATTGACTCTAGGGTGTATTTTGGGCTTATTTTGCCTTTCTGATTGTTTTAAGTTCAGTTCAGCTATCCCTCATTAACTGTTTATCCATTGAATCTGCCAGTACTGACTCCCTCACTACTACAACCGTGGGGACATATTCCTGGGATCTGCATCTAAAGCTGAGGGAACACAGAACCACTTATTCAGGAATATTGGCTTGAAACCTGGATCCAGGAGACCTAGTAAACCCTAAAACCTCGTCTCCTGAAACCAAGTTCCAAGCCACAACGTGGCTTCGTGTTCCCTGAGCTTTAGAGGAATGACCATTTCTTTCTCATTACTTCCAATTATCTGTTTTCATTAGAAAAAAATACACTTCATGATTTGATTTTTGATTTGATTTTTTTTTCATTACGTTTAAAAGTCTTAACTTATTTTTCTGTAACACTAAATGTGAACAATTTTTTTTTTTTTTTTTTTTTTTTTTTTTAATTAAAAAAATGTTTTTCCATTAAGTAGGTACCAAAACCAAGTAGCAGTTCCAGAAAATCCTTTTATTTCCTCAAACTGAACTTGCGAATATCAATGCCTGTAACTTGCCTCACTTTGATTTCACTTTATTACTTTGGTACAGTGGTAGCTCTAGCCTGCTCCCAGTCTTGTAATCTCCATCTCCCGATACACGTTCCGGTTGTGCCTAATAAACACCCCTCAAAAGCATTCTTAAGGAATTGTTATTGGATACATTCCACATTCTATCACATTGACATTGCATGGTGTGTTTTATTGAGAGCAACACTGTATAATATATCCCCTTCAGTCACTGTGTGCACAAGTGCACAATACCACGTTATGTTTGTGCAACTTCTCAAACTCCATAAAGTTCACACAAACTGTTTTAAATTTAAAATAAAATAAAAGAAATCGTGACTGAAGGGGATACACAAATGAAGGATGCAAACGTTGTTTTGTTTGACCCAGCTGTTTTATAAATTGTAAACTATCGCTTTCATTTGTCAAAGCTGTTTGCCTTTCTGTAACCTGAGATATTGCTGTTGATTCTAAGAGTAGGATGCAGAGTGAGGGCACTGTGGTGCTAAAGGGTAGCCCTTTAGGACACAACCACTGATTAATCATCGTAAAGACATTGTATTCAGATGGGTTCTTTATGGTCAAGTGTTAATAAGTCAATGGAAGTAATGTTAAAACTTTACAATGCATTAGTAAGGCCTCACCTAGAATATTGTGTTCAGTTCTGGAAACCTTGTTACAAAAAGCATATTGCTGCTCTAGAAAGAGGGCAAAGAAGAGCCACCAGAATTATCCCGGGTTTAAAAGGCATGCCGTATGCAGACAGGCTAAAAGAATTGAATCGATTCAGTCTTGAACAAAGAAGACTACGCGGTGATCTGATTCAAGCATTCAAAATTCTAAACGGTATAGACAATGTCGACCCAGGGGACTTTTTCGACCTGAAAAAAGAAACGAGGACCAGGGGTCACAAATAACAACCAAACGAGCAAGATGGGCCAAATGGCCTCCTCTCGTTTGTAAACTTTCTTATGTTCTAAACCTGAATAAAGCTGGGGGGCTCCCAGGTGGCGCATCCGCTAAAGGCATTCTGCCCAGAGTGCGCCCTATAGCTTGAGAGATCGCCTGTTCGAATCCAAGCTATGCCACTGCCGACCGTGGACGTGAGTTCCCAAGGGGCGGCACACAATTGGCCAAGCGCTGCCCGGTCAGGGTAGGGGTTAGGTCGGCTGAGGAGTCCTTGGCTGACCGCACACCAGTGACCCCTGTGGCCGGCCTGCATTCAGTTCAGAACTACGTGGTCCTCTGACACTGTAAGCTCTGAATATGGCTGCACGGCGGGCTTGCAGAGCGAAGAAAAGCTGACGGCACTCATTTTGGAGGTTGCGAGTGCTCATCTTCGTCTCTCCCAAGTTAGTTAGGGGATTGCAGCGGTGAGCCAGGTTGAATAATAATTGGACATTTCAAAAATTGAGAAAAATTGGAAAATGAATAAAAATAATTGTTAAAAAAAAAAAAAAAAAACAGAATAAAGCTATAGGTATTTTCTTTTGATATTTGCAACCATAATAAAAATAATCCATAATATAAAAGGAAATCCATTGCATTGCTTTACTATGTTTAATCTTGATTTCAAAAGACAACCAACCAATGTGTTTCAAGGTAGTGCTTTAAAGTGTGTGTGTTGGGGTAGTCTTTTCAGTGTCCCTCAACACAAACTGTGAAAAAAGACCTGGTGCTTATGCGCTGTCTAAACAGAATGATTTCATCTAACATATGTGAAGCAAACACCACTGTGAAACTATCCATCTGTCTGTCTTTTTTTATATCTCTTATTAAACAAATCAGAGCTGCATTTCTTTGCATCCTATACACATGCTGCATTGCAAAGGTGCTGCATACAGTATGGGAGGGGCTCTGCTAGAATGGAGTAAGCCTCATTATCCAACGTGATCATTGCCAGCGCTATAACATTGAATTCTGCATTTCTTCTTTTTTAAATATCCATTTGTATGAGTGATACATCCGCCCGTGCTGCCCGACCCCCTATAGCAGTCCTGGCCAGCTCTTGTTTCTCCTTCCCTTTCAAATGTCGGATTAAAGCAGGTGCGCTCATCTGAGGCACAGTGAAGTGTTGTCCCTGTGTTGAGCTATCTATTCACTCTTAATGAGACCCTTCGATTCTGTGAGACTTATAGATTCCTAGAACCCCCTCTCCTGTGTATTGTAGTGACAACATTGCTAGGAGAGAATGTGTGAAGAGTAGGCAGCCTTGGGTCTTCCTGTCCGTCTCAGTACAGGACTTTCTTCCAATTAGTGCTTTTAAATGTTTGATTGATCATCAGCACGGTACTTTAAAATAATTAGGTTGGAACAAAGTCCTGCAATGGTTTGGACTTGAAGAGCCAATATTGCCTACCCCTATAATGACGGCCACCCACAAACTTTTAGAAATATTGATTTAAAATTGTGGTACTTGAGCAAACTTTCCCTCAACAATTCTAAACAAAGTTTTAAGTAAAATGAAATTGTTTCAAGCAACGGTTATTGATGGGTTGCTGCGGTTCCATTTTTTCCTCCACCCAGCAGGGGTCGCTATTAGTCATTAAAATGTGTGTATTTATTTAGTGAGTTTACCGTTTATCGGGATGCAGTACTGCCTTTGTTGGGCACAGAAACATTACATTTATAAATGAAACAAAAAAAAACATTGCAGATCAAATAGAACAAAGATGTATCTTAATTCTAGCTCTATAGCAGGAAATCCTTCACCAGGCCTCTCCCAGAAGTACACGTGTGTGCATTTTAGACTGTCGCCCCATTTGACAAGCCTCAAATCATCTTGCCCTCGTTTCACCATGTAGGAAGGTGTAGTTTGTTAATATGTATAGTTTAGCATTGATTGCACTTCTTTGTAAATAATGAGCGAGTATTGTAAAGTATTTCGTTGCTAGGAAACTTCTCTTCAGAACAGGGGAAACAAAGATAAAGAACAACTAGGAACTGTAGGAATGTACTTTTATGGGTAAATAAAGAAAATGTTTTTCTATTGTAAAATAACGGCTAATTTAAAAAAAGGAATGAGTAAAACATTAATGTAATATGTGAAGATTTTAAAGAAGACCATGTATTACATCTGTAAATAAAGAACAATATAGAATTTTGGTCTTAAATAATAAAAATATATATATAAAAATCAAATTGCGACCTGCCTTTTCATTACGCTTCCTTGATTGTAATGTCTGTCTTTTTTTTTTTTTTTTTTAATTACTGCTTTTTGACACCCAGCCTTCAATAAGAAAATCCTCCCTGAAGACACATATTTCTGATGCGGCACTGGCTCCACCAGGCTGTGCAGAATTTCACCTAATGATGGGGGGTATTGATCTGAACTAGAGAATAGAGTTTGGATTCTGTAGCACTTGCATTTTACTGAATATACAGGGTGATTTAGAAAGTACGTTTACCACACCAGCGCTTTCTAACCACCCTGTACACTGTCTGGCTACCTGACTGGATTTGGCATCGCCCCAGTGTGGGGCATGTTCTCCTGGTATACCCTGGGTCCCTTCATTTACTCTTGAAGTCCAAACGAATTATATGTGAATGGTTTGAGGAGCAAGACTGAATTGGCCGCAACAAGCCCTGCATCTCAATCCAATTGAGCACGGTCTGGTGGAACCTGAGTGACGCTGTCCTCATCCTACCTCGCTGCGTGACTGTGGATTTGCAAGCCAGAACCTTGTGGAGTCTGCCACGTCAGGTCAAGGCTGTGATCAGGACAAACAGTGATACAGGTCCGAAGTGGCCAGCCTGGCAGTGCAGACTGCTCGAACAGGGGCTGCAAATCAAGCCATTTGCCTCATCGAACTGGGATTGTTCAGCCAGCTTGTCAAGCACATCCTTGCTTCTCTTGCCCACACAAGATGCTTGTACGAGCATGGTGTTTGCAAATAAACCAGCAGGAAACTACCTAATCTGCTTGGGCAGTACTGACTCATTCTGTCAGCCTGGTAATGACATGGCTGTCAAAGAGCAAGACGGAGTGACAGAGAAACTGGGGTGGCATATCCTTTTAAACACTTCATATAAATTGCTTAGAACAAGAAAGGCCTTTGGGATCAACAGCCATGTTCAATTTGTTATCTCGGTTTTCAAGAAAAAGCTAAACCTGCAACTTCTAGGTGAAGCCAGAAGCCAAATTAGCATTTTGTCAGATAATATTTTTACATTATTTATTTAACGCTCTCAGCACTTAATTTTACATATGGATGACACAGGGATAACTAATTAAAAAGCTTGCGTCTTTATATCTCTGCTCATTATTATTTTTTTAGCAAGTATTTGAATGATTTTTGGTCTGCAGGTTTGAGTGGACTTCTCTTTACTGTGAGATTGGTCTGCAGGTTTGAGTAACCTTCTCTTTCCTTTACTGTGAGATTGGTCTGCAGGTTTGAGTAACCACCTCTTTCCTTTACTGTGAGATTGGTCTGCAGGTTTGAGTAACCTACTCTTTCCTTTACTGTGAGATTGGTCTGCAGGTTTGAGTAACCACCTCTTTCCTTTACTGTGAGATTGGTCTGCAGGTTTGAGTAACCACCTCTTTCCTTTACTGTGAGATTGGTCTGCAGGTTTGAGTAACCTACTCTTTCCTTTACTGTGAGATTGGTCTGCAGGTTTGAGTAGCCTTCTCTTTCCTTTACTGTGAGATTGGTCTGCAGGTTTGAGTAACCACCTCTTTCCTTTACTGTGAGATTGGTCTGCAGGTTTGAGTAACCTACTCTTTCCTTTACTGTGAGATTGGTCTGCAGGTTTGAGTAACCACCTCTTTCCTTTACTGTGAGATTGGTCTGCAGGTTTGAGTAACCTACTCTTTCCTTTACTGTGAGATTGGTCTGCAGGTTTGAGTAACCTCCTCTTTCCTTTACTGTGAGATTGGTCTGCAGGTTTGAGTAGCCTCCTCTTTCCTTTACTGTGAGATTGGTCTGCAGGTTTGAGTAACCTTCTCTTTCCTTTACTGTGAGATTGGTCTGCAGGTTTGAGTATCCTTCTCTTTTCTAGACCTGTATACATGTCTGCAGTGTTGAAAAATATAACCTATTTCTGCAAATAAACATTCATATTTTCCAAGTGCCACTGAACGCCATGTGGCAAGCACCATAAAATAGTAAGGGAAATAAAGTTAAAGCTACTTGGTGCTAAGTAATGTATTAACATTTCTCCCACCCCATACTCACCCATACATTTCAGATTTCCCCAAAAAATTGGATATGTTTTCAAATGATTAAATACAAGGTAATGGCCTGAACATTTCTGTGGTCCTGTGGTATATGTGCTTTTATTTAGGTTGTATTTTTTTGTCACAAGTTGTTTTTAAATTCACAACCTACAGTAGTTTTGTTCAGCTCTGGTGTCGCTATGGATTAGTAGCAAAGTTGCTTTTGAATTATTTGCTTGCTAAGCTAGTTAATCTGTTGACTTCATCTAAACAGGAGTGGCAATGCTTGAGGCTTCTAGCAGTGCTGCCAGCCATAACCCTCAACACTCAGTCACAGAATCTATACTGTAATAGTAAATGCATTTAGTTCTGTATTACAGGGTGCCGGACACACACAACAATATATAAGATACTAACGTTAAAACAGGTTATTTCTCATCGTTAATATCTTTATGATAATAAATGTGTTACTGGTTTGATAATAGCCAGAGGGGACTGAATTTAGAAAATTCAATGACACAGTATTGCTTTTTATTAAATTGCTTTATTTTGTATTGTACTGTATTGCTACACACAGTATAACACCATGGAGTATTTTATAATTATGGATGAGAAACTGTCTGGGATGCCTTCAGGCTGCCGGGAATCGAAGATCACCCTTCTCAGCATTAAAGTATGATGCTGGATACGATGAAAAGCAACTTTTTCACTAGACAGGAATGAGTTTCTTTATTGTATAGAAAGGGTTCATAATATACACTGTTAAACACAGCAAGGGGCACAATGTGCCAGAGACACATACAGTAGGGCCTTGTCCATGTCCAAACCTTTTTTTAAAGTGTGTAATGTCACTTCGAGGCAGCGAGTTGAATGCAGTTGAGGATATGCAGTCCATATTTGTGTATGTTTCTTGTGATTTATTTGTCATTCATTGCTAAATGTAGGGCTGCCACCTCCTGAGGTACAAAAAAAATGAGACTTCTGAACGGAAAGGGGTCATTAAAAGTTTAAACCCTCTTTAGAAGTCCTATATTCATCCTAAAGGTAACATTCATAATATTACTACTTTTGTATAGTGTGCTCAATCTACGGTGCTGGTATTTCATCTACTGTGCATGGACGTGGAAGCATATGATTAAATAATGGTGATCTTTGCATCCTGGGAAGGCATATTGAAAATCTTTAACCCGCCAACGCTACATTGGTTTGGGAGACATGGTTCGGAAACTCAGTTTTAGAAAATTCATCACCTCCCATGGCTATTGCTAAAGACCCCTTTCTATCCACTAAAATCTAGATTTGTTTAAAAAGAATCAACAGACATTTCAAATACATCAAGCAACAGGAAGCAATGCGATTTATTGTTTAAAGCTGCATTTGCTGCTGTTTCAGGACTGTTGCGGTGGTTCAAGGAGAAACGTTACTGGTTTCCCATTAAACGCAGTCACACCCTTGTCTACAATTTGATTACATGGTTGACCACACTAACATCCTCTGTAAAAGCTGCATTCATCACTGCCAGCCTTTTATAGATGCATACTTTGTAGATACTGTTATCAGCTGAGGCCTTTTAACATTAGAACCGCCATGCGGGTCAGTTTGACCCATTTTAGATTTAAAATGTTAATTACTCTTCCGCTGTAAATTGTATGTGTGTCCGTTTTTAACTTTTCCTAAATATATGAATTAAATATCATAACAGCGTTTAATGGCCAGAATTGCAAAAATGATAATGTTGTAAACAGTTCTACCTAGAACCGTCATGTGGGTCAATTTGACCATGTATAACAATGCATGTTTTTTTTTAATATAACGTAAGATATTCTATTTTTTTTGTAAATGCAGCAAACAAGACATGCCACCACCTCCTCTAGCACATGTGTTTTTTAATTTTTTTTTGTTTGTAGAATGACTATGAGACAGAGATTGCTATGATTATGGATTTGTACAATTGCACCAAGATGCCAACTCAGTGAAAGCCTGTACTTTATTTCTAAATGTCCCTGGGAGACAGCAATCCTTCATTTTGTTCCAGAAATGCAACAGGAATATATCAGAAGGAAATATTTAATCTTGAAAGTAGTCATTTTGATTGGAATACGGCAAGCTGCACTCAGACGCACACAGCAAACTGAAATGACAGGTAGGATAATAACTTATGTGCCTAATATGAAACGTATGTTACATATTTTTTTATATATTACTTTTAGAAAAAAATATTTCAGTTTTACAGGTTTCTAGGTACCAGTTTACAAGTGTTTACACAATAGTGTTCAATGGAACTGCGTCTGTGTTTACAACACAGCTCCTGGATGCAGGCAGTCAGCTGGCAGACGCGTACGCTCCTCCATAGAGTACAATGCAGCTGTCATACCGGAAGTAGTGTTATATTTTCTTTTTGTGTAGTATTAGAAACAATGATTTCGGTTTTATAGATTTGTGTGTACATATACCCGTTTGCACCTGTACACGCGTATATGCACATGCCTGTTTCTTTTGAAATGTGTATTTTATTATATTTTTTCACTGTAGTCGTGCTGTATATGAGCTCATTTTAAAAATAAAGCCTTTTATGTTTCATTTTCCATTTAAATATTATTATTTATTTTTTAGCAGAGGCCCTTATCCAGGATGACTTACAATTGTTACAAGATATCACATTATTTTTACATACAATTACCCATTTATACTGTTGGGTTTTTACTGGAGCAATCTAGGTAAAGTACTTTGCTCAAGGGTACAGCAGCAGCGTCCCCCCACCTGGGATTGAACCCACGACCCTCCGGTCAAGAGTCCAGAGCCCTAACCACTACTCCACACTGCTGTCCCATAAATATGTTGTTTCTGCGATGCAAATGTTAGATATGATGTTCATGAATAAAACTGTCCAGTTGTATCAGATAGTATGTCTCATTTTCATGACGGAGCAGTTTAAAAATGTATGGGTCAAAGTGACCCACGTGGCGGTTTTAGTGTTAAAACTGAACTATGCAGAATAGCTTGGTTTCATCCATATCCCCACATCATTGAATAAAGAGTGAATCCACCAACTGTCTTATCTGTTTGCTTTTATTGTCAATAATAACATGAATCTGGATATTTAGAAATCCACAAGCAATTGTGTCCCTCTGATTGATGTCAAGTGATCCACCCTGAAGGAAGAGGTCTGTCTCCACCAAGTCTAACTCGGTCATTTCAAAACGGCTTCTCTTTAACACATGGAGTCACAATACACTGGTTCAATCATGGCTAGTAATACACCCTTCACATGATCTGCTTTGTACAAAAGGATTGCTCCTCGTCAACCGAGATGCTCAAATATCAAATAAGTCACACATACGGCATATGTCAATGTTTCCTGTTTTTTTTATGGCTGAAGTTATACATGTGTCCTTGGGTGTATGACAAGGTCAGACAGTTCTGTTGTCTGTGCATATTTCTCATCTCAGGATCTGTGACCTTCCCTGGGTCTATGACAAGGTCAGTACAGTTCTGCTGTCTGTGCATATTTCATATCTCAGGATCTGTGACCTTCCCTTGGTCTATGACAAGGTCAGTACAGTTCTGTTGGGCTGTGCCTATTTCTCATCTCAGGATCTGTGACCTTCCCTTGGTCTATGACAAGGTCAGTACAGTTCTGTTGGGCTGTGCCTATTTCTCATCTCAGGATCTGTGACCTTCCCTTGGTCTATGACAAGGTCAGTACAGTTCTGCTGTCTGTGCATATTTCACATCCCAGGATCTGCTGTAGATAGAGGCCTCTACTGTATTTGCAGGGTCATTTCTTCAAACTCCAAACTAACACTACTTTATATCATCTCAATGTCCTACTATTTATTTTTGTACCTGTTGAATCATCCTATTTTCTTTGTTCTGTGTGGTGCTCTATTGGTGCTTCTGCTGAAATCATCTGCCATGCTTACGAACTAAAAAAAAAAAACGCTTCTGAAAAGACTGCTCAAGGCTGAAGTGAGTTGGGAAGCATGCAACGGTAATATGCTTCCCCACCTCACTGGGGAGTATTTTAAGAAGCATAGCTGTAATAATGACTTTAATCTTATACTATTAGAAAGTATAGCTGCTGTATGTCGATATGCTACAAAAAATACAATTTGGAATTCATGTCTACTTTAACATCATTATTAATTCAGCCGTTGCTTGTACTGTATATATGACATGGTACCTATGCAGAGAGAGATGGCCTATTTTCATGGATACACAAGAACGAGACATTTTGCAAGTCCCAATAGACTGTTCTTGAGAGAGGTATCATGAAGCGCAGTTCAAACCCTGTGCATGACTTACTTTTGCACACATTGGCAGGCTCAAGTTGGGTTGAAGAAATGACTCTGAAATAAACAATGTAAAACAAGGTCTATCTATCGAATATCCTGATATGTAGAGAGCTGAACTTTGCAACAGAGCCATGCACTCCTCCCACCTTGGGGGATGAACATTGGGTAAAAGAAGGGGTCACAAGCAACTCAGGCTGATATCTGCAATACTAACAGTGGAGGCGACCAAAACATGAAAAGCCCAAAATATCGGGTAGTTGTGTCGTCACATGTGAACCGCTGTTTGTCTGTGGTTACCGTTCAAAGCAGATTGCTCAGCACTGTTCCATTTCCCAAATTCAGATGGATTGACGACAACATTGGCCGAACAGATTAGTCTACTGAAAAGTTTTATTGTTAAGCAGATGGACACAAATAGCTCTTCTTTTGCCAGTTCCATTTCAGCAGTGACCCAGTTTCAAGTCTCTTTTCTTCTTGCTCTGCACTTCTCACACAAAGCTAACTTTGCACCAGTTCAAACAACTTCATAGTGTTACGCACTGTGTCTTTGTCTTAAAAGGAAGACCTCAGAGTTTAAGAACACGTTACTTGTTGTGTCAGTAAAATAACACCAGTTGGTTTGGTGAGAGGGAAATAAAATAAGAAAAGCAATTTGGTATTGTGAGCAGCTCGTCAAAGTGTATATAAAAAAAGGGGGATGTGCTTCATTAAAGGAATGTTTCAGTAAAAAGTTTGTCCGAAAGGCTATGCAAAAAGATGCTAAAGCAGTTCTATTAACAAAGGTACACAACATAGCAGCAGGGAAGAGTCTGTTGGTTTCTTCCATCGCCTATTGTGGTGGTCTGGGTGTCAAATATAAATAGTCCTCTTTCCTCTCCAGGACGCAAAAGATAACATAAGAAAGCACTCGGTGGGTGAGTTACAAAGGTCCCATGGTCCAGCAGCTGTGTCGCCCCCTAGTGGAGGCAGTAGTAGGAGAGCATGAGCAGCAGGGGGCTCCAGAGTCCCAGTTTCAGAATGGACGGCGCGCCACTGGAAATGTCTGGGGATGCCTGAGTTGACTTGCTCCACAGCTCCCCCTCCTGGGCATCCTGGAAACATACAGCGTTATTTAATCTATTGAAAAGACAGCAGGGAACATTCAATTTATCTGAACGCAGGCAGATCTAATACCCAATTATTAAAAATAGGGGACTTTGTTAAACAAACAATATAACGGTGACTTAGCTTCGTCCTATTTTTAATATTTTTATTTTTTTAAATCAGGAGATCTGCCACTGTTTTAGATGTTGGATACATCCCAGTGTTACTGTGGGGAATATTAAAGATCAATTCCTTCGTTAAACCTGGTAACTCATAGGCCTGACCATGATGCCACAAAAAGAACGTAAGCATACAGCGTTCATCAACAAACTATAATATAATATTTTTTTCAGGCTTTTTATTTATAATTTTTTATTTAGGTGCTGGTGGGGTTTATAAATAGCAAGGCATAAGGACCCCTCCTGAACAACACACTGTTTTCACTGCACATACAGTCCTTGTACCTGTTAAGATGGACAATAAGGACATTTGAACATTTGCTGTTGTTGACAATGGAAAGCAAGATTTATAAATGCCCAGGATTTACCACTTGGAGTTTGTTTTGTCTTAGTAGGTGCTTCTGGTGTATAAACATCAGTAGCATCCATAGTACAGTATTTACATTTTCTTTGGTTGCTCTACAGCACTTGTAGAGCAAAAATGACACATCTTCCCAGTCGACAATTAAATCTCCTCCCTCCCTCCTCCCTGAGTGAGTGAAACATAAGATTATTATCATAACTCTGGTTCCCTCAATTAGAAATGTAACCATTACCGTATGGGTATTTACCTCCTAAAGACCCCAAACCTGAATGAGATATATCAAAGCTGCTTGCAGAGCCTGCTGGTTCTATTTCAGGGAACCAGGGTGTAGCAGGGCAGGGCCCTGCCTGTAAATAATATTGTTATGTGGTGATTTGGTGGTGGTTGGCAGGGATGAGGTTAATTTCCTATCCCTGCCAAAATACATGTGAGAATGTGGCTGGAGCTAATTGAATCATTGATAATTAGGCTCCAGCCACATGGTATAAAAAAGGGTAAATTCTTTTGTTTGGTGGAGGTGTTGTGAGTGAGTGAGTGAGTGAGTGAGTGAGCGAGCGAGCGAGCGAGCGAGCGAGCGAGCGAGCCCGCCCTGTGTATATTTTTGAAAAAGAAGTGTAGTGACGGCTAATGCCCAGCCTACCTTTTTGTATTTTGTTTAAACCTTTTGTTTTGGCCCTTGCGCCAGTTATTTTATGATTTGTTTTACTGTGAAAGTTCTGTTTTGTTTAACTGTTTTATTTTTGCTCTGTGAGCAGTGTTTTGTTTGACTTTTTTTATTTCCTTTTGTGTATTAAACTGCGCAGAAGCGCGTTAACTAGTTTCCTTGCCTCTGAGTCTCTTTTGCCTGCCAATAACATCTGGGCCCACGACGCTACCCTGTCACACAGGGTTATGATAATAACATAACAATCCCTTTCAAGTACGAAATGTAACCATTACCATATTGGTGTGTGTGTACCAAAGCCATCGCAAGGGCAAGATTGCAGAATGACTGGAATGTTACAAGGCAAAGCCAAAGGCTACCTTGCACGTTTCCATTTAGAACCCCAGTAACAAGTAGCTAGGGCTAACAAATTGAGGGAGCAGCTCACCTCTATGTCTGTATTGTAAGGCTAGGCTGAGAAGCCACCCTTAACACTCTTGTTCCAAAACCAGGGTGTAACGGCGAGACCCACACTGTAATATTGAACTGCCTGTTATTGTGATTATTATTCTACTGGTGGTTAGAGCCGTGGTTTATTATGTATTGTGCATGCTGTTGATCAAGTGTGTTTGATATATGATGGTGTGTTTCTGTAATTAGATTAGGGTGCTTCCATTAATGAAGTTGCCATAGCTATACATGCGGAAAAAGGGTTCTGTTATAGCTATATGTTCGGTAATCTTCCAAGGGGTAATGCTAATTCAGTCTTTACTGGTAATAGTTAAGGACAAAAGAATAACAATGACAATGATAATAGTAACGACTAAACAATTTAAAAAGATGGTATTCATGCAGATTAAACAAATGCGTATAAATGAGAAGAAACATGTGTAATGTAAAATATATAAATGTTTTATTGTAAAAGTATGAATGTTAAATAAGAGTTTATTTGTGTTTAAAATCATTCCAGGTGTAAATGTTTATTGAATAATGAATCCTGTTAGGAGCAGGCGGGGCTGGAGATTATAAATGCTGTGTATTTCCTTAGGAGAGAGAATTACTAGGTCAGTCATTATATTTACAACCTGTTAGTCTGTGAGCATCAATTGTCATATTTGGAGTGAAGTATCCAGTGCAAAATAAATATTTATACCTGTGACCACTTTCAAGTGCCTGTTTCCTGCATTGCAAAAACCTCTGTGTTCCTGAGAGAATAAGGTGGGGGTAAGCTTGGACCATCACCCCATTACAGATGGTGGCAGCGACGGGATACAACGCCTCTGAAGAGACCCCGAGGGAGACTTCCTAAGGAGATCCTCTCATGGCCGGAGATTGTCCCAAGGATTTCGGTTTGGAACCAGAGTGTTGAATGCATGCAGCGGATGTTTGCTCTGCTGTTTCTGTGAGTGAGTTCACTGCATCGCCGGATTGCGACAGTGTTGTCCAGTGTTTGGAGACCTGGACTCGGTGCCGGTTCGTCGGTGAGTGGACTGTCTTCTTATACCTGCCTGCTAAGTCATCATCGTTGGGAGGAAGCAGCCCACAGCTGTGTCTACACTGTTTGCAGTCTGTAGAACCTAGTTAAGATATGGGGAGTAGCCCACACTTCTGCATTCCATATGTCCTGCACTGGGCAGAGTGTATGGAGCTGTTTCTCCCTGTCAGACTGGAAAGGAGGTGGATGGAATTCAACAGACTGGTTGAGATGGAATGCCGAGATCGTCTTCAGCAAAAAGGCAGGATTGGTATGGAGTATAACTTTTGTTCTGGCCTCTGTAAAAAAATAAGCAGGCTTTTGCAATGGAGAATGCCTGCATCTCACTCAGCCGCTTTGCGGAGATGATGGCAAGCAAGAAAGCTGATTTGAGCGATAAATATTTCAGCTCAGCAGAATGCATGGGCTGAAATAGAAGACCCGGAGACATTCTCATACCTAAAAGCCCCACAGCAGTCTTTGATGGATGCATTCCAAACACTGTAAATAGTATAACGAAAGGAGAAACAGTCGGATGTAATTCACTTTTTTTTTTTTTTGAGTACGTCACATAAACATCTGAACAACCGAAGCATAATATATATCAACATTTATTTTAGAAATCAAAGCAACATAACAGAAATCAGTTTATTATCAGAGGTGCAAAAGCAACTGAGCAATGTAGATAAACAATTTTTTTTTATATAAATTTAGTCGTTGCCAATTATTTTTATTATTTTCTCCCAATTTGGAATGGCCAATTATTTTATTATGCTCAGCTCACCGCTACCACCCCTGTGCTGAAGACGAACACACACTGTCCTCCAAAGCGTGTGCCGTCAGCCGACCACTTTTTTTCACACTGCGGACTCACCATGCAGCCACCCAAGAGCTACAGCGTCGGAGGACAACGCAGCTCTCGGGCAGCTTACAGGCAAGCCTGCAGGCGCCCGGCCAGACTACAGGGGTCGCTGGTGAGCGGTGAGCCGAGGACACCCTGGCCGACCTAGCCCTCCCTCCCCCCGGGCGGCGCTCGGCCAATTGAGAGCCGCCCCCTGGGAGATTTTTACAGAAGTGCAGCAGCACAACAAGTTATAAAAAAGTCAAATTTCTTTTTCTTTTTTTCTGCTTTTATAGACAGAAGGGTATTCCTTTACCTTGAGTCTAAGGCTGTTCACAATCAGCACAGGTAATGCGCTTCTCCACACATGCAGTGCACTTTCCACACACCGCCTTTCTGCACAGGGCACAGCTGCCCAAAGTTGTATTTTTATTATTATTATTTGTTTATTTAGCAGATACATTTATCCAAGGCGACTTACAGCGACTAGGGTGTGTGAACTATGCATCAGCTGCAGAGTCACTTACAACTACACAAGGAGGTTAAGTGACTTGCTCAGGGTCACACAATGAGTCAGTGGCTGAGGTGGGATTTGAACTGGGGACCTCCTGGTTAAAAACCCATTTCTTTAACCACCACACAGCCTCCTTATTGCACTTGCCAACCTGGCATTGGCGTCTCTTGCGGCTGTCAACGGGGTTGCCAGCTTCAGCTCTGGGTACATGCTTGGCAGTCTCCCTCTGTTCCAAATAACTCTGGCGAAGTTCCTGTGCTAACTATAAAATACATTGTCTCCTTGGTAAATGTGGCACCTACCAAAAAAGCCTGCAGGCGCCAGCATTTGAAAAGGCTGATTGAAAAACAAGACTGTCAATCATTCAGTCAGGCAGAGAGTAGAGACTAATCTAATTACAGCTAAACACATTGCAGACTGGTAAATAAAAATAATAAAGTAGAATACTGTTCTGTATAATCAAAATACAATTGTTTTCTGTGTAGCCGTCAATGTGACTGCTCCCAGGGCTTTCAGGTATAATGTAATATATCTCCTTTATTTCTGCACTCCTGTGTTTCATGCTTTGTGAGAATATGTAATACATACACACAGAAAGGTATATGAACGCGCAGCCCCATATGTGTTACACGAGTGGAGAAAATTAAATTTTAAAACCAAAAACCGCCAAAATGACTGCTGCAGTGCTTCTAGTGTTAAGCACCACGTTTAACCTCCAGTGATGAACAATAGCCTTCATAGGTGGCCGAAGCCACTGAGCCCCTTTCAAAAATTGCCCTGTCAAGAAGTGGGCAGACCCGAGTCAATTTTGCCCTTTAACGTGGAAGGGGATTTACCTTTATCAAAAAGGTCCTGCAAAAACTGCAGCATAACTGCCATGGGACATGTCGTGGGGTCAAACCCACGTGGCAGACACCTTGTCTGAAAAACACCCCATTCTACCCGTACTGGGAACGTGTGGACACTGCTCTGGCATTTTGTAGGGTGTCAATAACCCTATTGGACAGACCCAGACGGCTCAAATGCAGCCGTTCAGGGGCCAGACCCAGAGCTGCAGGCTTGATGGTTCGGATGCCATAAGGTCCCCCATGCCTGACTGAGCAGGTCGTGGCACTTGGGCAGTCTCCACGGCTGGCCGCTCAGGAGCTGCATCAGGGCTGAAAACCAGAGTCTCGGAGCACCTTGGCCCAGTCCTACCTGATTTTCTCCAGAGACAGCGGGAGCAGGGCGAGCGGTGGGAAAGCATATAACAGTTGCCTTGGCCACTGGTGTGGCAGGCATCTACTGCCAGTGGGTTTCCGCCTCCTATTATGGTGAACCAGAGGGGACAGTGGTTTGATTCCTTGGAGGCAAAGAGAGTTATCTCTGTTCTTCCGAACCTCTTTGAAATGAGGCTCACCACCTCAGGGTGAAGCCTCCACTGAGGCGCTGGGAACTCTACTTGAGAGGAGGTCTGCGGCCCAGTTTGTCATTCCGGGCAGATGTACTGCCCGCAGTGAGAGGAGGTTCTCATGTGCCGACCTGATTGGGCGACCTGAGACCGGCCTGGTGGTTGATGTAAGCCACCACTAAGAACATAAGAACATAAGAAAGTTTACAAACGAGAGGAGGCCATTCAGCCCATCTTGCTCGTTTGGTTGTTAGTAGCTTATTTCATTTATTTATTTACGACATGCCTTTTAAACACAGAATAATTCTGGCTGCTCTTCTCTGCACTGTTTTTAGAGCAGCAATATCCTTTTTGTAGCGAGGTGACCAGAACTGAACACAATATTCTAGATGAGGTCTTACTAAAGCATTGTAGTTTTAACATTACTTCCCTTGATTTAAATTCAACACTTTGCACTATATAACCGAGCATCTTGTTGGCCTTTTTTATAGCTTCCCCACATTGTCTAGATGAAGACATTTCTGAGTCCACATAAACTCCTTGGTCTTTTTCATAGATTCCTTCTTCAATTTTAGTATCTCCCATATGATATTTTTAATGCACATTTGTATTGCCTGCGTGCAGTACCTTACACTTTTCTCTATTAAATGTAATTTGCCATGACTGCCCAGTTCGGAATGCTGTCTAGATCATTTTGAATGACCTTTGCTGCTGCAACGGTGTTTGCCACTCCTCCTATTTTTGTGTTGTCTGCAAATTTAACAAGTTTGCTTACTATACCAGAATCTAAATCATTAATGTAGAATAGGAATAGCAGAGGACCTAATACTGATCCCTGTGGTACTCCACTGGTTACATCACTCCATTTTGAGGTTTCTCCTCTAATCAGTACTTTCTGTTTTCTACATGTTAACCACTCCCTAATCCATGTGCATGCATTTCCTTGAATCCCTACTGCGTTCAGTTTGAGAATTAATCTTTTATGCGGGACTTTGTCAAAAGCTTTCTGGAAATCTAATAAACCATGTCATATGCTTTGCGATTATCCATTGTCGATGCTGCATCCTCAAAAAAATCAAGCAGGTTAGTTAGACACGATCTCCCTTTCCTAAAACCATGCTGACTGTCTCCCATGGTAGTTACCATATAGGTAATTTTCCATTTTGGATCTTATTATAGTTTCAAGATTACATATAATAGAAGTCAGGCTTATTGGTCTGTAGTTACCTGGTTCACTTTTGTCTCTCTTTTTGTGGCTCGGTATTACGTTTGCAATTCTACAGTTTGTCGGTACAACCCCTGTGTCAAGAGACTGTTGCATGATCTTGGTTAGCGGTTTGTAAATAACTTTTCATTTCTTTGAGTACTATTGGGAGGATCTCATCCGGTCCAGGGGATTTGTTTATTTTAAGAGCTCCTAGCCCCTTTAACACTTCTGCCTCTGTTATGCTAAAGTTATTTAAAACTGGACAGGAATAGGTTAACATGTGGGGCATGTTGTCCGTATCCTCCTTTGTAAAAACTTGTGAAAAGTAATCATTTAATATATTTGCTATTTTTTTCTCTTTGTCTATGATTTTGCCATTTGTATCTCTTAGACATTTTCCCTCCTCCTTGAATATTCTCTTGCTGTTATAATATTGGAAAAACTTTTTGGAATTGGTTTTAGCCCCCTTAGCAATGCTCATTTCTCTCTCTTGGCCTTTCTAACTTCCTTTTTGACTTGTGTTTGCAGTTCCAATTACTCTTTCTGTGTACTTTGTTCTTGGTCCCTTTTAAACGCTCTGTAAAGTGCCGTTTTCACTGTTGTGTTGTCTGTACATACAAGCACATGTCTTCCTTGAACCTGCAGAAAATTCTGCAAGGCCAGGTAAACTTCCTGCTGTTCCAAAAACATTGATGTGGAGACCCTGCCACACACCTTGCACCCCCCTGCCATTCCACACAGCTCCCCAGTCAAGGCTGGATGCATCCGTGGTGACGATCTCCTTTCTGGTGACACTGCCCAGCAGTACGCCAAGACGTAGATGGGCAGGATGTTTCCACCAAGAGAGTGCTTTTAGACAGTGAAGAGACACTGTCAATAGGCGGTCGCTGTTCAACCAGGCTTGCAGAGGGAACATGCGCAATTGACCCACTCCTAGATAGGAGGCTGCTGAGAAGGCATGAACCCAACCGTTGAAAGCGGCCGGTGACAAGTTCTGTGTGGGCCTCTGCCTGTGCTGGAGACTGGGCGCAAATGAGCCAATCGTCCAAGTAATTGAGCACTGATGCCTCACATACAGGTTGACCTGTCTGAGGTCGAGGATCGGTCTGAGGCCACCATCCCACTTTGGCACTAGGAAGTACCTGGATTAGAACCCTGCCTCCATCTGGAGGGGGTCTATCATGCGGATAGCCCATTTCTGCAGCACAGCTGCTACCTCCTGAGACACCACCGCGGCGTCCTGTGGGTCCGTGACTGATGTTATATTCACGCCCCGAAAGGGAGGGGGACTGTGCTTGAACTGCAGTGAGTAGCCAGTCTGAACAGTAGTAAGCACCCAGATGTCTGTGGTACACTGACGCCAATACTCCAAACGGCTCCCTGAAAAGGGGCCCTGGCCTGTGGCAGCTAACTCCTAGAGCTGCTGCACAGCTTGTGGCTTGACTTTTGGCTTCTGTCTGCGCTGGGCAGTGGAACTTAAAGCCTCTGCGGCAAGCAGCCACGGGCCGGTTCTGAACATCACCTCTGGTGGCAGGCGCAGACGGCTGTGCTGGTCGTTGAGGCTGCTGGGCCTAGGGCGCCAGTTTGACACTGGTTTATGCACTGGTTTGCGCCCTGGGGTGGTCGCTTAGTAAGCTCATTCAATGGATTCCCACACGCGGTGAGAGCGCTGCAGCATCTCGTCCACCACAGGACCAAATGTATGCCCTGGTGTAATAGAGGAATCCAACAGTGGTGCTTTGTCCCTGTCAGGCACGTGTGCCTGGGAAAGCCAGAGCTGATTACGTGCAGTTATCAGTGCAGCCAGGTTCCTGCCTACAGCCTGCCCATTGAGCTTTGACACATGGAACAGGTTCTTACTAAACAGGTGCAGCTCATCCAGTGAGGGCCTGTGACTGTCAGAAAGGGACCTAAGCAAATAGGACTGGTAGGCTACCAGAATACTATTATAATTGACTGGGCATGTGGCGAACACACTGGCTGAATAGGCACGCTTGAAGATAACGTCTGAGCACCCGGCACTGCTTGTTGGGGCAGGTAGTGTCCTTGGGCAGGTGCGGTAAGGCGCCTGTACCAAGGTTGCAATTGAAGCCTCCACCAGCGGAAAATGGGCCAGGCCCAGCTTCTCGCATCATGCACCCTGTATAGGGTGTCCATTGACCGGGAAATAGCAGGAGCTGGACTGGATTTCAGGAGGTATGGTAGGCTCATCATCAAAGATGGACTGCCTTGTTTCTCCTTCTGTAGGCCAGGGCACTTGCAAAATTGCAGTGGCCCTCTTGATCAGTGGTAGAAGCTCTGCCGCCAGGGAAAGCTTAACCGCAGGAGACATGCCGTCGGACTCCTCGTCCTCAGATGGGAACGCCAGCTCCTGTTCGCCCACTGCACCGAACGTTCACACAGTAATTCTGCTAGAACCGTTCCTTGGTGGGAAATAGCTTCCCAGAGCTTCTCCATCTGCCGATCGTTTGGAACGGTGACTTCTCCTCCTCCTCCTCCTCCTCCTCCTCTGAGGAGAAGCAGAGGAAGATGGTTCCCTGCATGGGCTACTTTCCCGGGTGCGTCACCCGGTCTCCCTTGGCACAGAGCCATGGGGTTAGGATGCAGCCACCTCTAACAGAGGGTGATGGGGAAGAGCATTGTGCAGCAGTAAGGAACGTGTGCAAAACTCACAGAAACTGCGGTTCCCCAGTGCCTCCTTGGCATGCACTGGCCCCAGGCAGGAAGAGCATCTGCTGTGCTTGCCCTTAACAGGCAGACTGGCCTTGCATGTATCACAGGGATAAAACTCAGGCATGATGCAAGAAGCAAGCAATGCAGTGTACAGTATACAGATGTACAGGTGCTGCCTCAATCTGCTTATAGATAGCAACCGGGCGGGTCAAGACCTGAACAAAACCGGTTTGGTACCGGACAGGGGTGTTTAGCGGTCCATGTAGGACCAGGTAAAAGCCAGGACAGTGCCGGGTCAGTTTGGTACCAGTTCATTGACTTTAGCACCGGTACGTTACAGGGTTGGAACTGGGCCGGTTCGGTGAATGTAGCACCGGGTCAGTATGGTACGGTACTGGGTCGGTGACCTCGGTACCGTATGGTACAAGCTGATCTGTTCCCAGTCACCACGGGTAGCAATGTACAGGGATGCCCATCTGTATAAGTATGATAGAGAGCGAATGAATCCTAGTCAACAATCTCCCTCCCGATCTGTTTAACAGGAACAGAGTGCCTCGTACTGGTTGGTCTGGCAGTCATTCCAGGGTCAGAAGCCAGCCATCCAGGAAGGGGGCAGAGGCACAATGCCCAAAGTCATCGCCCTGAAGTGGTACGCGATGTGTCAGTCATGGATTGGAGGAGACGTTACTGAACTAGCTATCGCAGGGGGCGTGACTAAGGGTGTAATTGGGGATGTGACGATGTAATCTGCTCTTTTCATGTGATTATAAGAATGACTGAGAGGAAATTGACTGTGATAAGTGTATCATGAGTGTTAAGTGTTTTGTTTGTTTCTAACTCTCTGTGCTTGTCATTATAGAAGGCTAAACTCTGGGAGCTGTAGCTAAACTGCCAGCAATTAAACCCGGACTCCACAAATAAACCTGTAAATCACCACTTTCACTAAGAGCACTCACTCTGGACATGTGACCGTGGTGTGTTTATGTGTGTCTTGTTTAGTGTATTATTATTTCAGGACTGAACACCGTGGTTTGCCTGAGCGATACACATCATCGTGTAGAGCCAGGTATTATTATTTGTCAGCAAATAAAGAGCTGCTTTTTCACAGTGAACTGTCTTGTGTCTATCATTCCTGAGCACTGCATCACCACTGCACCTGTACATTACAAACCACTTTGCCACAATAAGTCACTGGCAAAACCACTCAGTCAGTACACACACAAAACTGCGGGAAGTCTGCTTGTTAGATGGTGCTAACAGCAGTCACCAAAACGGCATCAAGGTACTGTGGATGAGATTGCAAGCAATCAACACCTGAAGCTCATATCTTGGTCCTACACAGTGCTGCTGAGCCTAGCAGCTGCTCTCACTGTATGTGTGCAAAGCACCACGTTGTATATCGGCCTCCAAGTAGTCGTTGTAAAAGAAACAGAAAACACAACAGAAACTTCTCTACAAACAGGAATACAATATTACAGTAAATGTCAGAATAAAATTTCCCGTAACAAAACACGAGATATAATAACTCCAGCCAGAGCTATTATAGTAGCCTGGAGGGAGAGCGCAAGTCAGCCAACTTACGCTGCTGGATCCTTGGGAAGGAGCGACTTACGCTGCTGGATCCTTGGGAAGGAGCGACTTACGCTGCTGGATCCTTGGGAAGGAGCGACTGAGCTGCTGGATCCTTGGGAAGGAGCGACTTACGCTGCTGGATCCTTGGGAAGGAGCGACTGAGCTGCTGGATCCTTGGGAAGGAGAGACTTACGCTGCTGGATCCCTGGGAAGGAGTGACTTACGCTGCTGGATCCTTGGGAAGAAGCGACTTACGCTGCTGGATCCTTGGGAAGGAGTGACTTACACTGCTGGATCCTTGGGAAGGAGCGACTTACCCTGCTGGATCCTTGGGAAGGAGCGACTGAGCTGCTGGATCCTTGGGAAGGAGAGACTAAGCTGCTGGCTTCATGCGGGGCACAAAACCACAGTGAGACATAACAAGCAACAGGCTGTAGTGCACAAATTACGCGTAATTAGTGAAAACTATTACAGTGATTATTTTAACCCTTTGCGGTCCTATGTTGGACCTGGTCCGACATTGCAATTTTCCCTTTCCGGTCCAATGTCGGAGGTTTAAAAGGCAGTGCCTTTTAAACCTGTTTTACTGAGAAAAAAATACTTTTAAACAGCGCGTCTAAAATAAACTGCAAGTGTGGAAATAAATTGGACCTGACGCGCCTGAGACACGCTGAATAAATGGACCACAAATGGTTAATATCAATTTTGTGTAAAAATACAATAAATACAAAATATATAGCAGATAGAGGTAACAAGTACTTATCTGAACCAGGCTTGTCCGTCAGGTTAGTCTTGAAAGGAAACATGGCGCCGAGGTCTGTGAGTGCACTGCTTTTATACCCTCGGGGGCGGGGCATGACTGTGTCACAGGCTCTGTGAGCAGCTTAGATATATCTTATTCAGGTTTCAGGGTCTTTAGGAGGTAAATATCTATATGCTAATGGTTACATTTCGTAATTGAAAGGGAACGAAATTAACATTCAGTTTCTGTTTTGGAGCTCTTACCTGGGTGGGCAGCAGCTGTCTGAAGAGGTGGTCCTCGGTTTCCTTGGTAACCGGCAGGATGGAGGCAGCCTCCTGGGGGTTGCTGGTAGGGGTGAAGTGTCCGGATTGGTTGGGTGCTGCATTCAGGTCTGTTCCATTACCGAAAGCTAGAATCGCATTTTCTGTTTATGGAAAGTGATAAGATATAATAATAATAATAATAATAATAATAATACAGTAGTTAGTATAATGTAAAGGTAGTTTCCTAAATACTGTATTACCTACAGATGGTTAACTGATGAGATGGTTGGTTAGGGGTATGGTGCAGAGTCGGAGTACAGTGGTTTGTTTGTGGAACTGCTGGTAGGTCTCTTAAGGGTTTTGGTTTCAATACAGAGCATTTAGAAATGCCACAACCGTTTCTATTCATGAAATTTTGTTTTCCATCATATGGAAATATCAAACAACAAAATATCTAGATTCATGAAAATTCAGTTGCCCTAGTAAAAAAGGACTGCTGCTTGATACATTAAATACTAGCAGAAACAATGAAAATAAATACATACAAAAATAAAAGGTAATGAGTTCCCGATGGTTTACCAGACTAGGGTTTATCAGACAGTCTGCTGAACACTTTCTAATTGTATCTCATAGTGATATCTGCTATTTGCAGTAGAAGCTAGAGTTTCTACGATTATCTAAATCCTGGCTCATCAAAGAGCACCTGTAGAACTCCTCTGTTTGTATCCTGGGACACTATCACCCTTCATGTAAATGTGCTTTATTTTGCTCTTATCTGCCCCCTATTTTACTGCATTTAATCCTGTACTTCAGAATACTGTAATCTGCCAAGTGTTTAACCTGTAGTACTTTGTATTTAATCACATCCTGATGTAACTATCACTATTATCTGCTGTATTATTGAATTGTGGTTTGTCACACTTGTACCTTGCTTGAACAAAAGTTATTGCAATTCTTGCTCTTTTGTATTACTTGTATTGTAACACTTGAAATGTATTTGCTTTACGATTCTGGATAAGGGTGTCTGCTAAGAAATAAATAATAATAATAATAATAATAATTTAAAAACATCAGTTGTTCAAGGGCAAACTGTTTTGCATAACGAGTGTCTTCCCGAGATGCAAAGGCAGTTATGTGTCCTTAACAGGAGATCATGCAATAGAAGGGGTTGTTGTAGGCTAGGCAGACTCCAGGACTCATCACAGAGCAAACGATGGTGCAGCAGGAGGAGGACGATCCTATACGGAACTAATCTTCAGAAAAAGTCTACATAGCCTGAGGAGTGCGAGTAACAAAGCTCTGACCCCATTCAGAAATTCCTGTTCCTTTCTGGGAGCTCACTAGAGTAAGGGATGTCAGGTGTGCTGTGGCTAGGTCAGTAACACCACAAGAGCTCGTAGGAGATTAACATCGCACAACGCTGACTCTAAAGGAAAAGAAAACAACGCTATAGGAAATTTCAGCAGTAGCTCAAACCTGCGTCTGCTTTCTTGTAATTTTTTTATTTCGATTTGGGGAATTTGAGTGTTCATTCTGGATGCATATAAAACTATGTAAATATATAAATATTAAAAGACTGCATTGCTGTTGTAAACAGTCTCTCCAAACCACTGTTAGAAACACGAGTCATATTATATAGATAAAACTGTCATGGGTCAGCCCTGTAAATATGTCAAACAAGAAATTGCCCCCCCCCCCATTTGTATTGCAGTAGGAACGTGAATAAATCATATAGTTTTGCAGAGATCAGCTAGTCTAAATGATTAAAATATAAGGTCTTTTTGTTCTATTTTTTTATATTCAAATGGATTGTGCAGACAGCTACCTTAGTCAAACAGACCCCTGGGCTTTTAAATCAGTGTTCTTACATACAGTATTAGCATGAGAAAACAAATCACTAGTCTGCTTGCTGCCTGCATACTTAACTTTTAATATATACAGTATACACAATAAAAATAACATTTTAAAGTTGTTTCTCTGCCTAATCTCAAGCTGTGCTGGCTACTAACAACCAAACGAGCAAGATGGGCTGAATGGCCTCCTCTCATTTGTAAACTTTCTTATGTTCTTATGTATACCAATGGAGTAAAAGTGACCTACAGCACAGGACGAAGCAGAAACCCTTGTTACATTTTATTTCAAACATTTGCATTAAAAAACAAGGAAATAAACAAAAGGATATTCAACACATGGGAAGCGTGGGCCTGTGTGGCTAACTGTGAATGAGATGCAAGAAATAAATGCATTTTAAATCCTTGGCTTTCACTCCCTTGGGTGGAATGTGTTTAAGCTCTTTCTGCACTTACTGAGACAGTCGTTGTCTGTGAAGGAGCTGAGGAAGCTGGAACACTGTCCCTGCTGGTTGCCGCTGGCGGTGCAGGAACACATGGGTGCCACGTTAGAGGTGGAATTGTCAATGTAGTTTGGAGTTATCAAGCTGCCTAAAAGCAGAAAAAACACAGTTTAAAACAACAGGAAAGTGAGTTTATTGAAGGGTAAAACGGATGCAAATCTGAGTAGTTCTGAGTTTTTTTGTGTGTATATATATATACACAGTGATTGGAAATCTTGGCCTGTCATCATAAAACCTCATTCTGAAATTCAAACAAATCCAACTCGATGAAAACAAATATGACAGGCAGGATATAAACTGGATTATACAGCAGTCAGCAAACCAGACGGAAACAGAGAAAAACTTTGCTAACTATACGGTACGAACTTCAAAAACATTTTTTGTTATTTATTTATGTTCATTTATTTATTGACTTATGCTGTATCAGCTATATTTAAACAAAATATATCATCATATTTACTATCCAACCTTGCCTCACTTATTTTCTTGGGGCATTATAGCCCCCTGTCGATAACAATAGTCTTCCCTCGGGTCAATAATTTTCTACAGTCCATATTTCAGCCAGCTTCTCTTGACTTCTTCCTGATTCAACATAAGCCTCATGCTGATCATCTGCCTCGGTTGGACCAGCATCGCTGAAAGGTCACCACATCATGTGATTTATTTGGAATCAGGAAATCCTCAAAAGGGCTGTAAGCTAGGATTCTACAGGCTTAGGTAATGCAATAGGGATTCGGATACAAAGTACAATGATGAAAATTCAGTACTGAAAAGATGAGCCCTGCTCCTGCAGTTACCAGAGCAGTGCATTAGTGGCACAACCTAGTTACCCTGGAGCAGTGCTATTGTATTGTAAGGTACTGTCAGTATTGCTGTAACTCGGGCGGTAATTCTTAAGAATGGTAACCTGCGATTTAATAAAATGAGGACATGCTTGCAGCCTATGTGTGTCTCTGCAACCGGGATCAAGAATCAAGAAGGTACTGAGCAACAGCATTAAAATAACCCCAAATTGTGCACAGACACACACACACACACGCACACACACACAGTCAAATGCAACTGAGGCACCAGAACGTGCTTCACTTTCACTGGTAAGACTAAAAGTAGACAAACATTTGTGAGCAGAACCTATCACAATGATTTATGTGTAAATGGTGATAGAACGTATCGAACTGGTATAGTGAAGAGCGCACTAGCTGAAATTTAGATTCCCTTTCTGATTTACTTTTTTTACAGTTCTGAGTGCTTCCTCTTCATTGTTTAATTTTGATTGGCTGGATCTTCAAGGTTTTTAACCCTTTACTTCTTAGAGCACTATTAAAAGGACGCTTCATTCTAGTCACCTGCTGTCAATGTTTTACACTTCATACAGTATCCACTTAATTTGCAAATACATTATATTCCTAAGTTTACAAAGGGACATCTAAATATTTTGATATTTAGAAAAGGTCATGCAGTAAAGGGTTAATATACTCCATTCGTTCAAATGATGCTTATTTTCAGAAAAACTGCACGTTATTGCATTCTCAGCAGGCTGAGCCGTACGCTGTGACTGTGGAAAGAAAGCCTTGCAGACGAGAGTCATCAATCAAAGCCCTGCTGTCTGCACAGTACAGTGAGGCAAGGCTTGGATTTTTAACCTTAAAAAAAATCTCATGAGAATCATATCTGAATATACACAAAAATACCACATAATCCTTTATGTGTATACTACTGTATATGAATCGTAAAGGATTTTATTCAATTGGTTGTTCCTAATGTGATGTTTTGAAAGGAAGTTATGGTGAACATGCAATCTAGTACATCAGGTTAAAGAAATTAACCAACCATCTGCTTCCCCTACTGACTGACATGATGTGCATCCAGTAACCTGCTTTGACCCCAAAGACTGCCAAGGTGAAATTACTTCCTTGGACTTCCTCGAAAGCAAGACAAGCAAATCGAGGACTTTCTGCAACCAGATACAGTGCCTATAGTAAGTATTCACCCCCCTTGGACGTTTTCACAGTCTGTTGTGTTATAACCTGAAATCTTGATGCATTTAAATGGGATTTTTTTTCCTTTGATTTACACGACCTACTCAACACTTTGAAGAGACAAGAGAAGTTTTATTGTTAATGAAAAATAAAGTTAATGAAAAATAAAAAAACTGAAATGTCTTGGTTAGATAAGTATTCAATCCCCTGAGTCAATACTTGGTAGAACCACCTTTGGCAGCAATTACAGCTGTGAGTCTTTTGGGGTAAGTCTACCAGGTTTGCACATCTGGATCATGCAATATTCGCCCATTCTTCTTGGCAAAATTGTTCAAGCTCTGTCAAGTTGGATGGGGATCATTGGTGGACAGCAATCTTCAAGTCTTGTCACAGATTCTCAATCGGATTCAAGTCCGGGCTTTGACTGGGCCATTCTAGGACATTCACTTTCTTGTTTTTAAGCCACTCCAGTGTCGCTTTGGCTGTGTGCTTGGGGTCATTGTCCTGCTGAAAGGTGAATCTCCGTCCCAGTCTTAGGTCTTTTGCAGACTGAAGCAGGTATCCTCAAGGATTTATTTAGCTCCATCCATTTAACTCTCTACCCTGACAAGCTTCCCAGTCCCTGCCGATGAAAAGCATCCCCATAGCATGATGCTTCACAGTAGGGATGGTGTTACCTGGGTGATGAGCTGTGTTGGGTTTGCACCAGACATAACGCTTTGCATTTAGGCCAAATAGTTCAATTTTTGTTTCATCGGACCACAGGATCTTTTGCTACATCTTTTTAGAGTCTTCCACATGCCTTTTTGCAAATTCCAAGAGGGATTTTACATGGGCTTTTTCAGAAATGGCTTCCTTCTTGCCACTCTTCCATACAGGCCAGATTTGTGGAGTACCTGAGCTATTGTTGACACATGGACAGTTTCTTCCATCTCAGCCATGGAACGCTGTAGGTCTTTCAGAGTTGTCATTGGCCTCTTGCTGGCTTCTCTGACCAATACCCTTCTTACCCGGCTGCTCAATTTGGGAGGACTGCCTGTTCTAAGCAGATTCCCGTATACCTTCCACTTCTTAATGATCGACTTGACTGTGCTCCAAGGGATATTCAATGCCTTTGAAATCTTTTTATACCCCTCCCCTAATCTGTGCCTTTCCACAACTTTATTCCGGAGTTGTTTTGAAAGCTCCTTGGTCTTCATGGTAGTATCTTTGCTTTGAATGCACTACCCAACTGTGGGACCTTACAGAGACAGGTGTATTTAATCTGAAATCACGTGAACCACTTTTATTGCACACAGATGGACTCCATTTAACTTATTCTGTGAATTCTGAAGGCAATTGGTTGCACCAGAGCTTATTTAGGGGTGTCATAGCAAAGGGGGTGAATACTTATCTAATGAAGACTTTTCAGGTTTTTATTTTTAATTGATTTGTTTTTTTACCCCCCTATTTTTTCACACATTGAAAGTGTTGAGTAGGTTGTGTAAATCAAAGGAAAAAAATCCCATTTAAATGCATCAAGATTTCAAGTTGTAACACAACAAATTGTGAAAACGTCCAACGGGTGAATACTTACTATAGGCACTGTATAATTAAAAAAAAAAAAGATTTACTATAATGTGTTTTTTTTCTTCAAAATGTCCCATCTGGTATCGATACTAAAGTACACAGTGCATAAATACTGTACTTTGTTAGCTATGAGCAGTTTAATGGGTATCCTGTAGTATTCTTTGAAAGGGTGTGAAGCTTGATGCTCTCAGACCAGGGGAAGGCAACAACGTTTCCAGTCCAAGAACAATGGAATTGAAAGGCCAGTGTTACACACCGCTGTCTTAGACAGTCCACAGTAACTATAGCAGACATGCTTGTACTGTACATCGTTTATATGCGACACACTGCACATGGAAACAATGGTGCATTGTCATATTACCAGTCTTGTAGCCAAGGATAGAACACTGGTCATATGCAGTCAGTGCTTGTTTAATTTATATTTCAAATGAAAAGTTCAGAAAGACAAGAAGACGGCATCACTCCCTGGACACATAGTTAGGCATTATAACTTGAATTTGGAAATCCAGCTATTGCATGGCTACTAAATAATAATAGTGACTGTGGAGCCTCAGTTACCACGCCTAGTGCAGTACAGAGAACTTGTGGATGAAACCACTGTACTACATACCTATCATGCCAGTGTAAGACAGTAGGCACGCTCCATAGTTCTCCAGCTTGCATCCACTGGCTGACTGGGGAGAAGGCTGGCAGTTATACTGGTACTGAGCCCACCTGGACCTGGGGAAGCAAGTCATTTAAAAAGACCTTTCAATGTCACGGCTAAGATAATGGATGGTAGACCAAACGGTGCACAAACATAACTTAACGACAAGTACCAAAAAAAGCTAAAATAGACATGCTGGTAAATATATTTCCATAATGTATCGTAATCAGTAGGTTAATTCATCAGTAAGAAAATACCCAAAATAAACTCAAAAAGCTTTAAGTGTAGGGTTTTCACATGATGTTAACCACATAGCCCACAGGCCTACAGGTTTCTCATTGCTTTGCTAAATATATTGTACAGCTACAGGATTGAAGTAGCCTTGCTATATTTATTAAGGATTCAGTGATGCTGCACCAGTAGACATCACTTGAAAAAACGTTATCTGATATCCATTCAGTGTGTGTGTGTGTGTATATATATATATATATATATATATATATATATATAATTCGTTCTAAAGAGAAAAGCAGTACCTGCTGCTGGTTCTTTGGAGAATGTTTTACAACAGTTGATGCATCATACAGTAAAGCAGTTACCCTCTGCACCCTGTGCTAACCCTGTCTACTGCAGTACCGTGGCGAATGGTAATGGGAACTGCTAGCGAACTCGCGCCTGAAAGAGTTTCTTTAGACAGCTTATTCTCCAGTGGAGGCACTTTGTAGGTTTAGAGAGGTAAGCTGGAGCCAAGGGAGCTTGTGACTTCTGTTTGAGGTCTTACAGTGACTCAGAACTGGAACCTGAGGCACTGTTGTTTCCAAACTTGCCTGTGCAGTGTATCAGCTGCACGATCTATGATGACTGTAATCCAGACTGGGACAACAGCTTTATAGACTGCGATAAATATGTACAGTAGTGACAAAACAATTAGAATAAAACACATGGCAATGACAGCCCAATTTTGGGTTCCGTGGTCCAATTCATATATACTTTCTTCAAAGGGTAAATATACCTTAGAATAGACTACTCGCTCATTCCTCTGTGCATTCAGCTGGGCTTCCAGTTCCAATCTCCCTCCAGAAGGCCTATTGTAACTACAGCTGTTCTTTTATAGAAAGGATATAGATTTATTTCTTTTTTTGGTATTGCTGGTGCCTTTGTACAAAGTGATTACAAGGTCTCGACAAGAGGATTGTAAGAGGGCTACATTTATTAAAAAAAAAGCAACAAACACCTTTCTTTATAGAGCACCCCTCAGGTCTAAACATCCCAGAAAGCTTAAATGGAGAAAACGCTATGGGCTGTATTCTGATCACAGCGCAAATGGCGCTTGCCCCCAATTTTGTGGCGCATAAATGGAGCAAAGAAGTAAAAAAAAAAAAAAAAAACAAACCCACTGCGCTGAAATGGTATTCTGAAGACATGTCCTGCGCCGTCATAGAGAGCCTGCCCCATCGCCACGGGTCGGCATAAATTTCAGGGTGTGGTATCATTAACATATTTGCTGAAGTGATTCTGATGACAATGGGGTCCCAAACAGACAGCTGAGCTCTGTTTTAAGACCCGCTGAAACCAGGTTTATTTAGTGGTGCAATCAGGAACTTTAACAACTGAACACACTATAAAAAGCAAAGTAGTCCTAAGCAACACTGCGTGTGTTTGGACTGACACAGAAAGAGGAAATCAAAGAAAGAAAAGTAAAAGAAAAGAAAATAATAACCTAAGATGAAAAAACGACAAAATGTAAGAAACTAACAATATTATTCGTAATTAAATAATAAACAAATATATGAATTAAAAAATCCTCTTTTGCAGATACAGTGGAGTTCTACATTTATTTTCACGAGGACTGTAGCCATTTATTTTCTTGGCAATTATTACAAGTGAAAATATTTAAGTAGAGTATATGGAGAGCAGCATAACAGGAGCGCCACTTCTGTATCTGTATGTGTATGTTTCGTCGCACAGTGAAGAACTTATCTGAAGCAGCAGAGAGGAGCAGCAACTGGCTGTGGTTGAGACGGAAAGATTCTGGCTGGGGATCTCAAGCACAATAGAAAGAAAGAAACGCTGATGTACGGGTAAGTAAGCTGGGTTGAGTTGAGTGGGGGACGGAGGGGGGTGATGCAGGGACGCCAGAATCACCGTCGAGCCCTCTTGAGGTGTCGTGGGCTAGTCGACGAAACACAGAGGATGGAAGGTGCCCACTTGAAGACCCTACTTAGCTCAATCCAGACGGTGTGTGTGTGGCAGGCCATCCGGGTCAAAAAGGCGTTATTTAGTACTTGTTTCAAATATTTAGTTCACGTTCTAATTTGGCTTTAGTACGTTTTGTAATTCTAATTATTACACATACTAATTTGGCCAATCAGATCACTGAAGAAATGTGAACCAATGAATTTAAAGAAAATAGTATGTGAGACGAGCATCAGCTGGCGGTTTCAGAGCCTTAGAAATCGCTTTAATTCAGTGATAACCCCACTGTAACTAATATGCAATTTTAAACAACTGTTGAATGATCTGACATTGAATTTAATATTAGCTATTTTAACTAAATATTTTAGTGTAAAACTGAGATAAATATATTAAAAAATATACAATACAAACTGAACCGTGTCACAGTCAACAGTCTGTCTCAAGAAGTTGGCAGCATTCAGCAAATCTATCTTTGTACCATGGAAGAAAATCTCTCGCCGCCATATTTTTCTAATTCTTGATTTTTTTAAAAGCATATTTCATGTCTGAAAGCAAATCTATGCATGGCTGTAAATGAAATGTGGGTACTACTGTAAAATGACCAGCCCCTAATGGGAACTACTGTAAAAGACCAAAGGTACTACTGTAAAATGACCAGCCCCTATGGCTTTTCTCAGCCCCTATGTAGGTTTCAAATGACCAAATGATTTTTTACTGTAAAAAAGCCCTATGTATTTCAGGTGTACTGTAAATGAAATTGAATGAAATGACATTAAAATGAAAGGTAGGTACAATTACTTTAAAAAGATAAGCTGCATAAAAATAGGTACTACTGTAAAATGACCAGCTACTGTAAAATGACCAGCCCCTACGTGGGTACTACTGTAAAAATGACCAGCCCCTATGTAGGTACTACTGTAAAAGAAGCCCTATGTAGGTTGGTAAAACAACCAGCCCCTATGTGGGTAGACAAATCTATCTAAATGACCAGCCCCACGTGGAACTGAAAAATGTAGGTACCACTGTAAAATGACCAGCCCCTACTGTAAATGACCAGGTAGGTCCTACTGTAAATGACCAGCCCTCATGTAGGTTTACTGTAAAATGACCAGATTACTACTGTAAAAAGACCATATTTTATGTCTACTACTGTAAAAAAAAGACCAGTTATCCACTGTAAATGAGGGAGGGTACTACTGTAAAAAATGACCAGCCCTCACGTAGGTACTACTGTAAAATGACCAGCCCCTACGTAGGGTACTACTGTAAAATGACCAGCCCCTATGTGGGTACTACTGTAAAAATGACCAGCCCCTATGTACTGTAAAATGACCAGCCCCTATAAATGACCAGTAGGTACTAAAAAGACCACTGTAAAATGACCAGCCCCTATGTAGGTACTACTGTAAATGACCAGCCCCTCACGTAGGTGTAAAATGAGCCCAGAAAATGACCAGCCCCTATGTAGGTACTACTGTAAAATCAGGTACTACTGTAAAAAAATGACCTGTAAAATGACCCCCCATGTAGGGTAAAATACTACTGTAAAATGACCAGCCCCTATGTAGGTACTACTGTAAAATGACCAGCCCCTTGTAGGTGTAGGTACTACTGTAAAAAGACCAGCCCCTATGTAGGTACTACTGTAAAATGACCAGCCCCCCCTACTACTGTAAATGACCAGCCCCTATGTACTACCAGCCCCTATGTGGGTACTAAAATGACCAGCCCCCGAGGTACTACTGTAAAATAGGTACTACTGTAAAATGACCAGCCCCTATGTAGGTACTACTGTAAAATGACCAGCCCCCACGTAGGTACTACTGTAAAATGACCAGCCCCTACTGTAAATGACCAGTACGTAGGTCCTACTGTAAAATGACCAGCCCCTATGTAGGTACTACTGTAAAATGACCAGCCCTATGTAGGTACCTGTAAAAATGACCAGCCCCTATGTAGGTACTACTGTAAAATGACCAGCCCCCATGTAGGTACTATGTAAAAGGTACTACTGTAAAATGACCAGCCCCACGAGGTGTACTGTACTACTGTAAATGACCAGGCCCTACTGTAAAATGACCACGAGGTACTACTGTAAAATGACCAGCCCCCACGTAGGTACCAGCCCCTACGTAGGTACTACTGTAAAAAGACCAGCCCCTATGTAGGTACTACTGTAAAATGACCAGCCCCTATGTAGGTACTACTGTAAAATGACCAGCCCCTATGTAGGTACTACTGTAAAATGACCAGCCTGTAATGTGACCAGCCCCTATGTAGGGTACTACTGTAAATGACCAGCCCCTACGTAGGTACTAATGACGTAGGTATTACTGTAAATGACCAGCCCCTATGTAGGTACTACTGTAAAATGACCAGCCCCCACGTAGGTACTACTGTAAATGACCATCACGAGGTACTACTGTAAAATGACCAGCCCCTACGTAGGTACTACTGTAAAATGACCAGCCCCTATGTAGGTACTATTGTAAAATGATCAGCCCCTATGTAGATACTACTGCAGCAGTGTGGAGTAGTGGTTAGGGTTCTGGACTCTTGACCGGAGGGTTGTGGGTTCAATCCCCAGTGGGGGACACTGCTGTTGTACCCTTGAGCAAGGTACTTTACCTAGATTGCTCCAGTAAAAACCCAACTGTATAAATGGGTAATTGTATGTAAAATAATGTGATATCTTTATAATGTGAAATAATGTATAATGTGATATCTTGTAACAATTGTAAGTCGCCCTGGATAAGGGCGTCTGCTAAGAAATAAATAATAATAATAATAATAATACTGTAAAATGATGGCCTTCCATATGTGTGTGATTTTATGAAAGGTGATTTGACTCCAGTATTTCGCAGCTTCTCTGAGTTTATATCCACCAACATGTAAGTTGAAGACTTTAGGATCGATAGCTGTGACAAATAGGAGCTGTCATCTTTCTAACACTTAAAAACCACGTTTAAGGGCCGGAGCTCTTGCCTGTGGGTCTATGAGGGCCAATACCATTGCTTGCAATGAAACAATGATAAAGTAGAGAAAATGATCCCCATTGACTGACTATGGAGCAAGGGCTTTACAAAATGTAGGATTTATACATGCCGTTTTGCTGTTCAGATGTTACTGTGGCTCACCATTTGCTTTGGTTTTTTAGTTTTTTACATACGTATATCAGGTACTGCACTGTATGTATGAGAATAGGGACTGTGGAATGCAGTGTACTCATATTGCAATGATCCTGTAGATCAACTGTGACACTTCAACAGTGTAGTGATAAGAATGAGTGTGTGACAGTGAGGACCCTGCTGCGTGTTCATCCGCGCTGCTGCTTAGTAAACGGGAAGGTTTGCCCAGGGCTGAGCTGATCGGGAGGTCCTGACTGGCTGGCGGGGGGGGGGGGGGGGGGCTTACCCGGGGAGCCTACACCTGTTTAGGAATGCAGCAGCGCCAGAGTTCGAGGCTATTGCAAGGCCATAGACCCACAGACGTGAGCTGCGCAGAGCTCCTGTATTTTCACAGAGGAGGGCGACCGCTCCAGGGGGAAGGAACCAGAGAATTCATGCATGAAACCCGTTCACTTCCAGGAAGATCCTGTAGGCACTGTCCAGCCGCTGAAAGGAGCAGGAGTCGCCGGGAGGTCGTTTAGGGGACTTAATCCCAAACTAAGTATAGCGAGGGTTAGTCATAAGAACGTAAGAAAGTTTACAAAGAGAGAGAGAGTAAAATAATAATAATAATAATAAATTGAAGGCACAGTATTGTTCTTTTGGGGGCTCTGCCTAATGAGTTTCACAGTAGTGTGCTTTCAACTTTAGCCCGTAGATGTGCTTCTATATTCATGCGATTTGACAGCGGGGTACTTGTTAGCCTTTATTTTCTAATTCTTGCTCTGTTATTTCTACACACCTGTCTGGATTGACATTCCCTTCATCCCCACATTATTTTAAAAGTCCTACTTTTATAACTTTGCAGGAACCAGAATTCTTTAACTTGAGCTTTTGTGGATTCTATGTTTTCAAAAAAAAATCTTCAAATTTTGATGGTGGAACTGATGTATTTCACACATACGGTATACTGTGATTATCAAATCAAATCTAATTTTATTTATAAAGTGCCTTTCATGGCAAGCCATCCCAAGGCGCTTTTAACAAGAAAAAGGACATTCGAAAGAACATTTAGTACAATAAAAACAATATAAACATTTTAAAATTAAAGCAAATAAAAGCAACAGATGAAGAACTCAAACTGAATAAATAGGAATAAAACTATATAAAAAGGAAATATTATAAAGCTATAAAAGCCCTATTATAAAAGTATGTTTTTAATTTATTTTTAAAATAAATAAATATTTTTTGTTTTTGTTTTGGTTAGCACCCTGGCTGCAGCATTTTGTACAAGCTGCAATTGTGACAGAACACAGTTTGGAATTCCAGAGAACACGGCATTGCAGTAAATCCTAGAAGATATGAAGGCATGCATCAGTCTCTCAGCATCCTGCTGTGAAAGGAAACGCTTCACCTTGACAATATTTCTAAGGTGAAAGAAAGATACTTTAATTATATTCTGAATATGTGGCTCAAAGGAGATGTCAGGGTCAAAAATTACACCCTGATTCCTCATTTCAGTTTTCTGAGAGTATGTGAAACTATCCTCTGTGAAGGCAGACAGATCTATGTTTTTTTTATCTTTTGATCCCAAAATCATTATCTCTGTTTTATCTGAATTTAACATAAGGAAATTATTAGACATCCATACCTTGATGTCAGCAAGACAGCTTATCACATGTTTATAGAAGAGACACCAGCTGGTTTTAGAGACAGATATAGCTGGGTGTCAACAGCATAGCAGTGAAAGTTGACCCCATGTCTACGGACAATGTCACCCAAGGGCAGCATATATAATGAAAATAAAACTGGCCCAAGAACAGAACCCTGAGGAACGCAACAAGTAACCTCAGACAGTAAGGAGATCCTCGATTTTAACATATTGTTGACTATTTGAGAGATTATGATTTAAACCAGAACAATACAGTGCCTGACAATCTCACAAGATGCTCGAAACTATCAATCAGGGTGGCATGGTCAATGGGGTCAAAAGCTGCACTTAGATCTAAGAGAACAAGGACTGTAGGTGAACCCGTGTCCGCGGACATACGGACATCGTTCACCACTCTTACTAGAGCAGTTTCAGTACTGTGTCCCGGGCGGAAACCCGACTGGAATTTCTCACAGATGTCATGGGCTGCTAAAAAGGAATTTAATTGATTACCTACCACTTTCTCTAAGACTTTAGATAGAAAGGGGAGATTTGAAATAGGCCTAAAATTGTTCAGTGTTTGTGGATCAAGGGTAGGTTTTTTAAGCAGTGGTCGTACTACAGCAACCTTGAAAGACTCAGGAACAGTGCCAGATGAGAGAGAGAGAGCTATTAATTATATTTAAGGTGGTGTTATTTATTTTAGAAAAAAATATCTTTGAGCAATTTAGAAGGAATGGGGTCCAAATCACATGTGGTGGTTTTAGTCTTACCAGTTAGGTCAATAAGATCTGGTTGATTGATTAAAACAAAAGAGTCAAAGGTGTGGTCTGATAAAGCAGGATCCAGGCAAATCACTGTGTCTTTATTGCTGAGCAGCCTGTTTAAGTTGTCAGTAGTATTAGAAATTTCTTCTATCATTCATTTTTTTTGTTGAAATAGTTAATAAGATCATCGCTGCTAGCTGAAGGTAGTGGACCCAGAGATTACGAGAAACATTCTTCACTTGCATCTTTGATTCAGTCATGAACCCTGTACAGTACACACCGTTTTTTACAGTAATTTTAGTTTTTTGGGCTGATTGGCTTAGGTCTCCCAAACTTTCTTTATTCACAGCCACACATTCTACCATCCTATTCATCCGGAGTAGAAAGTTTAGTAATGTTGTTAAAAGGACATTTATATGTACACTTATTTAATTTCTGAATTCTAGTGCTCAAATACATCTAGTCATTTTTACTTCTACCTTCAATGCAATATACACAGGGTTACCATATGACTCCATGTACACTAGGGCAGTTTGGGACAGTTCATGCTTTTCAACTCACATCACAATGCATTCTGGTATGTTTTGCCTGTCTCAAGGTACCTTTCACAGCAAGACTACACTTACCAGAACGCATTGTGAGTTGAAAAGCCTGAACTGTCCCAAACTGTCCTCGTGAACATGGAGTCATATAGTAATCCTAAATATACAAGAAGTTGAAAGTTACAATGTTGCATGATTTCTCAAGAATCATTTCACAAGAGAAAACAATGATTACGAAAATACTTTGTCCTTTACTGGTGTTTATTTGTGATGGAGTGTATGTGCATTTCCAAAATGATACGGCACTTGGACCACGGGTCTCCTGAGAGAGGCTGTTGCCCCACAGTTCCATGGAATTGTGGGATACATTTTAGCTACTAGATTGGCAGGGTTAAAAAAGATGCCACTGTTGTGTGAGTGACTCCACGAGGGAAGAGAGCTCTGCTGCAGGAGGATGCACAGACACCTGTATGTTTAGCGGTGTCGATAAAATAAAAAGTTACTAGTGTTTGCTAGTGGAAGAAAAGGATCAATCTTTTTGTTCCGGAACCTCACCTAATGCACTATCCTTGCACTACTATTATGTCATTGTAGATATAACTACTTGTTTCCTAGTTCATACTGTATTTTAGTCGGAGAACCAAATATGCGAAATCAACAGAAGAGCAACAATGGGCTGGAGTGCCGTTGGAAGATTAAACATGGTTCTTAAAGGGAAACTACCCTTATGCCTCAAGAGGAAAGTCTTCGACCAATGCGTGCTACCAGTGATAACTTACGGATGTGAAACCTGGACCCTCAGTGCAAAAATGACTCAAAAATTACAAATAACTCAACGGTGTATGGAAAGATGCATGCTGGGAATAACAAGGAGACAGAAAACAAAAGGAATGGATAAGAGCGCAAACAATAGTATACAATGTTATTATAAGAGCGAAAATATTGAAATGGCAGTGGACCGGACATGTAGCATCAACAGACAGTAGAACAGTAGAACAATGCTGGACCAAGGAGATACTAGACTGGATCAAAAGAGATATAGAGAGACCAAGGAGATACTAGACTGGATCACAAGAGATATAGAGAGACCAAGGAGATACTAGACTGGATCACAAGAGATATAGAGAGACCAAGGAGATACTAGACTGGATCACAAGAGATATAGAGAGACCAAGGAGATACTAGACTGGATCACAAGAGATATAGAGAGACCAAGGAGATACTAGACTGGATCACAAGAGATATAGAGAGACCAAGGAGATACTAGACTGGATCACAAGAGATATAGAGAGACCAAGGAAATACTAGACTGGATCACAAGAGATATAGAGAGACCAAGGAGATACTAGACTGGATCACAAGAGATATAGAGAGACCAAGGAGATACTAGACTGGATCACAAGAGATATAGAGAGACCAAGGAGATACTAGACTGGATCACAAGAGATATAGAGAGACCAAGGAGATACTAGACTGGATCACAAGAGATATAGAGAGACCAAGAAGAAGACCTCCAGGAAGATGGCAAGATGAAATTAGGAAACATGCTGGAGCAATGTGGATGAGGAATGCAGCAGACAGACTTTTGTGGAAGAATCTTGGGGAGGCCTTCATCCAGTAGTGGATTGAAAAAGGATGATGATGATGATGATGATATAGTATTGTCTCTGTGGCTGTTTGAATTTGCACAGCTAATTCACAGTAAACAATATTTTGCCGATCTTTAACACATGAATCTCAGCCTTGCAGCACCCCAGCCCGTGAAGTGTTGCATTGCATTGGAAATCCCCTCACTGACCTGCACACATAGTCGGTCTTGCAGGACTGCAGGATGGTCAGGCAGTTGGGCTTCTCCTTGCTGTCGAAGGAGCAGGCAGGGACGATGGTCTGTCTCCGGCGCTCTGCGCAGGCTGTGTCGGTGCAGGGGCAGAAGAGCAGCTCGTGAGTGTACTCCGGCGGGACACGGTCAAAGAACTTGCGCAGCGCCTTGTTGCACTTGGCCCGGTTGCAGGGCCCGGGCTTGACCGTGAGCTTGATGCAGGCCGACACGTACTCTGTGCGCAGCTTCTGACACGTCTCGTCCACGTTGCAGGCCTTGGCCGCGTTCAGGCAGCGGTTCACCATCGTCATGCCTACCTCCGAGCCTACGAGAGGGAAGGCAGTCCATATCAACATAACTACAGTTAAGCAATAGCTGTATAATACAGAACAATGTGCATGACAACTTGATACTGTAACCCCGTGTCTATTCCAAAACTCGCTTCACTCAGCGAACCTAAGGAGTGGATGTTGCCAAGCTACTGAACCCTGGAGACAAATGAAGACATTGAAAAAGAAAATGACTTCTAGGTCTATCATTGAATGTGTGTAGTTTCTTTAAGTATTTCTTAATTGAGCACTATTGCGTATTTTACCTTTGCGAGTGAGCCCTGGAGGGAGAGTTCAGCCTCACTACTCTCCCTCTGGTGTGGTGCCTGATCGGTGGGGGTGGCTGTGGCACAGAGGGAAAATCCCACCCCAGAGGATTTTTGCAGCCTTGTCAGTGGGAGTGCAATGACCTATAGGTCCTCATGGGTCTCTACTTATACCAAGATCGGCAACTCAGCTGAGATTTGAACCAGCAAGCTCCTGTTGGATGACTCACTCCACACCGCAGTGCCTTGACTAGCTGAGCCACTGGGGAGTCCACTGAAACTAGCTTTGGGATTAGGTCTGATTTCAGTAGAATTCGAATAAGGGAATGGATTACCTATCAGACTCTGAAGGCCTTTAGACACAATAAGTTAGGAATCCTGCTTTAAATGCCATATTGTTTAATGTCATACATGCAACTAGATTAGCCATCACTGCATCCTGTAACACCAAAACCGCCTGGACTCACCTGAAGCTATTGAAGCAAGCCTTACATAGTCAAAACCCTTATCAACCAGTTCATAGGGAGAGTTTTCCACCAGGTTCATTCCTACAAGAGCAGAGAAAACATACATCAGTTCACATGTCAATCTAAACAAGATCACCTTACAACTGGAACTACCTGCAAAGAAACTGTGCAGCACTAAACAGCAGGTTCTGTCCTCCACTGTTAAATGAGTACAGTATCTGCCATGCACTGAAGCATCTGGAAGCTCTTTAGATATCAAGTACGGGACAGATTGGAAACATGAAGAGGACCACACTTACTGCTGAGTGTTAAACAATGTTAAACAATATAACTGAACGTACTTTGTAGGGTGTCTCTTTGTTATATAAGAAGCAGTTTGTATGAGAGAACAAAGCAAATTTTCACAAAATGACTTTTTCAATATCGAAGGAGACACCCTATAGTGACATACCTGTGTTCACTTCTAAATCACAAAGATTGTACTCAGGAACTGTTATTAAACATAAAAGCGGTGTTTTTAATTTTTAATTTAGAACTGTGCACGGGATCAAATCTGGATCAGATTTATTGGATTACCTGGCAAATACGTAACTGTGATTGGTTAATTTCTTCCACATGATTCATAAAATGAAAACTAAATGGGCAAATAAAAAAAAAAGTATTGCAGGTAAACTTCAGGTAATGGGTTTTTAAAACCTTTAGGGACTGCACCTCGAAATCCAATCTTCAAAGTGCTGGAATCATGCTTTGTGAAGTGGCTCGAGGGGGTAGTTTCTTAGCCAAGCTCACTCACCGTGTAGGAAGGACTGGTGAAGGCTCCAGTAGATGCTGAGGCAGCTCTTCTCTCTCTTCATGCCTCTCTTACACTTGCAGCCGTGCAGGGGACTGGAGTGCAGGGCTGTCACTGCGTTCTCACACTGGTTGCGGGCCCCAGGGCCCAGCTTCATGCTTCCGTTCCCAGCCACACACTGCCGCAGGGTCCGGAGCCGAGGGCTGCAGGCAGGGTCGCTGGAGCACCACTCCCCCGCACGCAGGCAGTCCCGACCGGAGCACAGCACCACCTGGAGGCCGTCTGTGGAAAGACAGTTGAAAAGTGTCAAGGAAAGAGAGGATGCACTATGGGCTACCTAGTAATGTTGAGGCAGAAACACTTGGATGCTTTTATGACTTGACAAAGTTCTGAGATCAACCAGCTACTTGGTACCAGACAAGCTTAGATGGGCCAAATGGCTTCCTCTTGTTCGTGAATTTACAGGTGTTCTTATGTTCTATGCTTCTAAAAAATATAAGTGAGGGAATTAATCACAAATTGATCTACCCGTTTAGTAAAGGATCTTACTTTTTCCCCAGACAACTACTCTCATTGCATCACCTAATCTTAGCTGCTGGGGTCAGTCACACACTAACATGTACATGCTACATAGGAATGTACCCTGTGTGAAATTCTAGCAGTGACTCAACATTTAGTTGATGTTGGTCAGTCAGAGCAGGTCTTATATATATCTTTTTTAGTTTGAGTTTTTTCTGTCTCAGTGTATAAATGCAGACATGCCAAGTCTTACTCCTTTGCAGTGAGACTCACTCACTTACCTATAGTGGCATCAATTTTATCACAGATAAAAGAAAATAAATTGCCATGCGTTTCAGTGCCATCTCTGTAAATGGCTCAAAACCACACACTGTATTGATGGTTTAGATGAGGTCTGCCGCTGTAAAGTATAGTTTTGTTTCATTATAAATATGGTTTGTTGGTTTAAAAATAAAAAATATATATTTTTCTGGTAAAATAGTGTGTGCTGGACGTGGCAGTCCTGGGAGGTTAGACTTCCCTACCTGCCTAATTGAAAATGAATGTGCCAGGTGTCAGTGGAATAATTGAATATCAATTAACCCTGGTCACCTGGAAAGCCAGTCCTTTGTTTTGTGCTGTACCAAGCTGTGTGTTTACAAGCTGAAAGTCTTACGACTGTGTGGTAAACCAGGGGGAGTGAACCAAGACCGAGGACCACTGCATGTTGAACCACTGCAACTGCCTGCAATATTTGTAATTGTTAATAAAACCTGGACGCCGGGGCGTCGTTTCAATATCAAACACTCTGTGTCTCTCTCGTCTCTCAGCAGATACCCACACAGTAACAGAACACCCTGTTACAAAACAAGCTTTTTAGAAATCACCTAATTTACAAGTTCAGAGATAAGCTTATCAAATTGCATGATGAAAAAAACAAACAAAAGAGAATCAAAGCAAATGTTTGGTAAGGTTGTAAAGCAGACAGAGAGATTAATTATTTAGTGCATTGACAATACAGTGAGGCCAATAACACCATGCTCTCTTTCTTTTCATTTAAAATCAATACGATCTCTGCTAAGCAGAGTGCAGTAACGATTCCAGTACAGATTAATTTAGAACAAAGGCTTTTGATGTGCTCTCTTGCGTGGTAAAAAAACAAGCAAACTTTATCAATCCTCTTAGGCATCGTATACGCACAACCTAAATGTGGTTGCGAGTTCACCTTTTGCTCTTAATACGGTTTAAGTAAACACACAGTTCGGTTGCAAAAGGCCCCGACAACCGCACTAGTTAATCCTGTTTGCAACGAGTACTGAGTTTGGTTATTAATTCAGTTTGGTTTGTTAATGCACAGCAACCTTGTGTGTGTATTAAAACTGCACTAAAGCGCAGCAGGTGCTCGTGGATTTCTGCACAAGTAATGATGTCATCGTTTATCAGACATTTACGTGTGATAAACATGGCTACCGACTGCAGACTCACTTGGTCCAAAGAAGAGACCAAAAAATGAATAAATGTTTTGTCTCCGCTGACTTTGCAGAAAAGTATAACTTCTTTTTTATTATTATTTGCAGACAGATTTTTTTATTTTAGCAAGAAATAAATGAGGATCCTCAAGAATCAAGAAACCAACAATAACTCTTCTCCAAAATGCATTAGAAAATGTGCAACTGAAATCAAGTGAGGGATTGTTTCAGGATGAGAGCTGCAGAAAGTGCAATCTGAATCAATATTTGAATATATTTGAATATATTATGACGAGCTCTCGATTGATTATGTACTGTCCTTTCTTCCAAAAGCATAAACAAAATCACAGCCTCCACGCTGCCGCCACACAAACCCAACGAATATCGTGTAATGCTGGTCCGAGTTCAGCTGTGAGTTTAAACAGGGCGTGCCTCACTTCAGTTATGAAAGGCGTGTGTGTACAACAAACAACCGCAGCGAGTGCACTTCATTAATACGGCTGTCACGCTAACCGCAGGTGTGTGTGTACGAGGCCTTAGTTACTTTCCAGTTCATCTATTTATGTGTCTAAATGCTGATCTTTCAACACACACACATCCCCCACAGTTCTGATTTTTAACCCTTTACTTTCTCACTGTTTTATTTTATACAGTATTAATGGCATTCCCACTGCTGTTAAGGATGGACCGCTTTGTATTATGAGGAAGATATCCAATTGTATATACTGTAATGCAATTGTTAAAATAGAACAGATGCTACAAGCTGATTTTGAGAGACACGATTTAGAAACTGTCTTCTCTTGTGATGTTGCATCAAACATTATTCAAACAGTTACTGTATGTTTCATTATTATTATGGCTAGATGCATGAAAATGACTATTTACAAAAGCACTAATAAAATAAACAATTACTAAATAATGGATCAGAAACTGGCTGAAAAGTGTCACTCGTGTTGCTGTAGTTTTAATTAATTTAGCATAATTCAAATACACAATTATATAGATTACTGTACATGGTCACAAAGCTATTGCTGCTTTTTCTTGAAATGTGTGTCTAAGATTTTAATATGCAGTCTACCATGCTTCACTATTCTATGCTTCACTGTTCTTTGCTTTTACAGTGGTGTATTAAAGTTTTATAAGGGCCACCATGAAGGGACCACAGTGCAAGGGTGTTAAACATGACCTTCCAACTGCGAGTCCCATTAAAAGTCTCCATGCCCATCCAGTTCTGGCCTCTCTAATAAAAAGGTGCCAGTTGGGTTTTGTTATGGGGACTCTCGTACATAGTAATTTTCCATCCCAGAAACAACTTTTTGTAGCTATTAGCAAATTATTTAAGAATCAGCACTGCACAGCACTGCACAGCACTGCACAGCACTGCACAGCACTGCAAAACGAGATCGATGAAATTAGGAGCCAGTGTACCAGGTTTGTGCGATGCACTCTCACCCCTGTTAAAGAACTGCTTGTGCAAACATCCTGGCTTTTCAGTGCCTGGCAAGATTCTCTTTAGAGGAATGTGTGGGGCTGGTTCACCCAAGTGCCCCAGCCAGAGTACATAAAGTTTATATGGGAGTCACTGCTATTGATATTCATTTAATGTATTTCAACATTAATGTTGTTTCTATCTTGTATTCACCGTCTGATACTGGACAATGGTTTCCAGGACACTGCATTTCTCAAATAGTTTCAGCAGATGAAACTCTGGAAGGTTCCTGCATTAAACTAGTAAATAAATGCATCTATTTGGGTGCATGTCTAGATCGGAATTTGATTTTTATAACACAATCGATTTGCTCTCAAAAAAACAAAAACTTCTATAGAAATAAATACTGTTTTTCAGCACAAATTAGAAAACAACTGATCTTGAGTACATGTTTGCCTCTGATTGACTATGGTGACATTATTTATAGAGTATCCACTACCAGTCTTAAGAAAACTAGATCCTTTGTACCAGTTTGCATTGAGGTTTATAACCAACCTGGGTTATGCTGTTCATCATTTTTTGATTTTTATCTGACTTCTTTATCTTCATGAAGATTGAAAGACTGGTACAAAATTGTTAAGGCTATGTGATGGAGTGTACCTGCACTGCCGTAACTTAGGGGTTTTAGGATCATGGTGAGTGGTTGCTGGCTGCCATTTTGGGACCCACATGGGAGGCCGGGAGTCAAAATGGACACACGTTTCCAAACAATTAGACAGGTGCAGCTAATTAAGCTGTAATCGCAGGTGTATATAAACTGAGGGTGTTTGGAAAGTAAGTGAGAGGACAGGAGGTTGTGTAAGTGAGAACAGTGTGTGTGTGTGTGTGTGTGTGTGTGTGTGTGTGTGTGTGTGTGTGTGTGTGTGTGTGTGTGTGTGTGTGTGTGTGTGTGTGTGTGTGTGTGTGTGTGTGTGTGTGTGTGTGTGTGTGTGTGTGTGTGTGTGTGTGTGTGTGTGTGTGTGTGTGTGTGTGTGTGTGTGTGTGTGTGTGTGTGTGTGTGTGTGTGTGTGTGTGTGTCAGTGTGTGTGTGTGTGTGTGTGTGTGGGGGGGGACACTACAAAAAAAATTATGTGTGGTGTGGTTTTGAGGAAAAGAAACTTAAAACAAAGAAAGGTATGAATTTTACAGGGTAAAAGGAGTTAGCCTTCCCTGACTGGATTAGGTCTGGTTAAGGCAAACTGTTAGTAAGTGCTCCAAGGGAGCTAGGATTTTGTTTGTTTGTTTTGTTTTCAGTTTTTCCATTCCTAAAATTGTGCAGAATTTGGAAAAAAGGGATTCTGTTTTTTAGCTCCATGGTCTTGGATTAAAACTTAAGGAAGAACTGAAACTTACTGTCTTGATACCTTTAAAATAATTCAAACAAAACATTGACATCTACAGTATGTAGCCAAGACATGTTTTGTTTTGGCCGTTTGCTCCTACATTGTTACTTGTAATTGGATTAAATTGTTTGTATTAGTTGTGTTCATTTTAACTTGTGTTTTTTTGTGTATTATATGTCACCTCCTTAACCAGTTCTCCCTTGGTAAAGAGATTTTAATCTCAACGATACTTTTCTGGTTAAATAAAGGTTAAATAAATAAAAACAAATCATCAAAGAAATAAAACCAGTTGTTAAATCTCAATGTAAGTCTTCAAGCTCCCACATGTTCAGGTCTTGACTATGCTCATACTGTTATTCCTCCTTCTTTCACAGCACTGCATGCTCACAGCTGTATGAGTGGTGTGTGCTGACAGCTCTAGAAATCTGCCACATCAACAACCAGCCTGCGAAGTTCAGTCTCTTTGAATAAACAGTCTGTGATATTTATTTGCTTTACATAAGCAGTTAAGTAACAAACGTGCCTGAATTTAAATAGAATGTCAGGAAACAATAAAAAAACGACACTGACAGTTAAAAAAAGAAAATAAAGAAAAATGCAGCAAGGCATAAAATGAAAAGCAAACCTGAAAGATATGCCACATTTATATCCATTTCTCTAACAGCTAGCAGCTTCAAAAATGTTTGCAAGATAATGTGTTTTCCTTTATTCTTTATTCAGAAATATAAATTCCAGACCATCTTTGCTCCCGTAGAATTTGACCGCAGGCACTTGCAAAAGCTAGTATTGTTTTAAAAAATGCATTGCTTAATATCCATCAAAGTGCAGTACACATTGTAAATGTAATAGTTACATTCATAACCGCAGTAAAAAAAAAAGGGGAGATTTGTTTGTTTGATATTCATTTTGCAAAGTTATAAATAAAAACATTTTCTTTTTTGTTTGCTTGACTCTTCTAGTTTCTCATCCTCTATAAATATAAAGCACAGACCAGCTAGCTTTTCCCACAATTGGAATGTGTGTTTTTTGCGCTGGAGTGTACAGTAGGAGGCGTATGCTATTTACAAAGCTTGGTAACTTATTGTCGAACCCTATTGTATTTTGCTGTTACTCCTTTAAGAGTTAATAACGGTATGTCTTTTGTATATCGCCGATGACCCCCAGGTTTTTGGGAGCTCCGTACAGTTGGCAGGTAATGGGTAGGTGACAGCAGGTCTATACCTGACCCTGGCCTGTTCAGAGGTGCTGTACCTTTGCATCTTGTTGTAATTCATGAATGTTCGTGAGCAGTGGCATAACTTTGGTATCAATTCTATGGTTCAGATATTCACAGAAAATCCCATTTGATCCAGTTGATTTTTTTACAGGACAGGTTTTTTTGTGTGTGTCTTCAGTTCTACTAGAAATTAAAATACATTCAGCTCAATATGACAGAGTAGTGCTAATGTTTCCCTATGTTAATATCACTCCTTGAGGGCAAGAAAAATGGGAACAACCAATGATTAATACTAAAAAAAAAGATGATGTACTGTAATTAAACTTCTTGGTCGAAAAATGCCACTAAACTAATGTTGATTGGCCATGTGGGGGTTAGACCGCGGTGGACAAAGGCAGAATGGTACCCAGTGTTGAAACACTGGAGCAGGAGTCAGAGGCTGAGGTTAAAGTACAGGGCTGCACACTTTTATTAAATTAAAACAAAATACTTTTAACCATGCAAGAGCAAAAGCTGCCTACAGGCTTCTAACAGAATAGCTCTCTGTAGCAGAGCAGGAGAGCACACAGGAAGCCAGCCTCTCTCCGGAATCCAACACAGCAGCACAGAGGGACAGACTTCAATACAGGTGGGCCAGGCTCAATTGGCAATCAATTAAACAATTCGACCTGACCAGCTGCATCTACATGAAAATTAACACATCATTAAGGCTCAACATGAACTCTTTCCTGGGACATTTATGAAGTAAGTAAGGTAACGCAAAATACAAATCACAAAAATAAACTCTATTTACAAGTGAGGGGTTTTCACCCCATCGCCGTGCACACTATCGTTAAGGGAATTCTCAAAAGAGCAGCCATTCTATAAATAGAAATCCACAAACTGAAATGCAATCCAATTTTAGCCCAAATATACAGCAATCACATTTAATAAAGACATGACTGAGAAGCAGAGAGCAAGAAATCATTTAACCAAACCCTGCCGGCACACAGTAAAAATAAATAGATAAATAAATACATAAAAAGGCGACTCAATTTGTTTATCAGTGCCTCGATCTTTCTAAGTGCTTGGGCAGCTGTAAATTTGCTGTGAACCTCTTTTCTGAAACCTTACAACATGAATTAGAGTGATTAGTGATTTCTTCGCTAATGTATACATTTGTATGCCCTTTTTGTATATGACTTATATACCTGTGTAACATAGTTCAACTAAGCCCCATTAGCTTTAATTCTGCATATTGCAATACTTGAATACAGCACATAATTCCCTGGATTATTACATTTCTAGCCATGCATGCCACAAAAGACATGATTACTATCATTATATTATTTTATTAGACTTTAAGATTTCACAATTCATTGAATTGCAGATAAACATATTGTACAAACAGTACATAAAACAGCACATATTTAAGAACAATCTTAGTGTGTTTAAACTGCTAGGTTTAAAATGATATAGGCACTGTATCATCCTATTAAAAACCATTGCTGTTTCCACACTCCGGGTTCCTGACTGGTCAGTCTCAAAGTGACTGAAATAAAACCAGCGCACTTCCTAATCTGCTCACATGCTCCACAGCCGGGGAGACTGTTCCAGTTGATATATATTCTGACAGTTTAAATCATTAAAATATGACCCTTGTAAGAGGTTCTTACCAGACTTTATTTTCACTTTGACTCAGGTGACATCCTTTCATTCTGCCACCCCAGTGCAGATTCACCACCTAAGAGCAGCAGGAATGAAGACCAGCTGAAACGTATACTCCCTTTGATGCACATCAGATTTTAGGTAACGTCTGGTGGGGTTCTAATACCTGTTTCAATGGCTAACGATTTATAGCTTACTTCAATCCATTACTCACCCGCTGGGTGCCAGAGTTCCCCTCCTCCCCAGCCTCCACCTGCTTTTTGGTATCATCTAATGGGGAGGGCAGCCATCCTGCCCCCCTGCCCCCCTGCCCATGGCTTCCCTATGGTCAGCCTCTTCACTTATCTGCAAGCTAATTTATAGGCAGGGGTACCTCGAAAGGCAAGGCCCAAGACCAAAGAGTGTATTGTAAAATATGTATAATGTCATAGTGTTATCTAGTCTGTTTTAATAAATAATCTATCGCATGAGTTTCCTGACTGAACTCTGCGTATGGCCAGGCATCGGAAAGTACTTAGAATGGAACACTAAACTGAGGATGGTTCTGTACTGCCTAAAATATCAATCAGATGCCTTCAATTCTTAAGCACAACCCTAGACAGGGACACATTAGCAGATGTCATTTTTGATAGGCACAGATCTTTGTTAGTATGAGACGCAATATGCTGGCTCCCAACATCCCTGTTCTACTGTGCACTCTCAGCCTCGACTCTTTCCATTAAGGCACGGTTGCTTTTGTTGCCATAACAACAATAAAAACCTTGACATTTCCTTAATTGATAACAAAAGAGCAGTGTCACATGTTTGCTATTTATTCTCTTTATTAGTATGCTGTCTTTTTTCATTTTGTTCCAGTACCAGGACCAACCCGAGATCAGAATGTGGTGGAATTGTTGGTAGTCTCAGGGTTCCTACAGTTTATTGTAAAGAATTGGAAGACATTTAAATGTTCGGAAGAACCTGAAATCCAGGTCCTGCTTGAACTACCTTTATCATTTGTGTCGTTTCCCATCAGAACAATAACAAATCGATAAATGACAAACTTGCCAAACTTGCAAAACAAATCAAAATGGTAAATTAATGCTTTAGAGTCTCTGTTTCCTTAACAGACCTTTGTGATCCACTTTCAGTACCACTTCACTTACTGATAAATGTGTGCATTATGAGGACTGGTGCACTTCTGCTGAGGAGGGCCCTAGAAAGTGATTGTCTTTGAAATGCATTAGTGAGCCAATTTGATACTGAAGAGCAATAACTTTGACAGTACTTAGGGGAGGCTGTTTAAAACGGGGATCTGTGTACGCGGTTATTGTACTGCAACACTTCAGGGAGTTTTCTAATCACAAAGTTGTTGGTTTTTACAATGCCGTTTGAATTACAATAAGGCTGGATTAGCTCCGTTTTTGAAAAAACAAAGGGAAGCCTGTTTAGTAAACAAGTCTGATACAGGAGCAATTAGAGCACAGTGGAGAGCTGACTTCAATGGCAATTAGACAGCTTTTACAACAACAGATACATCACCCTGCGATTCCCCTGCTTATTCACAACCTGACATGCAAATTCCAAAATGCCTCATTCAGTGTTGTCGGAATCTAATTAGGACATATCTGTTTAGCCTCATTATACAGCCTATTGCTTGTACTACACAAATCTAGTGTGCTACATTAACCCCATGCAGTTTGTCTTGGTGGTTGGAGTCCCTTTCTTGAAAGAACCTCAGCCCAACTGTGTGTGAATTTGGGTACTCTCCCTGTCTGTGGTCAAGTCCAGCAGCGCTTGAGTCTCAGGTGATGGCAATAAGCTCGTCAGTACAACCAAGGTCATGCTTGGCCTCAAAGCATCTGTCAAATCTCGCTAATCAGGCTCTTCTCGTGGCCAGCTGGCAGCAATGCCATAGCGTCTTGTTCCTCTGAGCAACCTCACAGCACTTCCAGTTGACATGGCGTTCCAAACTCTTATTTTAACCTGATGAATCTAAAGCTGAGGGAACACGAAACCACTGTGTGGCTTGGAACTTGGTTTCGAGAGACTAAGTTTCAGGCCACTGCATGCCACACCAGGGGAGATTTGGGGTTTGGTACAGCAAAATTGCTTCAAACTAGGTCTCCCAGTCTCCTGGAACCAGGTTTCAAGCCACTGTTCCTGAAAAAGTGGCTTTGTGTTCCTTCAGCTTTCATAATTAATGTTGCCAGACTGCTGAACCCTAGAGGGGATTCAAACCACGTTTCATTCCATGCAGTGGTGCTTTTACTTGGTGAGCCACTGGGGGCTTTGCTCCTTAGCTCAGTGCTTCTGAGGTGCCGTGACTGTTGGAAAATTCTCTTAAATTGGACCTTTTTGGGTTTCTAGGGAGGAAGACATTCAAGTGACTTCCTCATCTCACTCTCACCAAACAAATGTAGACATTGATAAAGTAATTTAGTGTATTTCACAGAGCCTACATACTGTATAGTATATATATTTTTTGTACTAAATATACAATAATGCATTTTCCTATGAGATCTCAGGATAGCTGACAAACTATCCCTGCAAATTAGCTATTTACATTTCAGTGAGCCGGCCTCTAGAAAATAGCCTTTTAATAAACACAAACATCTCTGCGGCGCCACCTGGGAAATGAAATTCAAAAACTGGAATACTATTTACCGTCCAGCATGGCTCCAACTTAACTGTTTGACAAAATGAAATATTTTATGACAAGATGATACGAATCAGAGTGTGGAAATTGACAATTAAATAAAAAACCAAAAACCTGAAACCTATTACTGCGTGATAATCAAAGGAGAAATACTTTTACCATTCCAGTGTTAAATATGTGAATATTTCTTTTTCTTCAGGACAGCACAGCATTCATTTCCACATTCATTGTGACATTTGTATTCTGCAGATGCGTGTCTGTGCCAGTGGTATATGCAAGGCAAGGACATGTACTTAGTCAAAGCATGACTAGTCTTCCGGAAAATCAAAGGAGATGTTTGTGAGTTTCAAGGGAGAATGTACAGTAGATAGATCAGTGACATGCTGTGTTGTTCATCCCCCATCATAGACTTTAAAACTAATAGTATCGTCACAACTGAATACGTCTGTCCTTCTTTAGTTTTGTTTTTTCACTTTGTGCCCACAGGACAAGCACAGGTATGTCTCAATAGTGCAAGAAAGACCTATAGTAGACCATACTGAACCTAAGTATATGTTAAGGGATAACACACGACAGGGCATGTGTTGTGTTGCATTAACACACGACTATAGTTGGGTTGGAGGCACGAAGCGAAGCCATATGTTAATGCAACACAACGCACAAGTCCTGGAGTGTGTTATCCCGCTTATACCAAACGTTTTTTAAAGAACAATTTTATTATATAGAACCCTCAAACAAGGTTCTATTTGTTGTAAACTGGAGATTTCAATCTTTCCATTTATTTATTCCAGGGATAAGCAAGTCATCACTGAAGCGAGGTGATTCTCTCCCATGGTTTTTAGAGTATACCAGATAGCTTCATCATTTAAGTAGAATAAGGGAATTTGGCGAGAGTGATTGAAAAAACTGCCAGCATCAGGGGGATTTTAGTGATGTATTTATTAAAACTTAAAACAAGGCACAGCCGGGCATGGCACATATACACCCACTGTGGCTTGCTTTCTTTGTTTCATTAAAAGCTTTGTCATTTTGTACTTCTTCATTGTAGTTTAAGGATACAAACTCTAGTCCATTTTCATCTGTAGTGACAACAAGGCTGTCAGGTTTAAAACAGACGCTTCTCTTAGACTTTATGCACCAGACCAGAGAGTGTGTGGCTGGAAAGATCAGCTGAGTTTCGTAGCTTCTCCACGTCAGCAGTAGTAATGCATGGATGGTGAACTGTGGTGTCTTTGCCTCCTTTTCTATATCTTTTAATTATCAACAAAAATAAATTATTGCCATTTTTAAATGCTTGGTGACTAAAAGCTAACATTGCGGTTTATGTCAGTGCTGTTTACATAGAAATTGAGACCAGCACGGAGGCCAACAAAGCTAGACATTGAGTACTCTTGGCCAGCTGAATTATGCACTGAAGCATAGAATTTTATTAACAGACCGTTTACATTTTCAAGAGAAACAGTTTTTAAGTGCATTTCTTTTTCTTTGATTCAATGAATAAAAACACCAATTGCCCAAGCAGGTTTTGCTTCATTTTTGTTTTCCTCGATTTCATTAACTTGTTGACTTGTTAGATCTTCGTGTCTCTTGCTTTTTTAGTTTCAACAGAGGTTTTTGTTCTTGTAATTCTAGCCACTTGTCTACTCCGAAAAGATCAAATGTGATGAAAGAAATGTCACTCATTTTGAAAAGCTTTAAAAGACCTCTCACACCAATGTGTGTATTAAATTGTGAGTTTAATATACTGCTTATTGCTCATTTATTAATCGAACCATGCTTAGGCTAAAAGAAGTTCCACTGTGCATTGTGCTTATATATTTGCATGGTTAAAAGTCCTCAACAGCCAATCAGCATGCTGCATCCGAACATTCCGTTTTCTATATGTAAAAACTTGACGTACTGTACAGACAACAGACAACACATTTCTCCCAGATCCTGATACTCTTCAAAAATAATGTAGCAAGTTTGGATGAACTGTTGTAGATGTGTAACATACAAACATACCCCGGTATTATCATAACCCAGTAACAGAAGGTCCTTAGCAAGTCACATCTCAACTGGGAAAGCAGTTCTCCAGATAAAAACTCAAACCTCTAAAGTATGACAAAAGTATGTAAGAATATGCATGCCTCTACTGTGGGGAATAATAATGGTTACTTAAAATTAACAATACCTTCAACTTGCAGAGAGCCAAGGGGATGCAAGTTGGCTGTGTGGTCCAGTGGTTAAAGAAAAGGGCTTGTAACCAGGAGGTCCCCGGTTCAAATCCCACCTCAGCCACTGACTCATTGTGTGACCCTGAGCAAGTCACTTAACCTCCTTGTGCTCCGTCTTTTGGGTGAGACGTAATTGTAAGTTACTCTGCAGCTGATGCATAGTTCACACACCCTAGTCTCTGTAAGTCCCCTTGGATAAAGGCGTCTGCTAAATAAACAAATAATAATAATAATACCCACTGTAGGATTACCATATGACTCCATGGACACTAGGACAGTTTGCGACTGTTGTCCTGAACCTTCAAAAAAACATTTTATAATGAATGTGATAATGAGAATCAAACCTGAAATCATCTGCTCTGAGAAATCTAACCCTGAACAAAAGGAACACTTTTGTGACTTTCAGCAATTCACAGGAACAGCCCCAGCTATCAATGCTCCCGGTCTGCAGCACTCATCCAGATTAACTTCCCTGCAATTCCTCCTGGGAATACTCCAGAAGATGTCCACATGTGTGAACGGGCCAGGATTAAACCTCTAAATACCTCTTTAATCCTCTTTCTTACACGGTGTAAAACCCATTAAACTGTAATCAAGTCCCTGGCCCAGCCGGTTTCCTTGAAGCCCTTAGGCAGCCTCACTTTGTAAATGTCAGCAAAGGGGCCGTTTATTCTGTAGATAAAGATGCAGGGGAACTTCTGAAGCATTGGAGTCAGAATCCACTGTGGGAGCATCAAAGTACACTGTGCCATAAAGATTTAAAAGCTTACCCCTTTAGAAGTCCATGTGTACGGTTTTGTTTCATTTAATTATAAAGCACATTGTTACTGGGGCAAATTATAACACGTGAGTTATTTGACATGTTTTTTCAAACATTGTTGTTTTTTCTTGTTTTTTTTTATGAACATGGTAAATAACAAAATACCTACTTCTTTCTGTCATCTACCCAGAGATTTTTTTGTTAGTTGTAATGTGTTAAGTGTCCAGCAGGGGGTGCTGATGCAGCCTTGTTTTCGGTTGGACAGACATATAGTACAGTATGAATAGTACAGTATGAACTTCAATTGGCAATACCACCTGTACAGTTTCAACAGAGGCTTATAATGTAACCATAGGGTCATATTTTCAAATCATCTGCTCTAGTCTTAAAATAACTTAATGCCAGACTTATGTTACAAAATGAGAAACAAACAACTTAAATGTGCTTAAATGATATTAATAAGTTGTTTCAACTGAGTTGAATATTGTAAAATTAAAGTTCATTTAAGACTGTAGTGAACACATAAAATATTTCCCAGCGTTTCTTACAAACAGTATGGATGAACTAGAGACACTGCGCCTTTAAATACTGAACGAGCGATATAAACTGTGATTGCTTACAGACTAAATTAGTAACTCCCTAACGTGGCTGCGACAATAAAATATATAATCAAACAGTTTGAATAAGCAGTAGTAGATTGTCGCGTGTGAATATTAAAATGAATACCTATGAATCACAGCTGGGGAGAGTGAAGGAAATACAAGACACTATGGGAATGGAGTTGAGCAGGCTGACAACTACATTGTCACAGATGGGTTAGATGCGTAAAATAGCAACCAAAAGCCAATTATTTGCATTTTAATAAGGTATTCCTATCTGTTGTGTGACATTTCATTATAATCTCAGATGCAGTGGGTTTTATGCATTTTATACAGTTTGGTGGGGTCATGTATGGAGTCTATTCTGCTTTTCAGTTCTTAACGACAATTACACAGATTTACATAAGAACAGAAGAAAATATACAAACAAGAGGGGATGTTTTGGCCCATCATTGCTCGTCAGGTTTCTAGTAGCTAGATAACCCATGACTAGATAGCCCATTCCATACCCTTACTGCTCTCTGTGTAAAGAAGTGTGAACTCTGGTACTGGTTAAATTATTAACTTTGTCAACTCCTTTTATAATTTTAAAGACTTCAATCAAGACCCCTGATTCTTCTTTGTTTAAGCACAATAAATTCAGTCCCCTCAGCCCCTCAGCCCCCTCAGTCCCCTCAGCCCCTCAGTCCCCTCAGCCCCTCAGCCCCCTCAGTCCCCTCAGCCCCTCAGTCCCTCAGCCCCTCAGTCCCCTCAGCCCCCCCACAGCCCCTCAGCCCCTCAGTCCCCTCAGCCCCTCAGTCCCCACAGCCCCAGTCCCAGCCCCTCAGCCCCTCAGTCCCCTCAGCCCCTCAGTCCCCACAGCCCCCCCTCAGTCCCTCAGCCCCTCAGTCCCCTCAGTCCCCACAGCCCCCCAGCCCCTCAGTCCCCTCAGCCCCTCAGTCCCCTCAGCCCCTCAGTCCCCACAGCCCCTAAGTCCCCTCAGTCCCCGCAGCCCCCCACAGCCCCTCAGCCCCTCAGGCCCCTCAGCCCCCGCAGCCCACCACAGCCCCTCAGCCCCTCAGTCCCCTCAGCCCCTCAGTCCCTCAGTCCCCTCAGCCCCTCAGTCCCCTCAGTTCTGCAGCCCCTCAGCCTCTTAGTCCCCTCAGCCCTTCAGTCCCCTTGGCCCCTAAGCCCCCTCAGTCCCCGCAGCCCCCACAGCCCTTCAGTCCCCTCAGCCCTTCAGTCTCCTCAGTCCCCACAGCCCTTCAGTCCCCTCAGCCCCTCAGCCCCTCAGTCCCTTCAGCCCCTCAGTCCCCCAGTCCCCAGCCACTCAGCCTCTCGGTCCCTTCAGTCCCATCTTCATAGCTAATTTCTTTAAGTCTGGGATTGGTCTGGCTGCTCTTTGATGGACTGTCTCCATGGCCACGGTGTCTTTTGGTAGTTTTTCCATTGCTGTGGCTATGGGCATTATCATTACCAATGTAGCATTTTCTGAGGGTCACCAGTCAAGACTGGCAATTTGCTGATTGCATTACACCCTGCACTCCAAAAGGCTGTGCTTTTACCAGATGAGCTCCTAGGTCCGGGGCTGGCAATGAAAACTCTCCACTGCCAAATTACAGTATAGCCAACTGGCTATTGTCCACACTGAAATTAACAGTTCATTTTAGTATCAGCGTGTAACCAGAAAATGAATGCGCCAGTTTTGAGCTAATGCTGGTCCCCAGGTATCCGGCAGTGTAGCATGGTGTGATACACTGTGCTAAGGACAGAACCCTGGGGAGTTTTACGTTTATAAATTTGGTTGCTGCAGTTATTTTTTGTTGTATAATGTCGTCTCAAGAGCAGTGCCAGCTGCTTTGTTTCCAGCTGGGAATATGAACGTAAGACACCATAAAAACCAATAGGAAGAAAGTTGCTCATTTTGTTTAGTTTCAGAAAGTTTTCTAAGAAACAAACTGATGCAAGTTGATGACTGTATTGAAATTTGCAGCAGGTGTATCTGTTTCTTTGCTGTGTTTATGCTGTTGTAGAAGGGAAGCTTGAGCTGTACTCTCTGTCCTGGGTATAATAATTAATATGGACAAACTAAGCAATACCTAACACTAACCCTAACCCTAACCCTAACCCTAACCCTAACCCTAACCCCAACCCAAACCCTAACCCTTTCCTGATACAATTGTGTACTTGCTGATATCGTGCAAAAAGATGTGCACATTAAGTACATTGTAACTCTGCATAATAACATTGTAATTATGTGTAAGTACACTTGTATTTACTAAGTAACTACTAAGTAAATACACAGTAATTACAGACACTTAATGTAAAGTGCTACTGGTTCAGTTCTTACTGAACCCCATACCTAATGATAATTCATAATGATCAGACTTTGATCATCCCTCCCTCTTTAACTATAACTCAATATAAATCCTGCTGGTGTTTCCCCCCAGGCGTGATTTATTGACCCAAATGACTAATACAATAAAAGTACAGTGACTGGGGTGCTGTTATTAAGATTTGAAACTGTTTAGATGAGTACAATAGACCGCAGGGTCGCTAATATAAAAATGTGTTGAATGTGTCTTTAACTAATAGTTATTTCATCTGAGTTCAAAACGATTAACAGAATCTAGAAGGGTATCAGGTGTTCATTTGTAAAAACATAAAGTTTTTAAAGAGAACTAAAAAAAAAAAAAAAACCTTACCGGAACTTGCTTCCTGGGGAATAGTTTTATGGCCGCAGAACTAGAACGACCACGTTTATAGGCATACCTAAAACAACCGTGACCAGTCAATTTGACCGGCATATTAAAAACAACATAAATATTATAATGAAAGGACAAGCAATTGAATATAAGTGATAGTTTTATTCAGGAACGTCATATAAAGCATCTCCACAACCAAAGCATTGTAAATAAACAGATATTTGAACAGAAATGTGTTTATATACAGACATGTTACAAAAAGCGCAACCTCAAATGAAATAAACAAATATTTGAAAATAAATTTGTGTATATACAGGTATATCATGTACATACAAAACTGTACAACTGAAATAAGTATTGTGTTAGATCTCCCTCTCTACCTGCGAGGGCACTGTGTAAGAGGAACAGAGTACCCTTAATTAAATGGCACGGCAATTTATTCCGTAGGGTAGGTGGAAGTCGGTCATTTAGGAAAGGGGCGGAGCTACGGTATCCAAACTCATTTACTCAGACGGTAAACGGCGTGGCTTCTGAGGATTGGAGGAGCGGATGAGCTCATTAACCTAGGGGTCATGAGCGAGGATATAAATAGGGGTCATAGCAGACGTGATCTGTTCCTTTTGTGAATGGTTAGGAAAGAACCTAAAAGGAGTCCCTGCATGTAATAACTGTGAGTGTTCTGTTAGTCTGTCTTGTAAATGTTGTTTGTTTGTTTCATTTGTCTAAAAGATTACTAACACGATCCGGAGCTACAGCCACAGGCCAGCATTAAACCCCGACACCAGCACTTCACTTTCCACTGAGAACTGTCTTTTCACCACAAGCACTTAAATCACGCACCATAGGAACTGTGTATGTGTCTTTGTGTTTTATGTGGGCGATAAAACTGGACTTTTTGGTTGCGGGTCAAACCCGTGGGATTTTACAAAACCGAAGTGATACACGCCGCTGTAATCACTTCCAGCATTATTATTTACAGGTGTTTGCCATAAGGCTTTGGACATTGTAGTTAACAATAAACACCCTTGCACCTGTTAGTAATTGTCTGTGTGATTTGTACCTGCACTGCACTCACCTGTATCCACTCACCACTTTGCCACAGTATCAATATTTTTTTTTAATAAATGGGTTTTACAACTATCAACAGTAACCCAGGCTTCTGGCACCAAATGCTCCATGGGCATATACTAGTGCAATGAAAGCTTCTAATTCCTCCTAGGGCATTGACCAGGGATCATCTTGTCGTTGTCGGTGGGCTTCTGCTTCAGTGCAGCATTGTATGTGGTGAAGCTTATGTATGTCAATCAATGGACGAAAAGCACTCAATGCGCTCTCATCAATGTTGCGTTTTGCATATGCCGTGGGCCCTGGAACTTCCCTCACAATATTATGCTCACCCCTTCTACATGCAGCTTCAACACCAGGATTTATAGTGTGCCAAACAGTGCCATCATTACCAGCCTCGAGTGCCAGGTGGTGCTGGCGCTACCACTGGAGAAGCGGCTGCCTCGGGTGAAGTAGCGGCTGGATCAGGTGCAGCAGCTGATGCAGGTGAAGTGGCTGGCCTCCTTGCAGGGGCTGCCACAGGATTGCTTCTCCTCCCACGGGATCTCCTGCACCCTTGGTATCACTGCTGGTGGAAGATTCATCTTTGCAAACTCAGTCTGCTTCAGAGCCAGATTCGTCATATTCCGTCTCTGCTGCATCAGAATCATTGTTTGGTAAAACTTCAGTAATTCCAAACACTGCTTTGCTGTGCTGTGTCTTCCGCAATCCATTTTCAATGTGTATTGGGGTAACAATGAATTTCTTTGAAAAACAAGTGTATAGTAACCAGAGTGCAGACAGACAGCATGGCGCCGTGAGATGTCAAGGCTGATTGATGTGCTATCAGGAAGCTCGTTGAAACAATAGAAATGTCAGAAGACCACTCACTTGAGGAATGCAGACTGATATAATCAAACTTCAATACACGGCGGCAAGACCCGACTGATAAATACAAATAATACCGCAACATTTAATTGTTATAATATGCTTTATATGTATCTGTCAATTTGACCGCTCCTGGTTGGAATAGGTATGACAGTATTTTATCTCACTAATTTTTGCAGCTACGCGGTTCTTTCTTTGTCAGGCTAATTAGTACATATGTTTAGGAAAAGTCAGGAAAGCACAGCTCCATATCTTAAACACACGCACCGCAATTTAAATTTAAATTCCAAATAAACGGTCAAAATGACCTGCTTTATGACATCATCAGTTTGAGCTGCAGTTATGCTCTGCAGCACAGAGGTACATTCCAGTTATGTTAAATATATCATTGATCATTCATCATTGATTAAACCAGTCTTACCATGTTGTCTCAATATCCAGTACAGTTTGTACTGTTTTTGTTTGATTTAATATTCAAGCCACGAACTTAAGATAGAAGGAATTTGTGAAATTAAATGGAACTTAGAAGGTATATATATATATATATATATATATATATATATATATATATATATATATATTACTTTCATTTCATTACTTTCATTTCCCAAGAAATGTCAGTTTCCTAAACCGCAGTTTAAGGAACAGTGTGCCTTTGGAAAAGTCCATGAATGCACAAGGCATGCATTTATAAATACCTCTATTTCCTTAACACAAGTCAGAGGAATAAAACTGCTTGGAAAGCAGCATGAGTACCTGAGGTCTGCCTTATATAAATACATCTATTGCAGCACGAGGAAAGGGGTGTTCTGTAAAATAAACATGCATATGATAAAAATATACATTGGTAGATTGATGGCACCAATGACTGTCCTCAGCACAAATCAGATAAAACACAGGAGTTCTTCTTTACTTTTCCTCACTCATATGCTGGGGACCCCAGGCGCAGTTATTTTTAATGTTGGCTTACTATACATGGTTATAGCTAACATTATTAATTTGCATATATACCAAGAAAGACCTTGGTATTCTGTATGCTTCCATGTAATTACAACGTTAACTCTTTTTGCACAATATACAGTATGTAAGTACACAATTCTATCAGAAAAGGGTTAAGGTTAGTATTAGAGAGGGTTAGAGAGGTTAGGGTTAGGATTACAGTTAGGTTTAGAGTCAAGGTTAGGGGTATAGCGTGCAAAATGATTTACACATTAAGTACATTATAACTATGTAGAATAACATTGTAATGATGTGTAAGTACATATGTATTTACTAAGTAACTACTATGTAAATGCACAGTCATTAGAGATGCAATGTCTCTATTGATAAAGTCTTATCAGTTTATTTTACTATTTCTAAATCTAGCACTATTGAGTGCTTCGTAGTTATGGATGGCGGATGATTTTATGTAACAAATGTTTTTTTTAATACATTCAAGATAATTCAAGTAGTAATTTCATGTAGTTTGTAGCAATTCATCATTTAAAAAAAAAATCACTTGTGAGTAGTGTGAAGACCAACTACAGTCAAACTGCCTATTGCATTCAACTGTAAACACAACCGGAGAGGTGCCCCCCTGCCAAGCTGCAGTCAGCATTCTCTGTAGCTGATGGGCTCACAAGATAACTCTTGACCTCCACTTTGGATTAGGACACTGTCTCTGCAGCCCATCATACTGTACCTAGCAAGAATCCGTGCTTACAACAATATGACAATAACAAAGGAGTGCTGGAGCTGCAGCCCATCATACTGTACCTAGCAAGAATCCATGCTTACAACAATATGACAATAACAATGGAGTGCTGGAGCTGCAGCCCATCATACTGTACCTAGCAAGAATCCATACTTACAACAATATGACAATAACAATGGAGTGCTGGAGCTGCAGCCCATCATACTGTACCTAGCAAGAATCCGTGCTTACAACAATATGACAATAACAATGGAGTGCTGGAGCTGGCTGATAATAAAAGTCAAACAAAGCAGCAAACTGTGCTTGTGTTCACGCGCTGCTTTCAGATATAACCCCCTTGCACATGACGGGTCCTGCAGGCCCAGCTGAGCGACAGATAAACTTTACCATTCAGCACTGATTACTGGAGAGGTTAGCTTAGGAGGGAGCACAGCAGCAGTATGTACCCACGCTCTTAATAAAGCACCAGAAGAATGCTGTGATTCCAGAAAGACCAGACTTGAAACTTTTAACTGAGACCCCTGATAATGTTAAGAAAATCAAAGTGATTGGCAGGTTGTGCATGACGTGTTACCGCTTTCCTGCGGTGTGTACATGAGCCGCACATCATTTACAACTCACAACGGCTAAACTGGGCTTTGTGAATAAATGAGTGTGACAGCGACAGAATGATTCTTGGTGATAAATCTCCCTCCTGACCTGTGAGGGCGCTGTGTAAAGGGAACAGAGTGTGCTGGACTGGATGGCCAGACAATTAATTCCCAGGGTTAGGTGGAAGTCGGCCATCTAGAAGGGGGGTGGAACTATGGTACAACAAGTCATTGACCCAGAAGGGAAGCGATGTGGCAACCACCGATTGGACGAATGGTTGCAATAGTTTACCAAGTGGCGTGATTGACGGTACATAAGGGGATGTAGCGAGGTGATCTGTTCCTTTGTTATGGTTAACGCTGAACGGGAAGGAGAACCGTATTGTAAATTGTGAGTGTTTTGTTTGTTTTGTCATGTCTAAATATATACTTGTTTGTTGTTATTAGACGGCTAACATGATCCAGAGCTGTCGCTACAGGCCAGCACAAAACCCAGACAACACTGCTTGTTTCACGATTAACTGTATTTTCACCACGAACACTACAGCACGCACCCAGGACTGGTGACCGTGCTTGTGTATTGTGTGTGTATTAAAGACTGTGTTTATTGTTTCGGGACTGAACCCCATGGTTTTAATGAGCAATATGCATCGCTGTGTATTGCCAGTTAACATTATTATTTACTGTTGTCAAGTGACTTTGGATTACAAATAAACCATCATTTCACCAATAACATTGTTGCTGTCATTCTCTTGAGCACTGCATCACCTCTACACCTGCATACTGCAAACCACTTTGCCACAATGAGTAACAGGTTTTCCTTCCTGGGCAGCATCATGTAAATTCAAGAGTGTAACAGGGGAGATCTGTGCTGACTATCTGGTGTATCCGTGGTTCTGCTGGAAAAGGGCAGCCATCTCGCAAGATCCGTCTGTCAGTCATGGCGATGTTACGGAGAGGTGGGGAAGAGGGTGTGTTGGCTTTCCCTCTCTCTGAGTGGCTGAGAGGCGGGCCTTGGGGGATTGCTCGGCCCATAAGTACTGCACTTGGTTATGCATTCGGGTGCCCGGAGCAGGATACCCAGTGACGCTGGCAGAAGACGTCAGTGTAAACAAAGAACAGGCATGCACGGCTGAGTGAGATAGCCTGCCTTAAAAGAAACTGCAAAGTGAAATAAATAATTACGTACCCGTGGGGACGTGTGTAGTTGTACGGGGAACTCTGGCCACCCCAGTGTATAGGAATTAACTGAGCGTAGATTGGAGGCCCGTACTGACTGGCTTAGCGGCAGTGGGGGCACTGTGTAAGCAGCACTTGTTTTGTAGTTTTATTACTGTGTTTTATTTTCCCTTTTTCTTTCGCCTTTTGTTTTCATTATTATTTTTGAGCACTTGTATGTGCACTGGACTGTATACCAGCATTGGTAAACCCGTGGTCCTGTTTACTGTTGCCAGTATTCAGGCCACGGACAACAGCACCCTCTGCATGTACACCAATGTATTATTATTATTATTATTATTATTATTATTATTATTATTATTATTATTATTATTATACACTCAAGATCAGCAATAGGTCAGTAGGTCTACACTCAGCCAGTGGCGGGTGTCAAATCATATCTAGCACTGATTAATAGAGAGGGAAGTGCAGTTTATGAATACTCTCAGTGAGATGCAGAGGCTGTTCAGAACAGGAAAATCAATTTGCAATACACTAGAGGTTTATTGACCTTGGACACCTAAAATCAGCCCAAATGAAAAATATTCTGAACTTTAGTATAGACAAAACAGATGCAATTGTTTGTAATATATGGAATGAATATATTATTCTCTACATTATACTGTATTTTGGTCCTTAACTAGGATAGAAAACGAAACACTATACTATTTGATAAACTTACTAGCATGGCCCCAATCGATTCTGCTTGCCAGCACAAGGCTATGCTGTTTTCTGAATACACCCACCCCTAGTTATATCACCCCTCGCTATACTGTGGACTCGGATACATCGTGGTCCTGGAGTTGGCTCCCCATTTTTACTGTCTAACTGTGTATGCTTTAGCTACAATATACATAGGCACTTAGAATTACTGTTCGTTTTATTTCGTACTGCACACCACAAACAAAAATATACAAAACAATTAAAAACAAAGCATTAATATCGTACTGTTATCATATACACACGTATTGCACAATAACACAAAGCAAATTAAATATCTACTTGCTGAAGCTTTTTTTTATTATTTTAGCCAACGAGGTGTTCACTTCTGGCAGCAATGCACTAGCAAAAGTCACAAGGCAGTGACATCAGCTCCCTAGCAACAAGCCTACTATGTCGGGAATGGATTCTTTAATGCAGCAGTTTGTGCATTTGAGAAAGGAGAGGAAGACGCACGAAATTAATTGGAGACTGAAGTTGATGAGACGCAATTACCCTCCGCTGTACGAATTAAAACGGTATGCTGCTTTTTATATGAAAAATGAGAAAAAGCAGGTTGCGTAGAGGATTTATACTGGACCCTTACGCACCCGATAAAACAAGGGAGTGGCTGTACAGTATTTGTTAGCCTGTTTGTTTTTCTAGGGGTCTCTCGCTATATTGTGGCCCTCGATATATAGCGGTTTTGTATTGGACCCTGACACCCGCGATATATATCGAGTGGGTGTGTATATTGCAGTGCATGAAAAACAGATGTTTTGTATGCTTGCTGAAGGCAGAATGAGCTGCAAATGCTAGCAAAGCACTGCTAATCCAAGCAAAAGTCCAGGTCACCAATATAGAGCTATGCAAAGTTTCAGGCAGGAAACTCTAAATGCACCTTTTCTAATAATAATAATAATAATAATAATAATAATAATAATAATAATAATAATAATAATAATAATACGTTTGTGTACAGCATTATAAACAGAACCTTCACATTTGCAATATTACCAATTAGAATGTTTAAGGCTACTATGGAGGCTTTTTCTTTGATTAATTTACATAATAGTTTTTTAGTCTTCGTAGGCAACTGAATGATCGCTCAGCGATGCAGGTTGTAGTCAGAATTGTGTAGAACAATTTCAAGAGAATAATAACTTCTGACAAGTTGTCACTCAAAACTTCGTTTTCCTTCAGAAATTGCTTCACTTCGCTCACCGAATTAAGCAGGCAGTTTCTCAATTTGCAAATATCACCCAGCATTTCTAAGTGAAGAGTCTCTCAGCGTTAATATCACCTTGGAAAGCTTCACTGATAGGGGGGATATCCTGTTTTAAGCCACTTACTGCATCATAAGAACATAAGAACATAAGAAAGTTTACAAACGAGAGGAGGCCATTCGGCCCATCTTGCTAGTTTGGTTGTTAGTAGCTTATTGATACCAGAACCTCATCAAGCAGCTTCTTGAAGGATCCCAGGGTGTCAGCTTTAACAACATTACTGGGGAGTTGGTTCCAGACCCTCACAATTCTCTGTGTAAAAAAGTGCCTCCTAGTTTTCTGTTCTGAATGCCCCTTTATCTAATCTCCAGTTGTGACCCCTGGTCCTTGTTTCTTTTTTCAGGTCGAAAAAGTCCCCTGGGTCGACATTGTCAATACCTTTTAGAATTTTGAATGCTTGAATCACATTACCACGTAGTCTTCTTTGTTCAAGACTGAATAGATTCAATTCTTTTAGCCTGTTTACGACATGCCTTTTAAACCCAGGATAATTCTGGAAGCAGCAATATCCTTTTGTAATGAGGTGACCAGAAATGAACACAATATTGAGGTCTTACTAATGCATTGTAAAGTTTTAACATTAGTCTTTTTTTATCCAAGCATCTTGTTGGCCCAAAATAACTGAAATAAGCATGGTAATCATATTTGCTTCCATTAAGTCACTTTTATGGTGCTGAAAAACAAATTTACCAGGACATCTTCATCATGAACATGAAATTTGAAACCTAAAAGTCATCATGCCTTGCCTGGCCTTCTCCTTAGTTATTGTTTTTAAAGTGACTGCTCTGCAAGGGCTCTTTTATTACAAGTCAGCATTGCCAAATGTCAATGGAGTTATTGATTGTGCTGTCATTGCTTTAGTGCCAGCCACGACAGATGAAGATGTTTTCTGTAATGGGAAGTCATTGCACTCCATTACTGTACAGGTGGTGCAAGATGCATGTTCAAGCTTGCATGCCAGCTGTCAAAGGTATTCTATGGTATTGCAGTTCTTACTAAGCACTTGAACAAAAGTTATTGTATTTCTTGCTCTTTTGTAACTTGTATTGTAACACTTGAAATGTATTTGTTACGATTGTAAGTCGCCCTGGATTTAAGAAATAAATAATAATAATAACATATATATTACAGTACTGTGCAAAAGTTTTAGGCAGGTGGAAAAATCTTAAGAACTTTCAAAAAAGACATGTTTGTGAACAGAAGAAAATCTACATCAAATCAATATTTGGTGTGACCACCCTTTGCCTTCAAAAAGCATCAATTTTCTAGGTACACTTGCACACAGTTTTGAAGGAACTTCGGCAGGTAGGTTGGCCCAAACATCTTGGAGAACTAACCACAGTTCTTCTGTGGATTTAGGCAGCCTCAGTTGCTTCTCTCTCTTCATGTAATCCCAGACAGAAATGATGTTGAGATCAGGGCTCTGTGGGGCCATACCATTTGTTCTTCTTTACGCTGAAGATAGTAAAAATGCAGAATAAAGTCAACAACTTGATGGTGCATGATGGAAAACAAATTGAGGAGACCAGGACATCTTCATGCAGCCCCAAAACCATGCTTCACTGTTGCCTGCAGATGTACCGCTCTCCACCTTAACAAACTGTCCATACAGCCAAATATTTCAAATTTTGACTCATCAGTCCAGAGCACCCTGCCATTTTTCTGCACCCCAGTTCCTGTGTTTTCGTGCATAGTTGAGCAAACTTGGCCTTGTTTCCAAACCGGAGGTATGGCTTTTGCTGCAAGTCTTCCATGCCTTGACCAGGCCTTCTCCGGACAGTAGATGTTTGTACCAGGGTCCCACTGTTTTCTGCCAATTCTGAGCTGATGGCTGCTTCTTATTATTAGCAATGTGTCTTTCATGTGCTGCATTGTCACCAAATGTCAATGGAAAGTCTGCCTTGAAATTTTGCCTGCTTGCTTATGCAGTATCATTGCTTTGCCATGGTGTATGCCAGTAAACTGCTTCACAACAGATGAAGTTTTATACACAGCTTTTCTGTTTCAGTTATGATTGTGTTTCAACCTACATATTGAATTGATGATCATTGCACCTGTTTGGTATAATTGTTTAATCATACACCTGACTATATGTACAAATCCCTGGACTTTGTGCAAGTGTACCTAGAAGAATTGATGCTGTTTTGAAGGCAAATGTTCCAAATATGGATTTGAGTTATCAACACTTTGCATTTAGTTAATATAAATATAATATTAACATGTCGGGCTGTATATATATATATATATATATATATATATATATATATATATATATATATATATATATATGTTCTGGGCAAACCCGAATTGGGCCCGCGGATTGCCCAGGCAAAGTCCGAAATTAATCTCAAAGGTCTTTCATTCCGGGTTTTGCCTAGGCAGATCTAGGAGTGCCCAACAATTCCTGGTCAAAGTCCGAAATTAATCACAAAGGTCTTTCATTTTATGTTTTCAGGGGACAGAGACAGAGCTACGATTGAAGAGCATATTTGACCCGCCTAGCTGAGTAGCATCATTCACTCACTTACTCATCTCATTCATAAAAACTACACAGGAAGTCTTGCTTCAGAAAATAGGCATATATTTAAAAATATATTTTTATTGACGGCATGACTAGATAACATATTTAATAAGATATATAAGACACATTTGTTTTAAACAAATTATTAAAAACTAGCTATGTATTACATACTTAACTTACACTCTCAGTCACTCGGCTGAGTACGCTCAACAACTCTTAGATCGCTTGTCATAAACACTATCAAACGTGAATCAGCTAATCATTCATGTTCCACCCAGTAAATGCATCCATGTCTCTGATTGGACAGTTCAATACAACTCATTATTATTATTGGTTGTTAATACATTATTAATAATACTGCCCTTTTTATACACAAGTGTCAATGGGGTTTCTCATGTTCATTTTTGTTCCGATGTTCCTTGTTCAGAAGGTCTGCCTGTCACTCAGAACAGGAATGAAAGAACAGAGGGAGTGAAGCAGTGGGCAGACCGCGGTTTGCCGGGCAAAGCCCGAAATAAGTTATTTTAATTTTTATTTCGAGCTTTGCCCAAAGTCAGGGCTTTGCCCGTAACATATAATATATATATATATATATATATATATATATATATATATATATATATATATATATATATATATATATATAATAGATGGGTGAGTGAGTTACAGGAAAATAATTCCATCTAGAGTTACTGTGACGTCATAAATTATGAGACAGAAGGTCGAGTAGTTTATAAACTGTCACAGAAACCCGAGATGGAATTGTTTTCCTGTAACTCACTGAAGAGGCCCATCTGTTATTTTTTATAATACATGGATACCCTTGATGCTGATATTAAAGAAGACAAGGTTCAGCAGTACAGTTGGGTTTTTTTAAACAGTGCTGTACAGACGTTCTATGTCATTATCCGTTAGTGCTTCAGCTTTATTTGGATGATTGCCTTTACCTCGTTTTAATTTCCTGTTCCTCTCCAGTTTCTCTGAGATACGAACGTACCAGCTTTACATCATTTTCTTTTAACGTATTCTCATTTTGTTGATCAATAATGAACATTTCTGTACTGTGGGTGTTGTCGAGTGATTGAAAATGTGACATTTTGTGTTTGAATTGAAAGTGATGGTCTCGAGGAATCAACTGGGTCAAAGTTCAAGTATATTTTCCTCTAGAGGAATTATTACTTTTATAAGTCACTACTGTGGTATTATGCCTTTTTTTCAAATAATAGCACAGTAGTGACGTCAGAATGTCGTAATTCCTCTAGAGGAAAATATACTTGAACTTTGACCCATTCGACTCCTCGAGACCACTTTCAATTCAAACACAAAATGTCTTGTTTTCAATCACTCGACAACACCCACAGTAGAGAAATGTTCATTAATGATCAACAAAATGAGAATACGTTAAAAAAGATGTAAAGCTGGTACATTCGTGTCTCAGAGAAACTCAGAGAAACTCGACAACACCCACAATTCGTGTTTTTTTAGGCACTTTTAAAAAATCTGTCTCTGTGAAGATTTACAATCATCCTTCACCAGCGGGAGCACCAACCAAGCGAGTGACACAAATCTTCTACTCTGACAGCGACTAATAAAAATAAAAATAAAAAAACCTACCCATTTTCCTTAAAAACACAATATTTTTTGCAGTTCATTATCTACCCAGTTTAATTCACTGTTCCTGAATTATCAAAAAGAAAAGATTCAGCTTTATAATAAAACAACAAATTATTACATACCATGCATAAAATGAAAAATATGCAAAAACTAATTTCATACTTTGACAAAAGTATTTGGGCAATCAACATATTTTGTATATAAACCCATTCATTGCTAATTATTGACAATGATCATGATTGAAAACCAACACTAATTCTAGAATCAATAAATACATAATCATCAAGTGCTGAAAGATAAATTGGAAATTTGTAATTCAAAAAAGCAACAAGAATGGTTAATAATAAAGAGTACAGCAACAATCTCAAAATGGCAGTGATACAACTAAACGAAAAAGGAGAAACTACCAGAAAAATAGCAGTGTGAGAGGGGAAGGATCTGGACTGGCCGTCAGGTGCATGCGGGAGCCTGTAGGGGGTCCGTACACCCCGTGTATTCCCACGCTGTCAGGCAATGTCTTGTTGACGGGAGTCATCTGTGAAGAAATCATCTGACGCTCTGTCAATGGCTGGGGGGTGAGACTAAATGGGGTGAATGAATGAATAAAAAGGCACTGTTTTGTGTCCTCTCTTTCTCATACAGGAAGTATAGTGGAGCGTGACTTCACGGCAGAAGACTGAGACTCGGAAGGGAACCTGGAAGCTTTGGAGCAGCGACTCGGGGAGACAGAGTGGTGAGCTTAGCGGGACTGAGCTGTCCCACAGTGTGTAAGAGAGGGTATAGAGCAGTGCCTGTTTCTCGGGGCTCCCACCGCAGAGGAAGCAACGAGCCGCAGTTAAAAACCCGCACACTTTATTTTGTAGTTTTTTGTTTTCCTTTTTCCTTTTGCCTTTTCACATATTTTGCTTTTGGATTACACACCTGTGTGTGTTGTATGACGACGGGGCACAATACCATTGTTGGTAGAGTGCCCCGAACTGTCACAGAAACACCTGCCAACCGAGCTCAACCTAATAAATCTGTGCGACTGTGCGGTGTTTCATATTTGAACTTGGTGTCTGTCTTGTGTTTTCCCACACCCTACCACAAGCAGAAAGACTCGGTTTACCGAAAAGCATTGTGTGGGCTATTATTGACAAACACAGGAGAACAGGAACCACTGCAACTAGCTCCAGGTGTGCAAGACCAAGAAAGATTTCTGCAAAATCTGGAAGAAGAATCGTTCGAGCAGCCCGACAAAATCCTTGAATTACTGCAAAAAATTTGACACAAGAATTGAGAGAAGATGGTCAAAAAATTCATGCGCAAACAATTCAACGATACCTTAACAAGATGAATGTCCATGGGAGAAAACCAAGATGCAAAACAATACACAAAAGAAAGAGATTGGAGTTTTCCATTGAATACTTGAAGAAACCTGATGATTTCTTCAACCAAATGGTAAGGTCAGACGAATCCAAAATATAACTTTTTTTCACCAAGAAAGCAACAATATGTTTGGAGGAAGAGAGGAGAAGAATTTAAAGAAAGGTTCATCATGCCCAGTGTTAAACATGGTGGAGGTTGTGTGATGGTATGGGCTTGTTTTTCTTAATCAGGCTCTGGCGACCTTTGTATTGTAGAAGGATCAATGAATGCTGCAAAATAACAAGAGATTTTCCACTCTCATTTGTTACCCAGTGTTCGGCTTATTGGACAGAAGTTTGTATTTCAGCAGGATAATGACCCTAAGCATTCTGCAAATTCTACAAAGGCCTTTCTGAAGAAAAGGAATATTGTAGTTATGGATTGGACTTTTACCCATCAACAAAGCATGCATACTGAACAAGGGACCCTGATGCCCTCTTAGATCAGATGCTGCTCAGGTCAGTAGCACTGGAGAGTGAAGCCCTTTGCCTGTCAGATTCTGTGCTGCACAATAGAGTTAAGCTGTTAGTCATGCATCAGTCACTCATTTAATTAATTCCAGCATTCACTTTAGCCTTTGGCACTTTCTTTAGTTCAGGTTCACTGGCTACACAGCAGAATACTTTCATGCGCTAGAATAGGCCATTTTATATAACACTGGAGAAACTCTCACTCATACACATTCAGTACCTTTTTCATTTAACCTAATGGGATCTTGTGACCGAGCTAGGAGTAACAGAAACCAAACAATGGATGGGATGGCGGTGGTGAAACTGAACGCTACGGCACTGTGACAGGCTGGCTGCAGGGAGGAACTCAGACCAGAGAGAGAAACACACAGACAGACGGTGATGATGAAAGAAACTGAGTGCGATGGTTGCACTCAGCGTTTAATAACAAATAAATAAAAGGTTTGAACACAACACAAAACAGGACACGGCACTTGCGGCCAAAATAAACAGGTAAACAAAAACGAACAGACACTTAACAAACGGTGCACGGAGACAAACAAACATGGTGAGTACAAATAACTTCTATTTACTTTCTTTCACTTTTAGTTACTCCTTCTCCACACCCGTTCTCCACTCTCGAACACCCAACCCTGAGTGAGTGCTACGTGTCTCTATATATACTGTTGTGCTGGGATTCAATTACTAATTAATTATTCACTTGAATCCCAGCACGTGAATTCATTACGTGCAACCCCGTGCTCACATATTACATTTAACCAGCACGTGAAGTGATTTGTGCCCTCCTCGTGCCTAAATACAAATCTACATTTTAAATACCACGTGAAACACAGACCCGTTTATATCCCGTGTACCAATCTCTATACACCAACATTAACACACGCAACATACAACACATAACACACACATGCACACAGGAGGGAGGCTTCAGTGGGCCCATGGCTGGCAATGCTGTCAGCACCCCTGCCGGTAGTGGCACGGCTGACAGCATGCTGGTCCACTCCTGTAGCGAAACTGCTGCTGGGGAAAGTGGTCTCCTGACCTCTCCCCCTGTCTTTGTAGCCGGTAGCTCCCTTTGGTGGGGCTCCGACCACAGTACTTCCGGCAGCGAAGAAGCTGCAGTGGGAGCAGGTCTCCGGACCTCCCCCACGATCTCCGGCAGCAAAACTGCTGCAGTGGGAGCAGGTCTCCGGACCTCCCCCACGATCTCCGGCAGCGAAACTGCTGCAGTGGGAGCAGGTCTCCGGACCTCCCCCACGATCTCCGGCAGCGAAACTGCTGCAGTGGGAGCAGGTCTCCTGACCTCCTCCACGATCTCCGGCAGCAAAACTGCTGCAGTGGGAGCAGGTCTCCTGACCTCCCCCACCTTCTTCGTGGCCGGCAGCTCCCCTTGGTGGGGTTCCGGCCACAGTACTTCCTGCTGCGATGCGGAGCGGCTGGCAACCCCAGGCGATGCGGAGCGGCTGGCAACCCCAGGCGATGCCAGACAGACATCCTTGGGCGAAGCGTGGCAAGCATCCTTGGGCAAAGCGTGGCAGGCATCCTTGGGCGAAGCGAGGCAGGGAGTTAGGACAAGCTGGGGTGCGGGTGTTGGCCCTCTTCTCGGCCTCTGCGGCCGGGCGGTTCTTCCCTGTGCTTCCCTCAGCAGCCTATGCAAGGGCTGCTGAGGACTGCCAGCATCTAATCCTGATCCTTCTGGTGAAGGGAGAGGCAGCTCCTGCTCCTCTCCCCCTGATGGTGATGGAGGCAGAGGCAGCTCCCGCTCCTCTCCTCGTGATGGTGGGGAAAGTGATACCAGCAGGCATTCATCCTCTGCTGGTGGGGGAAGTGATACCAGCAGGTATTCATCCTCTGCTGGTGGAAAGGGACCCAGCAGGTATTCACCCTCTGCTGGTGGACGGGAACCCAGCAGGCATTCACCCTCTGCTGGTGGACAGGGACCCAGCAGGCATTCACCCTCTGCTGGTGGACAGGGACCCAGCAGGCATTCACCCTCTGCTGGTGGACATGGCGGAGGCAGAGGCAGCTCCTGCTGCTCTGCTCCTGCCGGTGGAGGTGGCGGAGGCAGAGGCAGCTCCTGCTGCTCTGCTCCTGCCGGTGAAGGTGGTGGAAGCAGAGGCAGCTCCTGCTGCTCTGCTCCTGCCGGTGAAGGTGGGAGCAGCGTGTAGTCTCCTGGCGGCGAAGGTGGGAGCAGCGTGTAGTCTCCTGGCGATGGAGGTGGGAGCAGCGTGTAGTCTCCTGGCTACGGAGGTGGGAGCAGCGTGTAGTCTCCTGGCTACGGAGGTGGGAGCAGCGTGTAGTCTCCCCCTTTTGCAGGGGACTGGTGCTGCTCTGCCTCTCTTGCAGGGGACTGGTGCGGCTCTGCCTCTCTTGCAGGGGACTGGTGCGGCTCTGCCTTTCTTGCAGGGGACTGGTGCGGCTCTGCCCCTATTGCAGGGGACTGGTGCGGCTCTGCCTCGGAAGGGAAAACCAGCAGGCATTCTTCCTCTGCTGGTTGTGCTGGGGAAACCAGCAGGCATTCTTGCTCTGCTGGTGAAGGTGGGAACAGCTGCCTCTCAGGCTTCGGATTCCCGCGGTCCCCCCGTCTGGGCGCTGGACGCTCGCGGTCCCCCCGTCTGGGCGCTGGGACGCCGCGGTCCCCCGTCTGGGCGCTAGTTCCTCCTCTTCATACTGGGTGGGGCATATGGCTAACGTGTGCCCATAAGCCCCACAGCCAGGGCATAACTCTGCCGTGAGGTTCTTTAAAAAAACCTCCCAGCCATCATCCCCGACCTCTTCCCTTTTGGGCTGTGGACGCCCCCCTCCTCCCTTTTGGGCTGTGGACGTTCAGGCTCTCCCCCTGGGCTGTCGCCAGGCCCCCCGCTTGGGCTGTGGACGCTCAGGCTGTGGACGCTCAGGCTCCTCGGTTGTGCTGTTGCTCCCAGGTCCTCCCCTTGGGCTGTGGACGCCCCATCCGCTTGGGCTGTGGACGCAGGCTCCTCCCGCTTGGGCTGTGTCAGGAATAACCTTGGGCTGTGGGGAGGTCACTGGGCTGTGGACGCTCAGGCTCCTCCCCTTGGGGTGCACCAGCCAGTCCCATATTTCCAGGACGGTGGGGAACCCATGGTGGCAGGGGGGGGTATGGAGGGTGACTATTGATGCCTCTTGTTTCACAGGGGTGACAGCACCACCCCATCCGCGTGTGAATAACCCAGGGAGGTGGTTCCCCTGCAGCAGTCCCATTTTTCCCCATCCTCGTGGGGGTAGAGGGGTGACTATTGATGCTTGGGGTTTTCCGCTGCTTCCTGCAGCTCTTTCTCCCCATCCTTTTTTTTTTTTTTTTCCCCCAAAAACTGCGGTTCCCGCTCTGGCCTGAGTCCTGGAGGCGCTGTAGATCCCACGCAGGACACCCCACGTGTCACAAAGACGGCCGGAGTGGGTGGCGTCAGACCAGAGCCAGGAAATAAACAACAGAGAGGTGTGGTTTGGTGGAGCTGAGCGAATGGTTTCGCTCAGCATTTAATAAACAGAACAGAAAATAAAAAGGTTGTAAACATACAAAAAACACAGGACACGGCACTTGCGGCCAAAATAAACAGGTAAACAAAAACGAACAGACACTTAACAAACGGTGCACGGAGACAAACAAACACGGTGAATACAAATAACTTCTATTTACTTTCTTTCACTTTTAGTTACTCCTTCTCCACACCCGTTCTCCACTCTCGAACACCCAACCCTGAGTGAGTGCTACGTGTCTCTATATATACTGTTGTGCTGGGATTCAATTACTAATTAATTATTCACTTGAATCCCAGCACGTGAATTCATTACGTGCAACCCCGTGCTCACATATTACATTTAACCAGCACGTGAAGTGATTTGTGCCCTCCTCGTGCCTAAATACAAATCTACATTTTAAAATACCACGTGAAACACAGACCCGTTTATATCCTGTGTACCAATCTCTATACACCAACATTAACACACGCAACATACAACACATAACACACACATGCACACGGGCGGGGCACATTGCCACAGGCACTCAGTGCTTTTATTAAATAAACAAAACAAACAAAACACCAAACACTAAACAAAAGGGCACGTTGGCCAAACAAATAAACAATAACGAAACAAGTATACGTTTCTATATATAGCAATTGTTTCTATTTTAATACCACTCTCCTTGCTCGCTCTCCCGTACTCTCCTCTGTACACTCTCTGCTTTAGCGCAGACAGCTGGAGGCTTTTATATTCTGGCCGAGGGGTTAACTAGCTGTTAATTATCTTATTACTCCTTGGCCACAGTCTGCACGAGTTTAGATGCGTGACTGTCAGCTAGTTAAATAATCAGTAGCTGATCAGTCACGCATCCTCACAAGGTTTTTAAAATACAAAACAATAACAAATAACAATCGGCTTTCACCGTAATATAAAACATAAATCATAATATAAACAAATAACAAACAAAGGAGCGGGACACTCCGCCACAGATCTATTTTCATTATCTAAGTTTAACAGACAGTGTTGTGTGATGCAGTGCCGTTAAGTATTGTCCTGTCCCCTGTTGGTGAGATGAGATGAGGTTAAAAGCTCTAAAACCATGAAAGCTCTTTTGCATTGTGGTTAAGATGCTCACTTGCAATGCGCAAGAAGGGTTAATATAGAGCAACAGGGCGAGGTATTTAGATTTCTCCCTTATAAAAGTATAAGCATAGGTAAGCACTGTAAAGAATACCAAGATAAGGTAAAGCATATTAATAAACATGGCAAACCAAGGTAAACTATGGAAAATGCAAGGTATAACCATGGGAAAAGCATGGTAAAACTAGAAAAATACACTTTTATAAGGGCTGTTTGGGTCATTAAAATACACCCCAACATCTTTCTTTCTTTTTTCCTTTCTTTCTCAACTAAAACTTTTATTTTTGTCTCCGGCCCGATCTTCACTGGACACTGTTGAAGCCAGGATCTAGCAGATTTTGGCACTGGCAGTTTGTTGTTTCTCTAGAGGGTGGCCTTTTCATGTATTATAAATCAAGGAATCTGTTTAAATCAGACGGATACCCAGAAGGACTCAACAGAGATGTATCAATTCTAATCAAGCAGCAAGAACAGTGGCACAGCACCACACATTGTGGCCCAATTGGCCATGTGTATGTGCTTGAGACAGGCTTGGGGCTGAAGACCACATTCATATACTTTGAAGAGAAGCTGTGATGGCGCCTGTAACATTGGCAATCCATTCTATTAAGAAACAAGGTCACAGCTCATCTGTAATAGTGTTCATTCCAGCTAGTGTTACAAAGCGCTGTTTCATATACTGCATTTAGAGTATAAGTGAAACAGGTCAGCACATTACTGGTTCAGCACCTGTAAGTGTGTCTCTCTGTAGCCGGAGCCACCCCTTATACAAGTTTACCATAGTATTTTTGCACGGTAATTTTGCAGTTTCCCCGTGGTTACTGTATACTATGTATTTACACTAGTGTACCATTTTCTGTCATGTTTTTTTAATATGCTGTACCATACCCTGATCTGGGCTTCACCATGCCATCCCTGTGCTGTATTGCACTTTGCTATGCTTTTATAAGGGATTATCCCTCACATTTCATGAGTACTACGTTAAAAAAGAAAATAATAAAAGGATGACTGCCGTACTCATTTGACTGTGGGGTCTTCCAGGACCACGACGGGGTCTTTCAAGCTGATAACTCCTCTATTGATACCCTTTGATTGGGGTCCTACAGGTGGTCATAGTTACTATTTTACAACATTGTTTAAAGAAAGCAGACATCGTCATCAATGGTGTGTAGGGCCACCATGCAGAACCAGGGTGGCCCTGATTCATTGTGAGGAGTCTGCAATCTATTTACATTGTTAGCAGGGAACTACTGTAGAGCATAAGCTGGAATTAGGAACCAGGACCCTTACAGAAGTTCACCTCACTACATTTGCATCATTTCACAGTCTTCCCCTGATTTTCCCATGGTTATATTATACATTTCCCATAGCTTGTGTAATGATCCCTTATATATTAATCCTAGCTCTGCAGCTTTAAGGTGTGGGGCTCTTGAGAGATTGATGTCAAACTCCACCTCCCAATGGAGGAGATACATTGTGGGTGTGTGTGTATAATGAAGAGTTGAAAAATTAGGGCATTGCGGTTAATAGTGCAGGAATATCAGAAGATTATAAAAAGCAATGTCTTGAATATCTTTCAGAGTTGGTACCAAATACCTGAAGGGGAACTCATGCATATATTGAGTATATGTGGCTTGTGTACCCGATTGTGAGGATGGGGTAACGAAGTACGTGATTGAAAATAAACTGAGGCCTTCCCAAAAGTCTGGAATTCTGTGTATTCAGCTAAGTACTCTTTCCTACAACGTTACTCCAGGAGAAACCTCACACTTGCCATGGTATGCCATGCTTTTCAATATGCTTTACCATACCTCTGGGATTTTCAATGCTTACCTATGCTTTACCATGCTTTCACTGTGCTGTATTACACTTTGCTATACTTTTACAATGGGCAAATTTTATGGGTTAGTTTACCATGGTTTGTTTTTTAATATGCTTTACCATATCTCTCTGGGCTACTATGGAAAGCATTTATAATGGGCAGCTGCAACATTTCATATACAAACGAGCTTTGTCTTTGAAATATGAATATATTCCAAATTAAAGTATGAAATAGTAAAGAACCAATAGATTTTCAGCAGGTAAAAAGTCATGAGGGGCAGTGCTAACATTGTCAGTGTTATTATTATTTATTTCTTAGCAGACGCCCTTATCCAGGGTGACTTACAATTGTTACAAGATATCACATTATTATTTTTTTTTTTACATACAATTATCCATTTATACAGTTGGGTTTTTACTGGAGCAATCAAGGTAAGGTACCTTGCTCAAAGGTACAGCAGCAGTGTCCCCCACCTGGGATTGAACCCACAACCCTCCGGTCAAGAGTCCAGAGTAACCACTACTCCACACTGCTGCCCTATGTCTATGGTAATGTCTGCACTCCTTCAAAAGCTGGTAAAGAACAGCTACATCCAGTACAGCCCAGTTGCAATCAGAGTCTATTTTCGACTGCTGCTTGCATAGGATTGTGAAATGGTTGGTGTCAATCTTTATTATTTATTTATTTATTTCTTAGCAGATACCCTTATCCCTTATCCAGGGTGACTTACAATTGTTACACATTATTTTTGATATCACATTATTTTAGAGCACATTATAGAGCAATCTAGGTAAAGTGCCTTGCTCAAGGGTACAGCAGCAGTGTCCCCAACCAGGGATTGAACCCACGACCCTCTGGTCAAGAGTCCAGAGCCCTAACCACTACTCCACACTGCTGCCCGTCTTTGTATACTCAAGTGAATGTAAGTCATTGAGAAGCCAGTTTAATTTATAAAATAGGTGCGTGAGGCAGCTGGAACCTATTTATAAAATGAACCTGAAAAAAAATAAATACATAAAACATCTCTACATTCAACTGACTTCATTTCTTTTTTTTTTTTTAGATTCAAAGTTCCTCTGGGAAAACACTGTGAGAAATTGCTCCCCATCTTCTGCTTTTCTGAATTTCAAGACGAAATCAGTCCACTATACACAGAGTCACTTTGAAAGTTGCAATAAAGAAAACATCAATGGGCCTAAAAACTTTTTGAATTCTGTGCATTGTCTTTATAGAAACCTGCTTTCATTCAGGCTCCCTTAGTTCAATGTCTTCATTAACACTTCTTACAGTACATGAACTACAGTCAATTCTCGTTAAAAAGAACTTGGAATAGATTTCCTGATACTACGAATTCTCCACACGGTCCGGGCCAAATAAGAACAAAACAAAGTTTACAAACAAGAGGAGGCCATTCGGCCCATCTTGCTCATTTGGTTGTTAGTAGCTTATTGATCCCAGAAGCAGCTTCTTGAAGGATCCCAGGGTGTCAGCTTCAACAACATTATTGGGGAGTTGGTTCCAGACCCTCACAATTCTCTGTGTGAAAAAGTGCCTCCTATTTTCTGTTCTAAATGCCCTCTCATCTAATCTCCGTTTGTGACCCCTGGTGCTTGTTTCTTTTTTCAGGTCGAAAAATTCCCCTGGGTCGACATTGTCAATACCTTTTAGAATTTTGAATGCTTGAATCAGATCACTGCGTAGTCTTCTTAATTCAAGACTGAACAGATTCAATTCTTTGAGCCTGTCTGCATACAACATGCCTTTTAGACCAGGGATAATTCTGGTCGCTCTTCTTTGCACTCTTTCTAGAGCAGCAATATCCTTTTTGTAACGAGGTGACCAGAACTAAATACAATATTCTAGATGAGGTCTTACTAATGCATTGTAAAGTTTTAACATTACTTCCCTTGATTTAAATTCAACACTTTTCACATATTCAAATGTAGCTGTTGCTTATTGTAAATCACTTCTTATAATACATATTTACTTAACGTGAATTTCCTGTCAGTGCGAATTATTTTGGAGCCCTCCCAGGGAAGAAACATTTGAATAAAACAAATTGCTCTAGTTCGAACAGCCAACTGTAAAGAATATTGGGAAATGTATTAACTTGTTTTGGGACAACAGATCCTGTGATGCACTTTGAGTTGCCATAACACTCACGCATCAGGTCATTTGCAATGTATACTTTTTAAAAGTCCACTTCCAATAAAACTCACAATACTTTTAAATTTGTAATATGCATTTGGCTTAGACTCCTGATAATACGAATGACTGAGAATATAAATTATTTTGTTGGTCCATTGAAATTCGTATTCACGAGAATTGACTGTATTTCTATTGGTCTATTGCCAAGAAGCAGATGCAGCTTTTATCCAAATCATTGCCTATGAAATATCTGCATGCAGATTATCCAGACTGATTGGGACCAGGGGGTGTTTGACTCACACCCGGTTTTCAGGTTCTTGAATGCAGCGGTTTATTAAGCTGTGACTACATTGGACAGGTAAAGCGTGATGCTTTACCTGACAGTGGTACAACTACAGCTGAGCAGCGCAGTGCTACTCAGACTGGGACAAAATAAGAAAAGAAAAGGAAGTTCAAAGCACACTGTTTTGGCCGTGTGCTTCAGCCAACCAAGTGCAGTCTTTGGTTACTTTCTTGGTTCTCTTTAGTCCTGCTTCTCTTTGGCTTTCTTTGGCTGTTTCTTCTCCAATTCTCTCTCTCTCTGCTCTTTCATCTCAGCAGCCCGCTACTTATCCCCCCCTCACCTCGTATAAGACACGCCCCCAGTGTACTAGCCACCAATCCCAAGCATGCATGGCTTCCCGCTCTCGATCCCTTGATTGTTGGAACATCTTATCCCCTGATTTGTGACAACAATGTTGCAACTAGGTCCTGCTCACACAGCAAGCAAGGATTCTCCCGTCTCTGACGTCCCTGAACACCTGCCGCAGTTGAACTTTTACTCCGGGTCACAGTACCTTCCTGAACGTGGTTACAGCAGACCCAGGGTTTTGCAATATATATATATAAAAAATATATAATCTTAAGAAACATGGTCATACAAAACTAGCAGCCTTGTTTATGGTATATTTTGTCAAAATGAAACAAAATTAAATATGTAGGAGAGACAGGTACAGCATTATATAAAATAATACAGACTCACCTATCAAACATAAGAAGTAAAAAAGTAAATGAACCAATAGTTCAACACTTTACAAAGAATGAACATAACATGAATGACCTACAATTTGTAGTTTTAGAAGAAACAGAATTAGATAATGTACAATACAGAATAAAGGAAGATAAATGGATACATGTACTCAATACCATGATGCCTGAAGGTCTAATAGAAATTAATACATTGTTACATCATTAACTATGTAGTAAATGATATCACAGACACATTAATAAATGTAAATAGAAATAAGTGAGTGCAGTTGCCATGGCATCAAAAGCCTATACCTACCTCCACTGTTTGTTTTCAAACACACTTTCCCTTGACAAAGACGTGTTAAACGTTGGGAAGTTGGCTCTTTGTGCAAAAACTTGTTGGACCATATTTGAACACCCTGTAGTGTGGTATTGCACTTTTAAAATGTATATATTTAATACTATATAAAATATAAATATATATATATATATATATATATATATATATATATATATATATATATATATATATATATATATATATATATTTAATACTACTTATAAGTATATAAAATACAAGCAAAGAACCAAAAGATTTTCAACAGATGAAAGGGAGATCCAGTGATTATATTGATAGAAAAAAGTGAAACTTCATAACATATTTGCTGTAAGAAAAGTTAGGGAAAGTATATTTATTTGGGAGTCATGCAAGATTTTATACTCGTATAAGTAAAGCATAAAAAAGAAAATGTTGACTTTGTGATAATTCCTTTCATTTTCTGTTCCTTCAGTTTAAATCCTTCTTCTTTGCCAGTAATTAATTCATGTTCCCTCACTGTGTTGATTTACCTGAGGTTGTTGAATAGTAATGCAGGACGCTGTTAGCAAAACATAAAGTACCTCATGAACACCGTATCAGAACGCATATTAACTGAAATAAATGCATGCTCTAATGTGTGCTATTTCAACAGTCTCTTTCTCTAACTCTGTGCTTATTTGGCAAGCAATTGTTTTGGAAACATGTTGTCCGGTAATACAAAAACCTAATCAAGAGAAAAAAGAGGCTTACTGAATCGCTCTGGCATATAACTGCTTTACTTCAGTGGCATGCTCCGATTGAATGCTGCTGGACTGTAACAGAGTGAACTGCTGTTGCATCTCAAAGGGTATATACCTAACGATTGCAACATAAACATAAACAAAGATAATTTAAGGCCTTTCTTAAACGTTCTTTTTTTTTTTTTTTTAATTTAGAGTGACAATTATAAATCACATTGTACTGTAATCACCTATTGAACCCCAATATGGTTGTCATTCATCCTAGCTAGTTTTCCCTGGATAGTTACTGTTTTCAGGTAGATGACCCAGCACTTCAATGTGCCTCCTAAGGATACCAAAATAAAAAGATTGTCTTTTAATCTTATGTAACTGTAATGCACAACAAACAGCATCAATTGGCAACCACGCACTCTAACGAAACAACAACCAATCAGCAGCTTGCAAGAAGAGTGCTATGAGGGATATGAGGTGAAGGGATGAGTGTGTTTAGTGCTCAGACTTTTAAATGGTTGGCTAACCACCAACCCTTTGAATGTTATTGGCATTTTGACCCTATAGGCAATTCATTCTTTTATACAGCTCTGCTGTGTATCCCACCGCAGCAGAATTCTGTTTATCAAAGAAAGGGTGTCACTGTTAAAGGGCCTTCCCTTATAAAAATGTACTGCAGTGTACCAAAGTAAAGGCATAGTGTAATAAAGAATAAAGCAAACTGAAAGCTAAACTATGATACAGCATGGTGAAAATGAATCAGGGTTACCCATAGCTGCTGTGTAAATTCATATGGGAAACTGCAAAATGCCTCTTTGAAGAAGTGCTCATTATTAACCATGGCCCTTCCTCTTCTAGCCACTGTCAAACAGGGGACACAGTTTTTTACACAGTGTGGTAAGGGTATGGAGTGCCTTACCAAGCCACGCTGTTGATAAAACCTGACTTGTCAAAGTGTTGGGATCAATCAGCTACATGGCCTGAATGGTAGGGGTGTGCTGATACTCATCACTTTTAAGAAGTATCTGTTAGCAGCTATTACATAAATACATTCATTCATTAATCTGTTGATTTCAAAACAAGAAAAGACAACCTTCCATCACCTTTACAATTGAGTCCCAATCAATGGCAATCAACTTGCGCTTTGAGTGTGGAAACTGGGATTTGTATTTCTCTGTCCAGTTTAATCAGAGGTTACATCTTGCCCAGGACTACAATCCACAGTTCACTGCAGAGATGATGCATTTCTAAGGAAAGTGAAATAAAAATGATTTCATATCAAAAGGATAAAAAAGGTAAGACAAATAGTCGCTTATAAAATATAAATTAGTTTTAGTTAGTTTGATCACGACAGGTACACCCCAGGGAATTATGCACAGAAAAAAATCTAAATTATGCAAAATTACGCTGTATCTCTGTACAAGTATGTGCAAAATAACAAAAGTATTGTGCAGTTGTATTGGGTTCTTCTCTCATACTGGATGTCAAAATACTAGCATAAGTTAAAAAAAAAAAACTAAGTTGAAAACAATGGAATTTTTTATAACAAAGTCTTTCTAAATTCCAAGATTGAAATAAAGGGACACCAGCTCTTTCAGTTTGTCTTCTCCTCCGATCGGACAGGACAAGATTATACGTTTTATGTGTATCACGGGCGTGTAATTGTGTAATCCCCCAGGGTGTAAACAGGTTCTATATTAATTGTGTAAGCAAGGAAAACCGAGGGAGCGCATTGTTTTGTGTTGAGTAATTAACATGCTTTATTCCATTAAATTAATACCTAACAACTTCAGATTTCTTAAAGTTAATTACTTGGAATATATGAGTATTGGCACACCCCATACCAAATGGCATCTTCTCCTTCATCAATTTTATAATGTTCTTATGTTCTCATGTTAATCATTAAAAGTCTCCCATTCAAGTACTGACCAGGCCTGATTTTGATTAGTATCTCCAATCTAAATATACTAGAACACAAATTGGATAAAAAGGAACTTGAGATGAACATAGGAAACATTTGTTGGTACAAGAGGGTTACATTCATATTTTTCATTATCATGACTGCGTCCTGGCATAGTGTCATGTTTTTCAGTCACTTTTCTGTGCAAAATGAACTACACCTAACCAATGTGCTGTTACACCGTCAGACTTTCCTTGAGATCTCAGCTCATTAAAATCGCATTTGTTCAACTCACACGACAGCAATGTGAAGACGGTGGAAATTACTTCAGGGGAACAGAGTGCATCAGATAGAAAGTCTACTGACATTTTTTGTAATAGTTTTGTAATCTATCTATCTATTTATATATTTCATAGATTACAAAAAGTATGTAATAGTTATATAATTAGTGATTGATCATAATGCAGAGACCTTAGTCATCTGGACACAACATCCAAAAAATTCAGTACAGTATACAGTACTGTGAAATGAATTGTTTTATTCATCAATAGCTCCACCTGCCTGCCTGACTGGACCAGCTGCAGTGCCCACACAGCACATGTTCATCAGTGATACTCCCAGCCTGTTTTTGTCTGCAATGTGGTGCCCTTTAAAACACAGCATGAAGCTAATGCACAAATACAATACATGTAATGAAATGCCTTCTAAAACTACCATAAACGCTTATAACGACAGCAATAAAAACTCACTTAAAAATACCATTCGTTCACCTGTCACCACTTCAAAAAGTGCACCTTCACATGGAATGGATGATACTGTATGTTGCCCCCTCTTCAAACCAGTCTTTGGCCTCCTTTTCAATGCAGGTGTACCAGAGCAGAGGTGGGGCACGAACCTCCTCTCACCTCACCGACAGGGGACAGGACAGAATCCCTAACAGCAGAGTATCGCACAGCACTGCCCGTTACACAGGCAACTTCTAGTTCAGTCCCTTTGATCACAAAAGTATTGTACCCTCCTAGGAAATAGAAAAGCACTGATTGGCCAAATGGTTTGTAAATCCCTTCTTGTCTGTAATTTTCCATTTGTTATTACGTTCTTATGTGCATGTCTTCTTCAGTTGTCAAAGTGTTGGAAGTGACTGGTCTAAACTGTGTCAGAGTACCAACCCACTCAGTGTGATATTTATATTACTCAGTCACAGCAAGATCCTCTAAACTCTTGAGTCCCGATGGCTTGTTTTGTATTCAGGTAATGGGGGATTGTACAAATACTGAATATAGCTTTTACCAGTCTCTACTATGTGCATGTGTGTGTGATTATTTTATGGTAAGGCATAAGGTTCAATAAAAGTAATAAGGAAATAATACCTGAAACCAATAAAGTAAATGTTCTTGTGTTCTTATAAAACTTTGAACTTGAGTATCATTTGCCTGTCTCTGTGTTTCAGTGAAGAAGCAGGGCACACAGCATCTATGTCTTAGTGTTATATGGGGTTTGCTCTAGACAGGGACTCGCTGACCAGCATAGAAAGCATTTCAATAGGAGGGGAGGGGAGTTAATAGGCAGGGACCAACATGATCTATGGTGCTGTACACTTTAAAGGAAAAGAAAAGGAATTGAAAATGAAAAAAAATCAACAGCACAAACGGTGTAAACGGTAGTGAAGCTAAGAGTGGAGAAACTGATTTTAAATGAATAAAAACGTGCAGGGTAATAATGCTGTGCATACTGTAGTACAGCATGGTAAAGCCTAATGAGGAGAAGCATGGTTAGAATGGCTAACTTCAAAATAAGCAGGCTCATTTCAAATGCTAAATGGAAGAGAGTGGGGAGTGCATTGACAAGTTGGCCATTTTAATTAATCAAACTCACTGACCTTAAGTGGATGAATGACAAATCGCAAGCGTGGTAGCAGGGATAGGACAAAACAAGCACTAATTAAACAGAACGGCTGTTTGAAATGCATGTGGTGACACACAGGGTGGCAGTCGATAGACAGAAGAGAATCTGACAGCTATCTTGAATGACCTCATCTGCAGCTTAGGCATTCAAAGACACTGGGTTTTTGGTATCGTCAGAATGGAATCAGTGCCCTAGTTAAAAACTCTGACTCACTCATACAGTAGGTTGTTTCTGATACTGGATGCAAATATTTCACTTCAGAGCTGGATGTATGTTTCTAGGGAAATCAGGATGATATCAGGCACATGTATTTATTTATTAAAGAAATCTCTCATCGGGATAGCTTTCTGACACGTGTTTCAGCTGCTGTAGAAGAGGGTCCCTTGGGCTGCTGATTATCATCACACATGGGCGTCATGCAATGAGCAGCAGCCACAGTAAATACATGCATTATACATGACCACAAATGAAAAGTTCCTGTTTCAGTCGTTTCAGCTGTCCCAGGATAGCAGGATTTTCCAATCTGTTTGCAGCATATTCTAATCATGTAGAACTGCATAGCTGGCCTGAAGCAAGCATTATTCTTGGTGAGGTTTATGCACCACTGACGTTAATAATAGCAACACCACTTATCATTCCTACAGGAGTTAGCCACTTTATATGGAACTAGTAATAAATAAAGTAGGGAAGTCATACCAGAGAGGCTCAAGTTCAGTCCTTTAGATCCAAGGCACAAACCAATAGTATTGCAATGTTCAGTATTTATGACGAAGTATACTACTTTACAATTGTGTATACTACTTTACAATTGTGTATCATGAAACATGGCAGATTATAAGGATTATAAGCAATGAGACATCAAGGACGAATGTTTACATCGCCTTCTGAAACATCCTTTTAAGCTAGCAGTGTGTGGATTTAGGGGTATGCTTGTATGAGTGTGTTTTGTGGGGGTTTAAGGGCTCAGTGTGAGGCATTTGGGAAGGACAAGATGATAAGATCTGTGTGGCTCCTTGTATGTTGAGCAGCCAAAATAAAGTGCAAGAGGTCGCTAAAACAAAACTCTGACTGTAACGGGCAGTGTTGTGTGATGCACTGCCCTTGCAGATTCTGTCCTGTCCCCTGTCGGTGAGATTAGGTTAAAAGCTCTAAAACTATGGATACAAATGAGCTCTTTTGCATTATGGTTAAGACACTCGCTTGCAGTGTGCGCGGTCGCTGGTTCGCGCCCATCCTCCGCCCTGTTACATTAGCACGTCATTATACAGTTGACATGTTAGAATAAGAATTAATCAATCAAGAATGTCCCTTATGAAGTCACAGCAATACTTCACTTTTCCCTTGATTCTTGCTGAGCAGTTACACACCATCTAAAAACTTATTGGCTATGTCTAGTGGATGACATTGCATGATCGCATGATTACATGCATTTGCATACTGTACATTGAAGACAGTGGGAACCTCCAGTATCATGTATGTTCTCTCATTTTTTGGAATGCATGACTTATATAGTTTTTCATAGGAAACAATGGAAATTAAAATTACTCTTACAAAAGACGCAAATCACACAGAGCTATAGTATGCATACAATGCAAGTTAGTACTGCACTATTCATAATTTCAAAGTACTGTATTCTGGGTAGCATAAGGCTTGTCCCATCATCGGATGTTTTGTTCTCTGAAATCCCTTCACTCTTGCAATTGTTCCTCACCTTGCCAGTATCCAGTGCTGCAGCCGAGAGAAGCTTCTCATGATGCTTCTTGATGAACTGAACAGGACTAGCATTGCTGAGGAGTTTATTCAGTTAATGACAGGTGCACTAAATATTGTGGTACATTTAAGTGAATCTGTGAAATATTTCATTTAAGCAATAGAACCGACAGAAGAGGGCTTTACCAGAAAACTGATCTTCACTTCAGGGACCTCTTACATTAAAAGCCAACATGGTTTGTTTTTATCTAAAAAGTACCTGTAACTTTTTTATTTTTTAATTAGGAGTTGAGTGCACGTTCATGTATTTGTGTACATTAAAGTTACCATTAGTGCAATTAAAAATATCTAGTTGTCTACATGTGTTAGTGATGATCGTGCTGTTTGTTGAGTAACTTGTTCACAGTGTGTTCTTAAAGTTTATTCAATCCAATTGTTTGATTAATACAATTTGTCATTCAAACCGGAGACTAGTCCTATTTAAATATCTGATATTTGATTTAGCACCCTCAAAAAGAGGGTGCTAATAGGGATGGACATTTAACCCATTTTAAAGAAAAACGGTTGTCTATTCCTGTTGTGCTTGTCTGTATTGCCACTGATTGACAGACAACAGAGGGTGTGACTAGAATGGAGATCTTTCATCAGCAGAAAAAGGTAAAATACATAAAATATTGCTGTGTTTCGTATTTTTCAGGTAAAAGGAAGTCTCCGATCCATTTTCTAATATACAGATATACCTCTTACATGCCTTAAGGAGACTCTGAGGTGAGGGGGGGGGCATATTTCTGCCGAGGTGTGTTAATTGTCCACAAACTCTTTATAAGGTATTACTATCATAATGATCAAGGACCATATTTTCCTCTGTGCTGTAATAACCTGTTTAATTTCATTTCTTATGCCTGTTTCATATTTTCCTTTTACTCTTAAATTACATTTACTTCCATATTGCATTACCATTGTAATTTCCCCATGGTTATTGTGATACAGATTTATTTTACTTAATTACTAATTTGCATATTTTAATGTAGGAGTAAAATAAATATTTGTATAAAATGCATTATTTATATGCGCCATTCAGTAATGTGAATGTATATTTTTAAATACAGTATTGCTTTCTGTAGGTAGTGTGTTTAGTTTAGTCTGCATGCTCTTTATTCTGCTGTATGGAATAAAACAGTGCCTTTTATTTTAAAGTTATCATAGGCCTTTCTTTTCAAAAGAACCCACACAGCATAAACTTGATCTACAGCTTACACTATACATTTACCACAGTTAACCACAGTTTGCCTATGCTTTACCACTGCTTTATTACCCTTTGCCCTGATTTTACTATGGGGAGCTTGTATGACGGTTATATGAGATATTTAACTTAAATGTTATTTTCAACACAGATTGATAGGGGGAATCCAGACACAACTGTGTATGACAGGCACTTACAGTTTTACACGGGGTGGGGGGTGTCTGAAATTCTCCAGGCCATCACGCACCAGGTGCGATGAGATTTGTGATTTGAAAAAACACTTTTTCTGCAACATAATGCTGCAGTGTTGCTGATGTAACTATTTTTGATAGACAGATTTCCCCTGCATTTAAAATCGCTATGGATATTGAACTAAAGAAAAACCTGGTGCACAGTAAAGTTCAATCCTATTTATTTCACATCCCTCCAGTGTCGCCCCCGTCGTCATACTTCACATTGCCTGCTGTGCCAGGTTCTCATCACTTGTGTTAGTTCTGTTGTTTCTGTCACATTACAGCACATGTCCCATCTCGTGTGGTGAACGCAACCTTTAAACTGTGTTCTTTCACTAAAGATGCTTCATCATATGTTAATACACACTGAATTATCCAAAGTGCTTGTAAGAAGACACTCATCTACAAACATGAGACAAGGTCATCTATGAGCAATAACTTTGACAGGAGCATAAATATATGAGGTAACGTTTGTTAACACAAACACAGATCTGACAGGACCTTCTTCACTAATATCACGACACATCCAGCTGCAGTCTATTTATTTGTTTCTAGTACATCAATAAACATGTTCAAGACAACTAATGTTGCCTGTTTTTTTTCGTCACTCTTCAAATAGAACATTAGAACATTAGAAAGGTTCCAAACGGGAGGAGGCCATTCAGCCCATCTTGCTCATTTGGTTGTTAGTATCTTATTGATCCCATAGCAGTGTGCAGATCATTTTGGAGTTTTAACTACTTCATGCACTTGGAGATCTATGCACCTGGTTTTGCTTGTTCATTTGGACTTTGCTTTTAAGGTGCAGTAAGAACTTCATTTAAAACTATATTATATATCTAATTTGCTGCCACCAGAGTTATTAGTGGTATATAAAATTAACAGTCTGACTGAAGTACAGGCTTGTACTCTGACCTTTACAGACAAAGATTATTCTGTTTCCAAGTATTGGAATTGTGGATGTTACAGAAACAGCAGATGACCTGGGACACAACTTGAAGTTTTCACTCCAGAAAGAAACCAGATTATTTCTTCACTGCAGTACACTGAGTGAGTATGTGAGAGCCCGAAGAATACCCAGTGGTTTACGGATACAAAAAGTGCCCACGTAAGGACGAAACAAGGATGATTTCTGCACCAGTGGTGTGAAATTCCAAATAAAGCATCTCTTGATTTGACAGTTTTAGTGACTGACTTTGTACAAAAAGGGTTATCCAACATTCCTGAAGAAATTGCTAAAACTAAATTAAGCATACAAGACATGTCCGGAATGGACAGCTTGAAAAAATTGGAAGATGACGTCAAACCATTCATTGACAAATATAAAGGTGAACTTCAAAAGAAGAAGATTGATAAATATAAAAGGGATACAATCGATTATAAAGATGGTCAAGTATATCCATGGCTGTTCGGAAAAGGAATTGCGAGATATAAATCTAAGAAATCAGTGCGTTTTTGTGACCCCACTTTTATTACCTCGGGATCCAGCACCTCTGACCTTCCCACTGATTCTGATGCAGATTTTTTAGACAACCCATTACCCCAAAGCAACACGAACGGTGCTATACCTCGTCGATATCCCAAATGGAAAAGAAGACGCAGAGGGGAAAACGAGGCGCGGAACAGACAAAGAAGACAATACAACAGGGAATATCGGAACAGGACGAGAAAAACATCTTCTGATGCAACTGTCTCTAGGACATTTACGTCTTTTAGAATGAAAAGTACATTTTGTCCACAAGTTAACAGTGCAGCCATTGGAACATACTGCAAATTGGTCGAAAGAGGTGTTTCTTATTCTGCTACTAATGAACAAAATTAAAATGCCAAATAATTGTAGTAAAGATGAACTTGATGCATTAAGGATTATCAAATGCAATGGGAATGTGATTGTTAAACTAGCAGATGAGGGTGGTGCCTTGTTTTATTGTCTAAAGATTCCTATAATAAAGAAGTAAGACGCAAATTATCTGACATTAACTTTTAACATTAAGCAATTGGCAGGTGACCCCACTACTGTTTTCAAATCGGAGATTGATTGCTTTTTAAAATCAACATACGAATCGGAGCATGGAATTGGTTCCCTCATTGAACCTCTTTCCAATTACATTGATTCTTTCTTGAGACCCCTTGTTGTTGAATTACCTTCATATCTAAGGGATACGGGTGACTTTATTGGTCAATTACTGAATGTAAGATTACCAAATAAAAATAAGAAGAAAATGTTATTCTGGTTACATTTGATGTTTTAAGTCTATATACCAATATTCCACATGCTGATGGCCTTAATGCTCTTAAATTCTATCTTGATAGAAGTGACATCCAGACACCAACTGTATTTTTACTTGAGATGGCACATACGGTTCTCACTAAAAATGACTTTCTCTTTGAGAAAGATTTTTATCTAAAATGACTTTCTCTTTGAATAAAATAATGGACATAATCCTTTTTTATATATTGAATCAGGGCACAGCATTTGAATGGTCTGATTTTCATTTAATTTTAGTTTGAATATGACACCAATTCTTTATGGGATTTCTCTAATACAATAAAATATATGGACATAATCCTTTCATAGATAACACCATCATGTGGGGACTTCCTTATAGTCCATTTTTGCGACTTAAAACGGGTTTGTTCAAATCTGAAGATTTTGATACTGAAGCTGGCAAAATGTAAGACCAATTTCTATCTAGGAATTACCCAGGGGATTGGTTAGATAAAGCTCTCTTTAAAGTTCAAAACATAGATGTAAATCCTCATGTGAATAAGAATAACAAAGAATTATCTTCCATTTGTTGCACGACTTTTACTACACATAGTCATGAAATTAAAAATATTATTAAACAACACTGGAATATCTTATCAACTGATACTATTGGTAGCAAAATATTTCAATCTATGCCCCTTTTTACACACTATAGAGGCAAAAATATGTGGGGCATTCTTGTTAAAGCCGATTCTTTTAAAGAAACAGCTACAAATTTAAACTCTTAAAAGTTTTTTTTTTTCCATGTTGGAAATATGCAGCTTGTGACAATGCTATTAAAACTAAAACCTTTACAAGTTATGTAACTAAAAAAGAATACAATATTTCACAAGTCATTACCTGTACATCTGATTTTGTAGTTTATTTAATTTCTTGCCCTTTCAACTTACAATATGTTGGTAAAACCAAAAGACAACTACGGCTGCGCATTAATGAACATAAAAGTGCCATCCGTAGGAAAGGCGTACACTTGCCACTGGCGAGACATTTTGCGGAGGTAAATCATTCTATTTCAGACTTGAAATTTTGTGGTATACAAAGATTATTCTGCTCCCTATTTTACTGCATTTAATCCTGTACTTTACAGAGTACTGTACTGTAATCTGCCACAAGTGTTATTCAATCTGTAGTATTTTGCATTTAATCGTATCCTGATGTAACTATCACTGACACTGTTATCTGCTCCGATATTGAATCGTATTTTGTCATATACTTGTACTTACTAGAACTGAAGTCATTGTATTTTATCTTGCTCTTAATTGTATTAATACTTGTACTGCGATTCTTGAAATGTATTTTTTTGTTTATGACTAAGTCGCCCTGGGTAAGGGTGTCTAAGAAATAAATAATAATAATAATAATAATAATAATAATAATAATAATATTTCAATCTCGTAGAGGGGGTGACTTGAATTGTAATTGTGACTTGAATTTATATGAATTGTAATGGTCTAATTAATAGATCTTAAAATCCAATAATCAACAATATGATGTAATTAACTGATTTCTGCCATTGTTATCTCTGCTATTTTTCTGTAACTTGTCCTTTAATTACATTTTATCATAGTATTTAGTAATATATTCCATCTAATATCTATGAATATATTAATTTGTCCGTGTGTATGTTTTGTCTTTAATTGAACAGCTGACCTCTATTTGTCTTTAATTGAATTAAGATCTTTAATACTCAGGTGTTCTTCATTCACCACTGAAAACGTTTGCACTGAGCATATTTGCACTTTATCAACTTTACTGCCTGTTCTTCTATTAATAAATAGTAGTGCACAATGCATAATCTTTATGCTTGTTCATCTGGACTTTGCTTTTAAGGCTCAGTAAGGACTTCATTTAAAACTAGATAAAGAGAAAAATAAATAAATGGAGAGAGAGAGAGAGAGAGAGAGAGAGAGAGAGAGAGAGAGAGAGAGAGAGAGAGAGAGAGAGAGAGAGAGAGAGAGAGAGAGAGAGAGAGAGCGAGCGAGCGCAGAAGAACAGAAGAACAGAATTTTTCAGCAATGATGCTGGAATAGTCTGCAGCCCCTGGCCTCACTCTGCATGACACAGAAGTCAAGTTTCTGCTCTATGCAGATGACCTGGTCCTGCTGTCGTCCACAGAGCAGGGGCTGCAGCAGAGCCTGTCACTGCTGGAGCAGTACTGTCAGTCCTGGGCCTTGGCAGTAAACCTTAAAAAGACCAATATAATGATTTTTCAAATAAGAGGCCAGATCTCAGGGAAACAGATACAACTTCACCCTAGGCAACACCACCCTAGAACACACCACAAACTACACTTACTTGGGCCTGACTATCAGTGCGTCAGGAAGCTTTAACCTGGCAGGAAATGCACTAAAGGAAAAAGCCAGAATAGCTTTTTTATGCCATCAAAAGAAGATTCTATAAAATGAATATACCTGTCAAAATATGGCTAAAATTAATTGACAGCGTCATCCAGCCCATTGCGCTGTATGGTAGTGAGATATGGGGTCCACTCAGTCAACAGGATTACACTAAATGGGACAAACACCCAATTGAAACCCTGCATGCTGAACTATACAAGAATACACTGCAGGTGCAAAGAAAAACACCAAATCACGCATGCAGGGCGGAATTAGGCCGCTACCCGACACTTAGAAATATTAAGAAAAGAGCACTCAAATTTTGGATGCATCTAAAGAAAAGTGAGTCAGACTCAATCCAAAAGAGAGAGAGAGAGAGAGAGAGAGAGAGAGAGAGAGAGAGAGAGAGAGAGAGAGAGAGAGAGAGAGAGAGAGAGAGAGAGAGAGAGAGAGAGAGAGAGAGAGAGAGAGAGACTTTTGACTTTTAAGATCCTTTATTAAACATTCCAGTTAAAATCCATTAAAAGTCAATAAAAGTAAAATACAACAAAATTAAGATTTATCAATATTAAAAAATCCTAAAATACATCATGTTCTCCTTAAAAATAGATTTTAAACAAAATAAAAGCATCATAAAAAAATCAATTAAAAAAAACAGTGTTTTCTTTCTGTTAAAACAAGATTAAAGCCAAAATTAATAAAAACACTGTAAAAAAATAAAAGGTTTCTGAAAGGTAGTTTAACAATCGCTTTCCCCTCTGTCATGACCCACAGTTCATGTTGCTTAGGCATTAGTTCTATCCTGATCTGTTACGGCTTCCTCTGCCAGAGCAATGCTGTACCTTGATGTGGATATTATGCACTGCTGGCCTTACCTTGACATCAGTATATAATTAATGCTCAAGGACTGCCATGGATCATTTCTAACACTGATATGCATTTAGTTGTGGAGGTGGTGGCATGGTGAGAGAGCCAGGAGATGGAGGCTCAACTGACAATTAATGAAAACCCAGAGGGGCGGTTTTACTTCATCACCTTGTGTCTCAGGCAGAGCTCCCCTTCACCTCATTGTAAAGCTAGCATGCATGCTCTATGAACTGCTGCCGGGGAAGAAATAAAATCATTACAACATAATATGAAGGACGCACCCCGCCAATTAATCAAGGCAAACAGTGCCCATAACAGGCAATTTCCAGACATCAGTTATGGAGAACTTTCTAACCTGTAGCTGGCCGTCTTCTGTCTAGGGTCCCATCGTTTGGTGCCTCAGTCAAGTTTCATTGACAGCTCACTTCATGAAGTGGACTATAAGTGTACATGGATTCAGTTCTCCAGCTTTTCTGTTGAACTACAGGCCAGCGTGTTCATATATTTTAGGATTTCACTAATTTCAGGAGTGCAAAATAGATGTTTCAGAATGTCTTGTGAATTAAATGTAAAACACGGGGCATTATAATATTTTAGTTAGAAACATAAATACATTTTTTTGCTGGTTTTTAGGATTCCTTGCTATAATTTAACTGTCAGCCTTTCATTGGTTTGTGAGACAAACAGAGAATGTTGCGCTTTTTGAGAAAAACTTATATCAAACTGTTTAGTTGTAGGGTAAAAAGATGCTGGCTGACAGAATACATCCATGATTAAACAAAATACAATTCATCATGGACATGTTTTATCATACTGCAATGTAACACAGCAGTCTAAATATGATACTAGAATGGATATTCAGTGTCACATAATACTGTATATTCTTAATTTGTGCTTTGAACTCAGATGTACTTTTCTAAATGTCCAGAAGGTGGCGGGGGTGCATATACTTTTGATTAATTCCATGCAACACTTGAATTACAAAATGCTTTGTGGGTTAATTTGGTTATTTGGCTCACTAGTTAGAGTTATGATCTATTTGTCAATTAACAGCCAAATATACTCACTGCTCGCAGGAAGGCAGTGGACTAAAATAAATCATGGTACCTCTCCCCACCCCTTTTGTATTATTGTTATGTAAACGTACTGTTGTGTGTTTTACACAATGTTTTGTTATAGTTGTTTTACAGCATGGATGGGGTTAAAATTCCCCATCCAGCTAAACCAGTGTAAAATATGACCGTCTCCAGATTGATGAATTTATTACTAATCTGGAGACGGTCACATGTATAAAAACCTGTAGCTTTGGCTGAACGAGGTTGGGTGTTCAGAGGTGGAACGATAGAGCAAGACAGTAAGCTTTATAAATATATTTTTATAACAGTTGCTACCCGTACTGGTTTTACACCAGCACGATACTTGTTTGTTGTGCATCTGTTGGTTTAATTTGGGCCACTGTGCCGTTTTGTTTTGTGGCAAAGTGTTTTGTTTCTGTTTTTGTTTAAACTTTGTATTTAATTAATAAACACATGCAACAGCGCTTCACCCGTAGTACTGTGTGGGTCTGTATTTCCTGGTCAGATGTCACCACAAACCATCCTTACCACACACGGCCATAAATTTAAGCCATCATGACCCTGTCACAGATTACTGATTGACCGTCAATGCAAAAATGAGGCAATGCTGCAATCAGTTTTTTTTTTTTTTTTTTGCCCTAGCATTACATTCTTCAGTTGTTTTGTCAACTTGTACCTTCAATTTCATAATTAAATAGTGCTGATGATACTGAAGGCTTTGTGTATTCCCCCCTTTAATGGAACGACCTCCCAGAGAAACTAATCAAGCTGAAGGTGAAAGGACTTGAAATCCAAAGTGCAGTTTTAAATCTCAATAAGCTTTTCCGCTGGCAAAACAACAAGGAACTAAATTGAAATACATTGACAGCCCCCACAATGATATTTCAAATGCAAATTTGAACAAGGTTATCTTAATGCAATGCCAGGACATTTTAATTATACATGTTTAAAGGCTTCAATTGCCAGTTGTTGCTCCATTTAAAAAAAGAAAAGAAAAAGAAGCTTTAGACTTTAGTTAGAATAACCAGAAAGCAATATCTTAATCATCGCCCCATGTTTGTTAAAAGAAAGCAACAAATGACTTTTGCCTTGGTCAGTCTCTGTATACCACGATCACACACACACACACACACACACACACACACACACACACACACACACACACAATGGCACACCAAATGTAAGGTGCGAGACCATTCAAATAAAACATGATTCTATTACTGTGTGGACATCAGTGTCACCACACCTCAGTGCTTCACAAATCCACCACGCTCATCTTGACGGCTCGAAGCTTTTGAAAACTCCACACCCAGCTCTAGCACTCTCCCTCTTCCTTCAACACAGCCTGCCACTGAATTCAGATAATATAGGGGATTCACTTCAATTACTGCTCATCTGAAACACCTAGGAAAGCCATATGCAGCATACCTTTGAAAACTGACTACAGAATGATCTTAACACACATCTAAGCCAAACATCTGAACACATTTTTAAGCCTTTTTCTTAGGATATTTTAGGAACTAGAATGAATAATAAAAAAATTCATGTTCTAGTAGTCGATCTCATGCAACAAAAGCTAAAACAGATATGTTGGGAGTCTTTATTTTGTGTAGCATAAATATGTATTCAATTGATACACCCTGCTTGTAAATGAAAAATGAAGGCTTGGCTGATTTAAAAGACAATTTAGTTGTTTCACAGAAGAAAAAAAATACAGTTGTGATTGAGAGACACAAATGGCTTAACAGGTATCAATTGAATTCTTAAAGGAGAATAGAAAAGCAGTCAAAATACTGGAATTCAGAAGCTCTAGTTATATGTTAAAAAACAGTCAACAGATAATGGAATGGGGAAAAATGACAAGTATTATTTCAAAACCTAATAATGAATGTAAGTCTTAAACATACAACATGCATATAGGAAAACTAATTCAACTTCTTAAACTGGTAGACCAGTGTTTCACCTAGTGTCTGTCTCAATTCTTTTATGAAACACTGTTTAAATTGTGGATGACGAGGTAGTTATTTACGCAAGCAAATAATACGCAGGTCAGTGTGATGATACTGGGACACCTGAGCGTATGACGAGAGATACACATTTTTAAAATCATTCTTGTCTTTGGGGGGTGTTATCTTTCCCTTTAGGAGCCATTGTTTCAAATGCTAAAACTATTTTTTACTAAATGAATTGCAAGCACTCACCAGTAGGGAGACCTCAGGCGAATGATATATGAGCGTAATGAACCACAAAGATGATATATCAGTGTAATGAACCACAAAGCAGGAATGATGAGCCAAACTCTGAGAACCTCTAGGAAAGCTGAAATCACCTTCCATGACCCCTAGTGACCTGCCTCTATGATGGTGCCTCCACCTTCATATATCTGAATACAAAGCAAAATTCCATACAGGAATCACTAAATACACCTGCAAATATTATCAGTTAGAATCCTTATTATGGAAAATCCTTAACCAGAAGTCCAGCAGACATTGCGCTAAGGAGGTTGCCCCCATATTAATGTCAAACTTCAGTCAGGGCCAGCTACCTACCAATACAACAGTATGCAAGCAATTAAGCTATGCAAATGTAGAACATTCAAATGTATACAACAGGTGTGAAAGATCTCATGCTCAAGCCCACCTTTCACTAAATGCATGGAAAGAACCCCCCCCCCCCACCTCTAAGACATTGAAATTGGGTGGGATATGATGCCTGATCTAGAAGCACTGATAATAAAAGAGCCTCACACTACTACTAGAAGTAATAAAAGAGCCTGTGATAATAAAGATAATAAAAGTCCAACGGAGGAAAGTAATATACAATCTGCCATTGCTTCTTGTTCTTCTAGTGCAACAGCTGACGATCTTAATAGAGATACTCCTAGCCAGCCTGTTTTAAAATCCTATCCACGACGAGGTATGTTTTCATTGTCGCATTTTCGGGGTTGTAAATGACAAGGATACCGTGTTTACAGTACGCGGGTTTAACAATTGGAAATCTGCGCTTGAACATGAAAAGGGTTTTCACAAACATGCCACGAGTCATGCTCATTTACAAGCTGTTGCCGCTTGGAGTGCGTTTAAACACAGACAGGCAACGGCAGAAACCACTGATTTTCTGTTAGGCTCCAAACCAGTGGAGAAAAACAGGTACTGTGTTAAAAGCACTGGAGAGAGAGTACATTTTCATGTAGTCAATGAACTCCCCCTTCATGGGGATAGTGATAAAATAGATGATGTGGACCAGTTTTACAACTGGGCTTTTCAAAAGCTATTTGAATACACTCTACAGAAAGATCCCAAACTAGAGATAGTAAAGTCTATACCACAAAATGCAAAGTATACATCAAAATGAAGTGATAGAGACATTAAGTAAAATGGTTCTTAATCAAATTCAGGGGCGTAGCTAGGAATAGATAGTTCATGAAGCCTGGAGACTATTAATGCAAACGGCAAAGCAGGATGATGTTCGAAATTTCATGACACTTATTTTTTTAAACAAATCTCCCAGCAAAAACAACACCAACCTAAAATTACTCTTTTCACACTGTTAGAAATATGTGATATTAAAAGGACAAGAAGAACATAACTTATAAATATGCATAACTAGATGGGTTTATTAGGGTTACCATATGGCTCCAGATTAACCGGATGCTTTGAGACAGACCGGGATTTCAAAATTCCCCCTAAATTGAAAGTAATTCAAGTATAAATGAGCTCCACCTTTGCTGAGATTAATCCTGCTGTGGTGGAATTGCTTGGGCGCAGCAAACAATTCACACTGATCAGCTGCTTCTGATCAGATCTTAATGAACGAATAGCTAATTTATCGATAGAGCAACGAGATGATGATGCGATTGTATTTGCAGAATAATATGGGCGATTGAATTTTAACAAACAGAAAAAAATAGCGACTGGCTGCAATTCATTCTTAGTATAATACAATTATTTGACGCCAAGATGCGGTATTTAAGCACCATTCTTAATTGTAGCTAAGGATGGTTCATTTACACCTTCATTTATTTCAATTTAGGGGCAAGTTTGAAATCCCGTTCTGTCTCACAGCGTCCGGTTAATCTGGAGCCACATGGTAACCCTAGGTTTATACCTTCATTGAGACATGCGTTTGGTTCATTGCTACTGAAGTTAATGCTGAGACTGGTGACACTGATTCTACAACTGGAACTGGTAAGACTGGTGCTGCTACTGCTGGGACTGGTGCTGACACTGCTGGAACTGGTAAGACTGGTGCTGACACTGTTGGGACAAGTGCTGCTACTGCTGGGACTGGTAAGATTGCTGATACTAGTGCTAAGACTGATCGGACTGCTGAGACTGTATCATGCCACGATTAAAAACACTGATTTAGAAGGCTTTACTTTAAATAGAGTTTGCCAATCCTCCTATGGCCTGATCTATTGAAATGCTGTAACACTTCCTCCTGGGTCATGTCTCTGTGGACATATAGCAGGGCAAGGCCATTCAGGCTATTTTCACCCATACTGCTGCGAGAGCAATCAAACATATCGAAATTATGCACTCAGTTAAACTCTTTCTTGTCATGAACAGGGACCCTAGGAATCGGTTGGCTGTGAAAACACGGATTGTCTATGCTGTAGGATAACTTTTAGTTTTACACTTGGGGCGGGGCAAAAAACATACAAGGCTTTTTTTTTGTTTGTTTGATAACCAAACCAATACACTTATCATATTATAATCATCAACACCTACAATGTTGCTTTAAATCTACGTAAATATACTTTAAACTGCTTCTGGTGTACAGAGGCCATGGTTGAACGACAACGGTTTACTTCAGTATCCATTGCATTGTTACCACAAAACAAGCTGTTTAAAGATGAAAAAAAAAAAAAGAAAAAAATCATCACCGGTATTAAAATAGTACTTCCTTGGATTTTTTCCTCTAACAAAAACATTAGGAAAATAACTTAAAAAAAAAAAAAACTGCTGTTGCCAAACAGTGAATTTATAAATAGAATTACCTCCAATTCTTCTAGCCCATGGCATCAAATGCAATACATGAAAAGTACTACAGCTATGAATGGTTATATTGGGGGAGGGGGAAGGCTTTGCCGTTGCGCTAGAAAAAAACACTGATTTATGAAAAAGTATCGCAGCGAAACATCACATTGCACAGGACTGTCAGCAGAAAAACAATATGAATATAACAAATACAATCACTAAACATTCATACCCAGATTTGGCTTCTTCTGAAAGAAATGTGTTACAGATTGGTTTCTTCATCTTTGAGTATGTACAGCACCGAACCGTCCACTAAATAACATACGGGACTACCCGCTGCTCCAGGGGCTGGTTGCACTAACAAGAACAAAAAATGGGATCAGATCCGAATTCACTGGAGTCGGATCATAAACAGATGTTGGATCCAATTCTGGAGCTACATGTGGGAAACTGACCAATGAGAACGAAAAGCGAACATCTCTGTTTGGCTTGAAGTTTCAATACCACGGCTGTCAAATTTATATACAGCCTAAGATCACAATAATGTTACAAAGAACTGGCAAAAAAAAATAATAATAATATGAAAGCATGTCGATTATATGCCAGTCTTAAAAATGTATGTGGGTACATTATTTTAAAAAAAAATCTTTAGATATATTTTTGTACTTTTTTTTTAATTAAAGAGAAATATATGCATTTGATTCTAGTGCGTACTGTATCAAAAGTGATGGGACACGAGATAAGTGCAATGTAGAAAATCTGTCCATCATGGTAAGATGTGTTACTGATTCAATACCTGAGGAGCATCTGATTGGCTTGCTTGAATTGCATCAGTTGGATACAGAATACGATAATCAGGATCTTATTTTTCATATACTGTCCGAAGTCTCAGAAGATAATATTGCTTCCATAGACTTATGTACAGAAGCAGAGACAGAGCTTGTTTGTTCTTGGAAAGTTCCTAGTCCATATTCTTGGTATTTTAAAGCCAGACAATGCTGTTCTTCAGTCACAATCTGTTGACCTGTGCCCTGCTGTTGAGGTGATAAATGCATCAGTAGACGCATTAAAAAATCTCCACCGAGATGAAGATTTCTGGAATGAGCACTGCAGTGCAGGAGACTGTGTGGAGGCTGTGTGGTCCAGTGGTTAAAGAAATGGGCTTGCAACCAGGAGGTCCCTGGTTCAAATCCCACCTCAGCCACTGACTCATTGTGTGACCCTGAGCAAGTCACTTAACCTCCTTGTGCTCCGTCTTTCGGGTGAGACGTAGTTGTAAGTGACTCTGCAGCTGATGCATAGTTCACACACCCTAGTCTCCTGTAAGTCGCCTTGGATAAAGGCATCTGCTAAATAAACAAATAATAATAATAATAATAATGTGCATGCTACAGAGAACCATGAGTAAACTCTAGCTGATTCTGTAGTGCTTTTAACAATAGGACATTCAGACTCTGCAAGGACTGCTAAATCTGACTGCAGTCTGACATTAAAGAGACCCACGTTAAACATTCTAGGCAGAGCAGTGTCAGAGATGGAACACAGATTTTCTCAGAAGAATCTGGATTTAATGAAGTTTTTGTCTAGCCTTGTACCCCAATCTAGTACATTTCTTGATGCTATCATGCTAGAGCCTCTGCAGATGATAGCTGTTGTTGACAAAATGACATGGCAGTGAAATTGTTGTAGCTAAACTTATGATGCTTAAAAATCTCAACAAAGATGCCGACTGTGCTGCTGTCTGTAAACTTCTGCATGGATATGCAGATGCATTTCCATTGCTGCATAAGATGTATGCGTCAGCTTTAATAATTGGTGTACCTTTTCGTCGATCCATGCTTCATGACAAAAAGAGAAACTTAGTTATTTTGGATCATGAAAAAGCTGTCACTATGAGTCTGAACATGGAGGACCCTGTAAAGGAGATCTCCAAGTCAAAAAATAGAAAACTTATGCTTAATTATATTGCTTTCATTTTTTTCATGATTTTTTGGAAAGTGGAAAGGAAGGTTGTATATATCTGTATAATAGTTTCAATAAAATGAATAGAAAGGCAGTTTAAGTTTAAAGGAATGAAAAAGACAGCTCAGAATAAAATAGATAAAAACTTCATCCCAAATGATGTACACCTGTAGAACATGGATGGCAGTGATGCACTGAATACATCTAAAAGAATACTCAGTATTTGGTGAGTCACTCTGCATTTACATTTGTTTGTCATGGAATTGCCTATACGCCTATATTATTACTGCAATGGAAAATTACTATGTTTAAAAGTAACAACACATGCACCAGGATTGCCACACTCAGTCAAACGATACCTATGCGAGTCTTCAGTGATTAAAATAATTGGGAGTGCGTTTGGTCTGGACACCCACCTACACAGTGGCAACTGGCGGAGGCAACAAGCGTCAGAAATAATGCAGAACTTGACTGCAACGTTTATTTCGAAGATTTAATTGAATTTAATTATTTTAAATGGTTTACAAATATTGATCAACGGCTGGGAGTTCCCTTTCAAGTCAAAGACGACCACCAACATTAAGTATGGGATATTACCTGCCCTAGAGGTAGGTAATACTGAGCTCTCTATATCAGAGCTGCTGAAGGCCCCTTCCTGTGATGACGCACTCGGTCCCGCCTACCAAGGGTACAAAACCGTCACTCACTGGAAGATCTCCCTCTTTTTCCTTCTCAAGACGGTAAGGTAAGAGCTCTGTGTCTAGAACTGAGCGTGTTGATAGGAAGAGCCCTCGAGTCGATTTGGGTCAGTTGTAGTTCCTAGCATTCGTGCTGAAAGCTGGCATGCCGCTTTCCTGGAATCAACGACTCTTGAAAAAGACTGAGTCTTTCATCTTTCTGTCTTTCAACGGCCCCCCTTGGTGGGCCGCTCTCTTTTTACTGTCTGTCGTATGTGAGCGGCTGTCTGTGCAGCCACCCGCGAGTGAGTTGTCTTTTCCTAAAGAGAGTTACACAAGTATCCTCCTCGGGGCCAGGCCTGGCCGTATCCCTGCTGTTGAGTGACCCAGCCGCGCTCCCTTCCTCGGGGCTAGGTGCTGCCGTATCCCCGTCCGAGCGGAGCCGCCGGCGAACCTGACCGCTGCGGTGAGTCGGTTCATGTGCGTTCGGTGTACTCTCTCTCTCTTTCCTTCCTTCTTATAAACTGTAATTTTTGCTTGACAAAAACTTCACCCACAGCGGCCGACCTCTGTCCCCCCCTGGTACATGCTGCGCTGACCAGGTGTGTGTTGACCACACGGTCTGGAATGCGCACTGCGTAGCGTCCTCTCCGGTGCTGTGGTACCGCGGCGCACGCATAGCCTGATTTCTCTTGACACAGGCTGAGTATTATCCGACGCCAGCGTAGGAGCATAACGCACACGGTACTTGGTTCCCAGTACACAGAGCGATATTCACGGTAACTTGGTTCCCAGTACACAGTGGCATGCGCCAGAACAATATTCACAGCGCACATAGCAAGCAGTGCAGGTGCTTGTTTGCTCCTTCCAGTTCAAAAAGTCACGGTAGAGCGCGAGGCAAGCAGTCGCGGTGCCGTTAAGCTCGTTGCCCTAAAATACTGCTCTGTGTGCGGTACCCATTGCGCAAGGTTACCAGAGCGTAAGCACTGCTCAACCTGGCACATAGTCAGGCGGTGCTGCACAGTATCTGTGAAAACAGGATACTCTGCGGGGTAAGCGGTGTTAATAGCCTTAGCGGGCTCAGCATTTACACTGTGTTGTACCTGTGGGTAATGCAGTGAAGTGAGTGGATGCACAACCAGGCGTCCTGTAACAGGACTCTCTGCCTACCAGTGTTCAACGTAGCTTGGGGCGCGAGGTTAGTGCCTCAGTGCTCAATGCACAAAGTCAGCACCATATCGGGGTCCTTCCCAGCATACCTTGCTGTAATGCTGCGATGGACATCATAACCCACCAGGACGCGAGCATGGTGCCTCAGTGCTAATGGCAGGTGCTTAGGCCTACATCAGGGCGTATGGTGCTTTCGGTAGGCATAGTACATCAGGGGTGCTCGGCGATGCGAGGTGCCTCATTGCCTTCTGCCTGTAGAAGGTGCTTCACTCAGCGGTAAGCTATGCGCTGTCGTGTGACTGCACGTAGTCCAGGCTAGACACCCCTGTCCAGTTACTACGCTGTGTTTACTCTTTTTTCTGCTTAACAGCCTACATCGCTTTGCGATTGCATTCTGCTTAAAGTCTTACAGCGATCGCTGTTTTCTTCTTTCCTCTGCTATTAAGTCGCCCTGGATAAGGGCGTCTGCTAAGGAATAAAATAATAATAATGTTGCAGTTTAAAAGAAAAAGAGACACGTGTTCCTCCAGCGGGCCCCGGCTCTGCCGTGCCCCGCTGTGGAATTGACTTTGCTGGACTGCCTCAGCCCACCCTAAAATATTCAGTTCACCCGAGTTGCCGTGGTGTCTGCTTTATTACCCTCACAGTTTGCTGTTGTGTTTGTGTATGTGTGTTTTTATTTCACTGCCTTGCGATTTTAAAAATAATAAAAAACGATACAAGTGCGATTCCTCCATCGGGACCCAGCTATGCTGAGCACTGCTGTTGAGATGCTTACGCCGGCTTGTTTCAGCCCGCCTACTCGGTGGGCTGGTAAAAACAAAACAAAATCAGTTACCCGCATTGCCGTGGTAACTATTATTTTTACCCGCACAGCTTGCGTGGAGGGTGTGTATTTTCGTTTCTTTACTGCCTTGCAGTTTAGAAATAAAAAATACAGCGTTATTTCCACTGGGACCCAGCGCTGCTGGCCCCGCTGTTGAGCGGCTTCTGCTGGCTTGTCTCAGCCCGCCTACTCAGTGCGCTGTTTAAAAGCAGTCACACGCGTTGCCGTGGTGACTGCTATTTTTACCCACACAGCTTCTGTAGTGTGTGTGCACATTTGTTTCTTACTGTCCGGCAGTTAGAAATAAATAATAAGCTGATTCTTTCACAGGAACCCACCTCTGCTGTGTCCCACGGTTGAGTTGAATCCACCGGCTTGTTTCAGCCCGCCTACTCGGTGCGCTTGGTCACCTGCGTGGCATGGTGAATGTGTTTCTCCCATAGTTGAATGGCTGGGTATAAGCCTGTATGTTCCTGTTACTGCCTTTGCAGTTAAAAAGAAATAACAGGTTGCAGCTCCTTGAGCCTGTGCTCCTCCCTCGCATACGCTATGCGCTGCCGTTATTATTATTATGTGACTGTGACTGCGCGGTCCAGAACCAGGTTATCGCCGCTCTGCACCATGGTGCAGCACCGTGCGCTCCCCTGTACTGCTTTCCTGTACTGCTCTCCTGGTTGCCTACCGCAGCCACTCGAGTCTGGGTATCCACCCCGGTGTATGCTTTGCGCTACCCCAGGTTGTGTTGATTTCACACAGTTAAGGCTGGGCTCCCCCAGTCGGCGCCCTCGGTGTTTAGATGCTCCATGCCTCAGTGCTTAGCACCACAGCATATGAATAATACCTGCACTCGGTGCCCCGATGCTTCGGTGCACCAGTACTGTATTCTACCTCACTCAGTGTCCTCGGTGCGTATGCACCCTTGGTACCTGAGTGCTTCAGTACATGGCTGAGCTATACGCGGCGCTGGGCCTGGCCAGGCAGCAGGCTCAAGCCCTTTCTGTGGCCCTAGCTCAGCCAATAATGCCGGCCCCGGAGCTGACCCCGCCTGCACTGGTGGTTGCTCCGGATGTTACGCGCTGGCATCTGCCGTACTCGCTAGGCTGTCCGGCCGGGCGAATGGTTTATCACACTGGACTGAAAGAACGCGGATTCCACGTTGCTATTCATCTAGTGCACAGGAAGTATCTCCGCTTCGCTTTACAGGGGAGCATCCTGAGTTTTCTGTGCTGTGGTTCAACCTCTCCTTAGCCCCCGCACGTTTCAAAGTGCATGAATGCCATCCTAGCTCCCTTGCGGCTGCAAATGATCAGGGTGATGAATTAGCTGAACGACTGGTTGATCTGCCCAGTCGCAGGAAGGAGCAGTGGCCCACACAGTGCAAGCCTGCCTGTCGGATGACAGAGTGGCTGCCATTTGCAACTGTCTGGCCCTGTTCAACAAGGGTTCACAGTATAACTGGTGTTGTGTTAAAAACTATTGGGTCTGATGGCCTCGGCTTCATCACCCACCCAACTAGGGTTACTCCACAAGCGCCCGATCCAAGTGTGGCTCGGTGCCTTAGGCTGCACCCCAAGCGAGACAGACAGCGGAAGACACTCAGTCAGGCAGAAGGCTCTCTTTGGCACCCGGAGCCACGCAGGTTCCAGCTATGGGTCTGACCCCTGTAAGGGACTGCTGGCTAGCCCTAGGACTATTGGACGCAGTTGTGGGTACCATGCAGAGCGCTAGGGCGGACTCCACTAGGTTTTTTGTATACCTATAATTGGAAGTATTTTCAAGCTTAGTGTCTGGCTAGAAACCATGACCCCATCACTTGCCCTAGGCCAGTCATATTGCAGTTCCTGCAGGAACTGCTTGGTGCTGGAAGGTCACCTTCCACCTTGCAGGTGTATTCAGCAGCTATCTCTGCTTGCTGTGCCCCCGTAGATTCTATGTCTCCGAGTGCACATTTTTGGCTACCCATTTCCTTAAAGGCGCACGGTGATTACGCCCTCCTAGGAGGACTGTTCTCCCCGAATGGAGCTTTAATATTGTACTAGAGGCTCTCACGAAGGCCCGTTTGAGCCCTTAAACTCAATTGAGCTGAAGTATCTGTCTATGAAGACAGCCTTCCTCTTAGTTATCACCTCCGTAAAGCGGATCAGTGAGCTGCAGGTGTTGTCTGTGCACAGCTCCTGCATGCGTGTGTGGGAGGATGGAAGCGGAGTGTCGCTGCGCACCAACCCCGCTTTCCTCCCCAAGGTGATTACAGCTTTCCACATTAACCAGTCTGTTGAACTGGAGTCTTTTCATCCACCTCCGTTGCTTCAACGGAGGATGAGAGATTTAATTTTCTCTGCCCAGTGCGGGCATTGAGATGTTACGTGCTTAGGACAAGAGCGCTGCGTCAATCTGACCAGCTCTTTGTCTGTCACGGAACATGGACCCAAGGACAGCCCCTCTAAGCAGCGTCTGTCGCACTGGATTGCAGACACGGTGTCGACTGCATATGATGGTCCTGGGTTACCCCCACCTGGTAGAGTAGCTGCGCATTCGACTAGAGGGTTGGCTACATCGTGGGTCCTTTTTAAGGGTGCTTCGATGTCTGAGATTTGTGCTGCGGCTAGCTGGGCTACGCCGCATACTTTCACCAGATTCTACCGCATTAATGTGGTAGATCCTGCTGTGCCGTTTGTGGGCACAAGGGTCCTTGAGGGTGTAAGTTCACACCGCTAACCTCTGGGTTAGACAGTGCTTGTGCGTCCCTCATATGCTGCCGTTCCTTCTCCCTCGCGACAGCTCTGGTATACATTATCCCATACTTAATGTTGGTGGTCGTCTTCGAATTGAAAGGGAACGTTAGGTTACTTACCGTAACCCTTGTTCCCTGAAAGAGAAGACAACTACCAACCATGAGGTCGCTTCGGTCGCCCTCACGGGTTCGGCGGAAAAAGAGGGAGATCTTCCGGTGAGTGACGGTTTTGTACCCTCGGTAGGCGGGACCGAGTGTGTCATCACAGGAAGGGGCCTTCGGCAGCTCTGATATAGAGCTCAGTATTACCTACCTCTAGGGCAGGGAATATCCCATACTTAATGTTGGTGGTCGTCTTCTCTTTCAGGGAACCAGGGTTACAGTAAGTAACCTAACATTTTATGTAACAACCAGAGACCTGCTGTGGTAGAAATGATTGAGTGAGGTGTTCGCTGTCTCACTAAGTCAGTGACGAGTGATGACAAGACTCATGGTCTGTTTTTGAATGCAATTAGAATTATTAACACATAACTCAGAGTGCATAATATATGCCTACATTAACACCATTATTAATTCCAAGTAATGTTATAAACAAGGTCCACAGATTGCAGTGCCACCAGTAAGACAGTTTTGACCGAGACAGTTATCTAAATCAGGAACTCTCTCACTGTAGACAGAGCAGTACGAGTTGGTAGACAGGTGTGCAGTCTGCGTGCGAAGAAAGGAGTAATCGGCTGCAATGCTTTGATTCAACACAACACAGTTTAATTACAATTCCAAAGATATAACTTGTCATTTCGTGTCCCCCAAACGCAATGAGCTTGTTTTTAGTTATGTATTTATTTAATTTTCTCTGCTGTGCTGCATTCATAACCCTAGCAACTATAAATTACCAGAGATCAGAAGTATTCAACCATAAAGTTTAAATCTAAAAATAAAATACAACAGCTAAGAAATTCTACAACCAATAATATTAAAAAGTCATATCCTCTCAAGATCCATTATAAACTATATTAGATCAAGTATTGTTGATATTATTAAGAATAGCAATTTCACAAACAAACAACACGTTTCTTAGCAATATTTAAAACCTCACTTACCTATGAAAGCCAGCATTAAAAGGTAAATTGCCACAAGATCCATTCTTGCTGGTATAGTGAAATGAAAAATCCAGAGCTTGCCTTAGGCAAAAACTTTTTTTCCTATGTATCTTTTAAACTGACAGAAAATATTTTCTATATATACATATATTTAATATATATAAACAAATGCAAACTCAAGATCTTCTCTCCTCAGATATATATATATATAAAAAAAAATCGTGAACATATGGATTGTGCAAACCTTAAAGACCATTCCCCTTAATGTGTGGTCACTTTAAAATGATTATTCCTGGTCTGTCAGTGTTCTCCTATTTTAATAGAAAAGAATTGGAAAATAAGAAAAATAAAACTTAGAACATGTCCCACAATCCTAAAACGCAGGAAGCTTTAAATAATGAGTTTAGATCCAGCAAAAAATAAAGATACCATTCTTTCTTTTTTCTTTCTTTGGTTAGTGTGTTGATGTGCTTTCCTTTCCTTTCCTCCTGTGGTGCAGTCTTGTGAAGTGGAGAAGTAGAGAAGATGAGCCGTCTGTCCAGTCTGCACTAGCAGTGATCTGTGACTAGTCTCACTGACTGCTGATAGCTGTTGTGCTGCCTGGAGAACTAGAGAGAGAGAGAGAGAGAGAGAGAGAGAGAGAGAGAGAGAGAGAGAGAGAGAGAGAGAGAGAGAGAGAGAGAGAGAGAGAGAGAGAGAGAGAGAGAGAGAGAGAGAGAGAGAGAGAGAGAGAGAGAGAGAGAGAGAGAGAGAGAGAGAGAGAGAGAGAGAGAGAGAGAGAGAGAGAGAGAGAGAGAGAGAGAGAGAGAGAGAGAGAGAGAGAGAGAGAGAGAGAGAGAGAGAGAGAGAGAGAGAGAGAGAGAGAGAGAGAGAGAGAGAGAGAGAGAGAGAGAGAGAGAGAGAGAGAGAGAGAGAGAGAGAGAGAGAGAGAGAGAGAGAGAGAGAGAGAGAGAGAGAGAGAGAGAGAGAGAGAGAGAGAGAGAGAGAGAGAGAGAGAGAGAGAGAGAGAGAGAGAGAGAGAGAGAGAGAGAGAGAGAGAGAGAGAGAGAGAGAGAGAGAGAGAGAGAGAGAGAGAGAGAGAGAGAGAGAGAGAGAGAGAGAGAGAGAGAGAGAGAGAGAGAGAGAGAGAGAGAGAGAAGAGAGAGAGAGAGAGAGAGAGAGAGAGAGAGAGAGAGAGAGCCTGAGAGAAGAGAGAGAGAGAGAGAGAGAGAGAGAGAGAGAGAGAGAGAGAGTGTGTCTCAGCCAGTTACAACATACTACCTCCTAGCACCAGCCCACCTGCTTAATGATTAAAAGCTGCAGTGAACTAATGTGACATCGTGGGCCAGTCTAAACTACTGGGGTACCAATGGGGCGATTACAATACTGCATGCAGTATCAATTGAATTAACTGTCTTCATCCTCCCAGGAAGTGTGGACAGTTCATAACTTTGATTACAAAACAAGATCTAAACTTGGTGGCAGAGCAAAAAATAACTGCACGGTCATGTGATCACTTAGGAACCAATCAAAGTGCTTACAAGGAGTTATAGCTCTACTTAGCGATTAGTGCTGTTTCTCTATTGGGAGCGATTAAGCAGATTTCATGTGCAACTTAAACTGAGGATTTTGAAGAAAAAAAAATGTAGCTAAAAGAACATCAATTTCCATGTGTGATTATTTTGGAAATTGAACCTTTAATGCACAAACTTGTAACAAACTTACCTAGTGTGCAATACCCAAACACCTAGGCCATAAGTGTTTACTAGCACCAAGCATAAAACATTCAATACTACAGTCCCAGCAGGTAAATCAGTACAGCAAAAACAAAGTTTCACGAGAACCAAGGGAGTAAATTTTAAACAGGATAGGTTTATTATGTCTATTTGTATATAGTACTAAGCACAAGTGTATCCTGGAGTAATCAGAACGGTAAGTCTTAAGTAAGATCAGAAATCTGGCAAATATCAACCCTGACTCAATGGTAAGCAAACCAAACATCCAGGTTGGTAGAACAATTGGAGCACACCAATACTGCAAAGCTAATCACATAAAAATGCAATTGGAAAAGACAAACAACATATATATATATATATATATACACACATATATATATATATATATATATATATATATATATATATATATATATATATATATATATATATATATATATATATATATATACACACACACACACATATGTTACACAAACAGGCCTTTGTATCGATAATCACAATACCAAGGTATAGCAACACCATTAATAATCTGCCTCGCTGTTGGAACTTGAGTAAACAAAGAAGAAAGAGAGGGAAGGAGACAACAAAAAAACAGGCAGGCCAACCAATAATCAGGCTGTTAATTCTATGGCCCACGCAGTTGCAATAATTATATCCAAGTGTATGAGTACTTAAAAGTTTCAGTCCCGGGCTTGAAATTAAAACGCACCCAGAAAGTAACAAAACAAACAAAAAACAAACCAATAAAGTTCTAGAAAAATAACACAACAATCCAGCAATCCAAAAGAACGCTCTCCAAAACAAAAACCCGAATGGCCATTCAAAAAATATTTGTAATCCAAACTGCAGCAAAAAATAGAAAAGGATCGATCTCACCCGGTTATGATGAATCCGTGTGCAAGTCCTCCAGTTCATACAACGTCGGGAGTCGCCATTGGATTGAATATCTTCTCTCGTTCCGTTGTCCCGTAAAAGCAGTAAAGTATCAAAGTAAAGATATAAATCAAACCAACTGGAAGAAAAATAGGACCCAACACGGAAGTATTGCCCAACGAGCACTGAGCAGCGTGTGATAATAGCTATTGCACTAGTATTAGTCGAACCCGCTATAGAAACTGGTAAAAACCAAAACACGGTTGTTTGACATAACACCGACTAGAAGCATGCTATACACAGACTAACTCTTTTTTTCTGCCGTTTGAACAGGTTGCCTGTAAGTTCTCTCTCTGTCTCTCTAATAACTCCGTATTTTTTTCTCTCTCTTCTCTCCTTCACCAGACTTTCAAAAAACACTCTTTTATACCCTATTGGTCCAACACTTTTAAGCAAAGGAAGCTCCGCCCCCAATTACCGAAACCAGTAATGGCCAAAATACCTAAAACTAATTAGTCTAGGACCATAGCGTTTTAACCAAATATAAACAAATGTACCCAGCACACGAACTAAAACCATAATTGCCCCAAGAGTTTATTTTTAAACCAGGCACGGATATAGATTATATATACACGTATGTATGGCGAAATATTAAGGAGCTAATTAAAAACGCTGTCATGAAATAACGAGGATTGCCTGGCCAGGCTTACTGGCATTCACTTAAGAATGCGCAGGTGCTACGTTTCTTGCAGCACATTGTGTGGCGGTTGCCACAAACTAATTATGGGCAGCCGCAGTAAACTGCCTGCATGTTATACTCCAGAACTGTCTCTAGGGGTAATAATTGACATTTAGTGCTGTAACAACCACGATTGGTCTCCATCATTCTCATCTGGAAAAGTGGAGGAATTTCCTCCAGAAACCAACCCTGTGAATGGAGGGCCAGGGTTAAATTTCATCGTTGGCTTTGCTATCAGCTGAATGCAAGGGCTCAAATGGATGCTCCATGAGTGCATTAAGCACCGCGTTAAGCCTCCAGTGAGGAACAATATCCTTCAGGGGGGTCCGAAGCCGCCCTGCCAAGAAGTGAGCTCCTGGGGAGATGAGTCAATCTTGACATGGCAAGCTGAAATACCTGCCAGATAGACCTTTAACATAACATCAAACAGGTCCTGCCAAAATTGCAGTATAACTGCCATGGGACAGGTCATGGGGTCAAAACCCTGAGGCAAGCACCATGTCTGAAAGACGCCCCACTTGTACCCATACTGGGAATGTGTGGACACTGCTCTGGCATTTTGCATGGTGTCAATGATCCTATTAGACAAACCCAGATGGCTTAATTGCAGCCGGTCAGGGGCCAAACCCAGAGCTGTAGGTTCGATGGATTGGGATGCTGTAAGGTCCTCCTCGCCTGTGATCTGGTTGCGCTGCTTGGACAGTCTCCATGGCTGGCCGCTCAGGAGCTGTATCAGGGCTGAAAACCAGTCTCCTGGGCCAATAAGGGGCTATAAATAGTACCCTGGCCCGGTCCTTTCTGATTTTCTCCAGATACATTGGGAGAATTGCGAGCGGTGGGAAGGCATAACACAATTTCCTTGGCCACTGGTGTCCGAGCTCCTGTTTTAGAGAACCAAAGGGGACAGTAGGTTGATTCCTGGGAGGCAAAGAGATCTATCTGTGCTTTCCCAAACCTCTCCCAAATGAGGTCCACCACCTCGGGGTGAAGCCTCCACATTGAGAGGAGGTCCGCCACCCAGTTTGTCGCCCCGGGCATGTGTACTGCCTGCAGTAAGAGGAGGTTCTCATGCACCCACCATGCAAATAGTCTGTTTTTGCAGCAGAGCTGTCACCTCCTGAGACAATACCACAGTGTCTCGTGGGTCTGTGGCTAATGTCGTAGTCACGCCCCGAAAGGAAGGGGGACCGTGCCGGTATTGCAGAGAATAGCCGGTCTGAACAGTAGTAAGCACCCAGATGTATATGGTGGAGTGATGCCAGTACTCCGGGTGGCTAGCTGAAAAAGGGCCCTGGGCTTGAGGCTTAGCCTGAGGCTTTTGCCTCTGTGTCTGATGGTGGAAAACAACTGGCCATTGTTGTAGCCGGCTGTGCCAGTCTATGAGGCTGCTGGGGCCTTGGGTACCAGTTTGCCGCTCGTTTGCGCACTGATTATGGTCGCTTGGGAAGCAGACGTACCAGCTCCTTTGTGGACTCCATCTGCAGGACCAAAGGTATGCCTCAGTGTAATGGGGGCATCTAACAGCAGTGCTTTATCCACATCAGGCACTTGTGCCTGGGAAAGCCAAAGCTACCTTCTTGCGGCTATCAAAGCAGCCAGATTCCTGCCCACAGCCTGCCCATTCAATTTAGAGACACGGAGCAGGTTTTTGTTCACCAAACGCAGCTCCTCTAGCTGCTGTGGTGAGGGCCTGTGATTCTCCGAAAGTGATTTCAACAACCAGGCCTGGTAGGCTACCAGTATGCTGTTGTAATTACCCAGCCTTGCGGCGAACGCACCGGCTGAGTAAGCGCGCTTGAGAATCACCTCCGAGACCCGACACTGCTTGTTAGGGCAGCTCGCGTCCTTGGTCAGAAGCGCTAGTTTAGGTGCCTGTACCAGAGCATCAATAGAAGCCTCTACCAGTGCAAATTGGTCCAAACCCAGTTTCTCTGCGTCATGCAGGCTGTACAGCGCCTACATCGACCGTGAAACAGCTGGAGCTGTAGCTGGATGACCCCAGGAGGATTGCATCTCAGAGATGGAGGGCCTTGTAGGCAAGCAGGAGAATTTTGAAAGTAATTCTGAACTTAACAGGTAGCCAGTGCAGCTGGGCAAGACAGGGGCTAATGTGATCATCTGGTAAGGATCCTAGCAGTGGAACTTTGAACCAGCTGCAATCGGTTTATGGCACGTGATGGAAGACCACCGTAGAGAGAGTTGCAGGAGTCGAGTCGAGAGGAGATGAATGCATGACAGAGTATCTCTGCATCCGGGAGGCAAAGGTAGGGATGGACCTTTGAGATGTTTCGGAGGTGGTAGAAGGAGGATTTGACTACAGAGGATATTTGGGCATCAAAGGGGAGGTTACTATCCAGAAGTACACCAAGGCGTTGTACAGTGGAGGAAGGCAGCAGCAGACAGTTTCCGAGGTTCAATGCAGCAATATTGATATTCTTGAGTTGAGTTCTCGATCTTATTAGAAGTTCAGATTTGTTGGTGTTGAGCTGAAGAAAATTGGCAGACATCCAGGCCTCAATGTCTTGGATGCAAGCTGAGAGCCGGACCATGGCAGAGGGACATCCAGGGTCTAGTTTTGGGTCGAGCTGGGTGTTATCTGCATAGGAGTGAAACATGAGGCTATGTTGGTGGAAAAGTAACAAGTATTCATCTATCTATGGCTCTCCTGTCAGGTTTCAGTCCTCAAAAAGGAAAAATTATGCTGTGATCTGTGCAGGCATGACTGGCACAGGCACGGCATGCAGCTTTGATATAATTATTCAGGTACAGGGTCCAAGCAGGTAAACACCCATATGGTAATTGTTACATTTTGTACTTGATAGGGAACAAAAATCAAATAAATTAAACCTGTTAACAATATTTTAAAATGTATATCAAATTGTGGCAAAGTGCCCCGGCCCTGTGTGCATTTGTGTGTTCTGTGTGGTATGTTGCGTGCGTGTGTTAATGTTGGTGTATAGATTGGTACACGGGATATAAACGGGTCTGTGTTTCACGTGTATTTAAAAGTGTATATTTGTATTTAGGCACGGGATTGCACATCACGCACGTGCATTTAAATGTAATATGTAAGCAGGGGGTTGCACAGAATTAATTCACGTTCTGGGATTCAAGTGAATAATTAATTAGTAATTGAATCCCAGCACAACAGTATATATAGATGCACGTTTCTGTCACTCTGGGTTGGGTGTTCGGAAGAGGAGAACGGGAGAGAGAGAAGGAGAAGGAGAAAGAAAAGCAAAGTAAAATCGTAAACGTAAAGTGTTTGTTCTCACCGTGTTTGTTTGTCTCTCCGTGCACCGTTTGTTTAGTGTTAGTCCGTTTTGTATGTCTGTTTATTTTGGGCGCAAGTGCCGTGTCCTGTGTTTTTGTTACAACCTTTTATTTTCTGTTCTGTTTATTAAATGCTGAGCGCGATCACGCGCTCAGCCTCACCAAAACCCCAAGTCTCTGTGTTTGAATTCCTTTCTGGTCTGACGCAACCCACTCTGGCCGTCTTTGTGACACGTGGTGTCATCGTGGGATAGCTTGGCGCCCAAGCGCCAGACCAGGAGGGGTTTGGTTTAAAAAAAAAAAAAAAAAAAAAGTCAATGGCAGAAGACGCCATCAAACTGCGGGGCTGGTTCCTGGAGAATGCTGGGCTGGAGGCCCAGGCTCTACCCATAGTCGTCCGGGCCCTGTGGATGATGGACAGTGAGAGATGGGAGGCCTATCAGGAGGAACACACCCCAAACACCTTGGAGGAAGGTGTGGAGTTTCTCCTCAGCTACCTGGAGGCAACGATAAACGGAACAGCAGCCCAGGTAGCAGGACCACCAGCAGAGGGTGAGTACCTGCTGTCCCCATCTCCACCAGCAGAGGGTGAATGCCTGCTGTCCCCATCTCCACCAGCAGAGGGTGAGTACCTGCTGTCCCCATCTCCACCAGCAGAGGGTGAATGCCTGCTGGTTTTGCCTCCACAGCCTGAGTGGGAGGAGCCCAACGTCCCACGCCTGAGTGGGAGGAGCCCGAACGTCCCACGCCTGAGTGGGAGGAGCCGAGCGTCCCACGCCTGAGTGGGAGGAGCCCAACGTCCTACGCCTGAGTGGGAGGAGCCCGAGCGTCCCACGCCTGAGTGGGGGGAGCCCAACGTCCACAGCCCAAGAGGGAGGAGTGGGTGCGTCTACAGCCCAAAAGGGAGGAGTCGGTGCGCCCACAGCCCAAGAGGGGGAGTCGGGCGTCCACAGCCCAAAAGGGAGGAGTCGGGCCCACAGCCCAAAAAGGGAGGAGTCGGCGCCCACAGCCCAAAAAGGGAGGAGTCGGTGTCCACAGCCCAAAAGGGAGGAGTCGGTGCGCCCACAGCCCAAAGGGGAGGAGTCGGTGCGCCCAGAGCCGAAGGGAGGCAAGTCGGGCTTCCACAGCCCTGGGACCCAAGCCACCAGCAGAGGGAGAATGCCTGCTGGTTCAGCCCCAAGAGCCGAAAGGGGAGGAGTTACAGGCTCAACCCCTGAAAATTTTGGGGGAGAGGGGCAGGAGGCTGGTGTCCCCAGCAGCCTCTATTCAGGCTGATGAGGGCAGCACGGCGCACACCAGCCCAGGCCACAGCAGAGGGCCAGCACTGCCACAGCCTCCTCTGAGTGGCCAGCATCAGCCCCATGGCCTCCGCCACCACCACTTCCTCCACTAGGAGCAGAGGAGCAGGAGCTGCCTCTGCCTCCGCCACCTCCACCAGCAGAGGGTGAATACCTGCTGGTTCCACCTCCACCGCAGTGGGAGGACTGCTTGCCCCTCCCACCTCCACCAGCAGAGGGTGAATACCTGCTGGTTCCACCTCCACCGCAGTGGGAGGACTGCTTGCCCCTCCCACCTCCACCAGCAGAGGGTGAATACCTGCTGGTTCCACCACCGCCAGGAGCAGAGGAGCTGGAGCTGCCTCTGCCTCGCCACCGCCCGAGCAGAGGAGCAGGAGCTGCCTCTGCTGCCCTGCACCTCCAGGGAGTGCGGCCGGAGCCCCACCCTGGGGAGCTGCCGGCCACGAAGAAGGGGGGAGGAGGTCTGAGACCACCAACCCCAGCAGCAGTTTCGCTGCCGGAGATCGTGGGGAGGTCAGGAGACCTGCTCCCACTGCAGCAGCAAGCTGCCGGAGATCGTGGGGAGGTCTGAGACCTGCTCCCACTGCAGTTTCGCTGCCGGAGATCGTGGGGAGGTCAGGAGACCTGCTCCCACTGCAGCAGTTTCGCTGCGGAGATCGTGGGGAGGTCCGAGACCTGCTCCCACTGCAGCTTCTTCGCTGCCGGAAGTACTGTGGTCGGAGCCCCACCAAAGGGAGCTACCGGCTACAAAGACAGGGGAGAGGTCAGGAGACCACTTTCCCCAGCAGCAGTTTAAGCTGCAGGAGCAAACCAACAGGCTGTCAGCCGTGCCACACCGGCAGGGGTGCTGACAGCATGGCCAGCCATGGGCCCACTGAAGCCTCCCTTCCCAGCCCGAGACTTTGGCCTGGACTGCTGGGTATTTAAGGGGAGGTGGCCGTTGAGGCCATGTGTGCTGCGCTAGGGGGGTATATGTGGCAAAGTGCCCCGCCCTGTGTGCATTTGTGTGTTCTGTGTGGTATGTTCGTCGTGTGTTAATGTTGGTGTATAGATTGGTACACGGGATATAAACGGGTCTGTGTTTCTGTATTTAAAAGTGTATATTTGTATTTAGGCACGGGATTGCACATCACGCACGTGCATTTAAAATGTAATATGTATGCACGGGGTTGCACAGAATTAATTCACGTGCTGGGATTCAAGTGAATAATTAATTAGTAATTGAATCCCAGCACAACGGTATATAGATGCACGTTTCTGTCACTCGGGGTTGGGTGTTGGGAAGAGGAGAACGGGAGAGAGAGAAGGAGAAGGAGAAAGAAAAGCAAAGTAAAATCGTAAATTAAAGTGTTTGTTCTCACCGTGTTTGTTTGTCTCTCCGTTGCACCGTTTGTTTAGTGTTAGTCCGTTTTGTATGTCTGTTTACAAAAGTGCCGTGTCCTGTGTTTTGTTACAACCTTTTTATTTTCTGTTCTGTTTATTAAATGCTGAGCGAAACCTGCCTTAAGTCTCTGTGTTTGAATTCCTTTCTGGTTTAAAATGTCTTTGTGACACAAATATATTTTGAAAAGGTCTATAAGAAAGGTAATTGCAAAGTTTTGCTTTTCTCTGTAACATTTTATTTTTTTATTTTTATAAAGCTAGAAGTTCCGCAGTCATTTAAGTGCTCTGCAATGGACCTTCCTGATTGGTGGATGATAGTTCTGCTGTTTCTAATTTAAAGCGTTTTATTGTACGCTGAATACAAGATATAGAGGTCCTGTTAGTGCATGTTTTACTGTACGCTGAATACAAGATATAGAGGTCCTGTTAGTGCATGTTCTCTGTGAATAAAGGGCAGGAAAAAATGGCTGTTTGGACAACATAGCTGAGCCTAATAGCTGCGTAATCAAGTGTGTTCTGTAGTTTTAAACAATGTCATTCTGATACTGCTTTCCTACAGTCTTTCACATATTTAAAATAGCAGAAAAAGACTGATAAGGGGCAAAATAACCCTGATCTCAGACCTGGTGAGTGAAACCACCCCAAAACGTTTCGCCATAGATGTACATGTGTATGTGCAGGTGTGTGGGAATGTGTTTGCCTGTGTGTGATTGCCTGTGTGAGGCACTGCTTCCTCAAAGCTGCCACTGACTTTGGATAGAGTCATGCTGAGAGACTGATAGCTGACCAAGATGTGTGAAATGAGAGAGAAAGAGACACAAGAACAAGAGCCTCTGCTTCACTGCCCAAGGTAAAACAATGAGGGCAGCCGAGCAGGGTGAGGGATGGGAAACTGAAGGGAAGAAATGTCTTGATCAGCAGATTATTATTATTATTATTATTATTATTATCATTATTATTATTAGTAGTAGTAGTAGTAGTAGTAGTAGTCATAGTAGTAGTCGTAGTAGTAGTACAAAATGCTGTTCTCTCTTAAATTATTATTATTTCTATTATTATTAATATTAATGAACATCAGAATATATGAATATTATGGAATCATGTGATGCTACAGATGAAATATATTTCAATATTCCTTAGTATTTCTAAATTAGGAATGGTTAGGAATGATTGGTTGTATTAAAACTGCACACATTTATTCCAGATGACAGCATCAATGCACATGCTTCTCTCTGCATGTTTGTCTGTTAAATATGTATACAACAGTGATCAGAATGTCCTGCAAAGGGAGATAATCCCTCAAATTATTCCTGACTCATGAATGAACCTATTTAAAGATGAGATAGGAGCATTGTAGACGGTGTTACTGTGTTACAAGAATTCTGTTGATAGGGCCTTTCCTTGCACCAGGCCCACCAGACACATAGATTCTGTGTTGATTACTGTACAGTGTGCACTTGCTGACCTAGAAAGGAAACAACTGTTGACCCCCAACATTCTCAGCCGCTTGTTCAGCTCATCCAATGGTGGTGCCTCTCAGCTGTGTTGTGGAAAACTCTCTCTTATCCAGGGTGATCTGTCTCTGTGGAAATCAGAGAAGCTGCATGCATGTTTTCCAGTGATTCCCAGGGGAATAGTACTGTATAGGAAAGAAATAACACATAACAGGATGTTCAAATGTGGTTCAACATCCACAGACCTGGGGGAACTGTATTTGAGTGCACTTTTAAAAAACCCCAGCGCCCTATCCCCACCCTTCCCAAAGTGAATTGGTTGTAAAGTAAATCAGGTAGAATGGTTTCTAAATGTGTGCTGGTGTGGTTACATACAGTATCTGCACAGGTCAAAACACTCATTAGCCAATGAGATTGCTCCCTCTATTCTTTAGGAGGACCTGGCATAAAAGGAAAGACGTTGCAGGTACATTATCCCTTATTTCCATTTGTCTTATTAAATAATTATTATTTCAATAAATTTACTACAATGGCAATAATGACACATTTAAGAAAAACACAACAACAAACCCTTTGGTATGCAATAGCTCATGTCACTTTACTGTCGACGCAGTCCATTCCCGAGCGGGACAGACCGCTTTGCTGGATAATAATAATAATAATAATAATAATAATAATAATAATAACTTTCATTTGATATAGCACCCTTCACACCAAGGTGTCTCAGGGTGCTGCACAATATGAAAAAAACTAAATCAGGAACATAGTGATAACAATAAGAATAAAACAAAGCAAACGATAAACAGTCAATTCAAAAATACATTAAAAACAGGTCAAATACAAATAAAAAAACAATTCCTAAAATCATAAAAACAATAATTACAAAACATATTACAAGTTTTAAGAACCAGTCCACAGGATCACTGTAAAAAGGTTGCCGAGAACAAATGAGTCTCAAATGAACAGGGCAGAGAGTTCCAAAGAGAAGGGGCAACACAGCTAAAACTACCCCCACTAAGAGGAACACAGAGTTTGAAGATCAGAGCTGTCTTCCAGGGATGTAAGGGCTGTGAAGGTCCATAATGTAACTAGCACCCTGACCATGCAAAGCCTTGTATGTCAGCAACAGAATCTTGAAGGCAACACGAGAATGAACAGGAAGCCAATCCAGACGCATAAGGTGATATGTTCTGTCCGCCTAGTGCCTGTCAAGACCCTTGCCGCTGCATTTTGCACCATCTGAAGATGATTCAGAGAACAAGTAGGAAGACCAGCAAAAAGAGTATTGCAGTGATCCAATGGAGAGGTTACACGAGGATCTCTGCATCCCTGGGAGACAGAAAACAACAAACTCTAGAAATTCTCTTAGGTGATAAAACCCTGCCTTTACCACAGTAGAAATATGGTTTTCAAATGATAGCCTAGGGTCAAACTGGACACCTAAACTGCGGACAACCGAAGAGGCGCCAACAGTGAAATCACCAAAAGAGCAAGAAAACCTAGAAAAGAATAGAGCTGGGTTTAGATCCCATTACCAACAACTCAGGTTTGCTTGTATTTAATTTCAGGAAATCATTTGACATCCCAGCTTGTACATCTGCTAATTGGATGCAATTGTAATGCTACAATATTACAAGTGGCAGAGAAATTGTTCATTCTATAATCATTTCCTTTCTTTTCTTTATCTAGTAATTCATTTTTAATCATTGAAACTCTAACTATCACCTGCTTTATGAGACAAGACAGCCAGAAAGCAATCACAAAACGAGCAAGGTTTGCATTTGGGAGTCTTTAAAAAGTGCACATTTGTAATTTAAATTAGCGGGGTAATTGTTATAGGGCGCAACAGGGCACAAAACTAGGCTAATGAGGTTCTGATAGCTTTTTATATACAAAGATCGTCATACACAAAGGATGCCTGCTCATTTCTGTATCAGTCCCATGCTGGAGGGGAGAAAGTTCACATTTCTTCGCTTTGCATCACAGAGCAGTGAGATGTTATCTCAAAGACGTCATCTTCAGAGATAATGCCAGTATCACCATATACGACTACTGTATTGTTATATGCAAAAATATGAAGTCATTTATTTTATAAAGAAGCACAGGTCAAACAGGGCAGGAGTGAAAAATCCTTTGAATTCATTTTTTTGTATCTGTTTATTATCTCATGATGTCATCTAATTTTATGATCTGAACACTGACAGATTTAAATATCGCCATGCTTTCCCTCTATATTAATCCGTGGGGGGATGTATTGACCCACTTATTAACATAGCTGCATACAATGAAACTAATTAAAAACAGAAGTGATGGTTTAATGAGGTGGCAATCTGCCGCTCTTTAGATATCTCGCAGTGAAATAAAGTCACCAGCCTGTTCTCTTTCAACGGTATATTAATCGTTTTGGTATATACCTGCAAGGCTATTTATTATGAACTATTAAAACATCACCAAAAGCAATGCAAATACAGTGGAAAGAGCTCTGATACATATCACATTTATATGATGGTATAAAGATCACTATTTAGATCATTCAAATAGAACCCTGGGACTGCAAGATAGAATGTCTGTAAAGAGGCCAGTTTACAAAGGAAAAACTATGAGAAACTATGTCAATCAAACAACATTTCATTTAGTACTCAAACATATGAATTAACACATTTTACCCCCCTTTAACTCAAAGTATTCAATGGAGAGTTAAGCTCTTTTTTAGTTTAAGAGACAATCTGGGTGATTCCATGTTTACCGAATTTCATACTTCTGACTGCTTTTAAACCCCAGATATAGAGACCTCAGATTTCAGTTTATAATGGGATCTTATCTGTAGAGGCTATAATTAGCGTGGTTTAGACATCAGCGTCAGTGAAATGAGCACATCGTACATTAGCTTTAGTGCCCAAGGAGAGTCTTTTTTTTTTAACTGGATCTCACACTACAGCAGGGTTCCGAAAATATATAGCGTTACATGTCCCCACGTGTTGCTACACCTGTTTAAATTATGTATCTGTAAGTTTTCTTTTCATTGTTAGCATCCTGACAACTTTTTACACTTATAACTTTAAAGTCTGTTTCAAAGCTCTTTTCAAAATGGCTGCTCTAGTGCACTGGGGTTTGAGATCTGTCCTCTAAATCAGGGTTTCCCAAACCTGGTCCTGGGGACCCCCTGTGTCTACTGGTTTTTATTCCAGCTGAGTTCTCAGTTACTTAATTAAACCCTTAATTGAACTGATAATTTGCTTAATTAGACCCTTTTACTTGATTTTACCTTTATGGAAAAAACATATATATTTTTTAAAAGTATGATCCTTATATTTTTCATATATAGAAATTGGCCCCTTTTATATATATTTAAAATATATGGGATATATGATGAAAATATATGGTGCACCATATATTTTCATTAGTCTGTAATCCATATAAAATGAATAAATAAAAATATATGTTTGTTCCATAAGGGCAGCGCTTAAACAGTTGCAGATTTCAAGTTAGCTATAACATTGTATAAGTAACTTGAACTGCAACTGTTTGGAGCTGAAAACAATTAAAAAGATTGAATTAAGCAAATTATAAGTTCAATTAAGGGCCTAGTTAAGTAATTGAGAGCTCAGTTGGAATGAAAACAAGCAGACACAGGGGGGTCCCCAGGACCAGGGTTGAGAAATCCTGCTCTAAATAACTGCGGGAAGAGCGATTAAAAAAACAAAACATAACAACAAGTGCTCTGGCTTTTCTGTTCCATACCACATCATGGATCGTTATTGCTGTGTTACCTGTTTGACAATGTGGGCAATAATCCTTATACTATCAGTGCACTAGAGCGGCCATTTCGAAAAGAGCTTTGAAACTGACTTGTTAAAAGTTGTCAGGATGTTAACAATGAAAAGAAAAATTACAGGTAAGTTATTTAAACAGCTGTACCAACAGGTGGGGACGTGTAACGCTATATTTTTCGGAACCCGCTTCTTACTCTTTAAGCATGCTGTTAGAAAGCAATGCTGCCATATCTAATATAGTACCAGACATGTTTTAAAATGAAAACCCATGCTTGATATAACATTTTCTTTTACAACTGCACATTTAAGACCTTTTTAGCTACTGTGCAAAACAGGTAGGATTTGTGAAAATATTTTGTTAGCTGCAAACACTTTAAAATTGAGTTGAGTTGCAATACCTGCCTAGATATCACTAACAATGTCAATAATTGTCATTGTAGACTGCATATGAATTTCCTGACAGTTGTGAAATACTGTTATTTAAACATCGACGACAAAGGCCAGAGAGATTGTGAAAACAGTGTAGTTCTAATTTAGATTTTTAAAGAAGTAAAGGCATAGCAAACACGCAATAAGTATTGTGAAACAACTCTATAATATATTTGAAAGGTGTCATGTAATCTATGGCAAACACGTACATCCTTGTTTACTTAGCAGATTTGAAATGTCGTATCACAGCAACATCAGTTTCAAAGGGAGTGGTAAAGTTAAGTTGTAGCATATTATTGATTGCCAGCCTGATTCCTAATTTATTCAAGTAATATTATCCTGGCAACGGCACACTTTTTGAGTACAGGACTTTTCTGGTTTTCAACTAATGAGCAGACAAACTGTGACAAGCCTTCAATTGAAAATGACACGTTGAATTTGTATTTGTTTGTTTTGCCCAATTCAGATTATTCTTATTCACAAATGAATTGCCTGTCAGTAATCTAATCCAATCTAATGTGTAAATGAGGCACAGACTGCAAGATAAAATAATTAACTTGGTTCACAGGGAGATGACAGGGATATCAGTGTTAAGGAAAGGAATACAATACGGCCACGTTTTCATTTACCAATCATTCATTGCCATCAACAGCAGATTGAGATCAAATCTATTTCAGTCCATTAGGATTGCGGGCTGGCATAATTCACTGATTATAGAAGTTAACCTAATGAGCATCCAATATGAAGGACACAAGAGGCAGGTTTTAAAACTCGGACTGCAGACGAAGAAGAAAATATGTAGGCAAAACACAAGGGCTGTGAATATATTAGACTGGATATATCAGAGGTTGGTAAATTAATTTATGCATAGCAATTTTACAAAAACGTGATACATACAGATTATCTTTAATCTGGTTGCATACTGGATTGTAGACTACAGATAGAGCCAACCGTAGCCCCAGTTTGATAGTGAAACAAGACAAGTTTTCACACTGGTCTCATGGTGTAGATGGAAATGTGGCATGCTGTATGTAAAACATACATTTACGTAAACTCTCTGTTCCTCAGATACATGCATACCATCCTGTACTTTGTAATATTTAAAGCTGCATGTCCATATTGTTGTGGATAGGCAAAAGATCAGACAGGCTTTAGCAGAGACTGAGAGCAGGTGCTCTGTATCCCAGACTGCACAGGTGACAGAGGAGGGACAGTCTAAAAAGTGATGACTGCAGAAGTCTTTGCTGCATATCTCAACTCCCTACTTTCCCTACAAGAACCTGAAGCAGTAATCACTGAGAAATGATGAAGAATACCCCCAGAACAATTTCTAAATCTAGCTGACTCCTCACATTACAGTGAGTCCCACTGGTACTACGCCACATTCATTAATATACAGTAGACATGGCAGGGGCTTCCAATTTGTGTGGACGACTGAATGTGTCTTTTTGCTTATATGTTTGTTGCTTCTTCTGCCTCCCCATACTGTTTCATCAAATAAGGCTACTGTTTCATATGATTGACTATTTAATGTAATATTGCAGGGAGTATTATCTGCCTGGTCTCTCAGTATCTGTCTAACGTGTAAAAAAAAGGAGGCATCCCCTCCAGCCCATCCACTTCCCCTTCATCCCAGAGTGTATTGCACAGGCAAGCAAAACCCAATGAGCCACCTCAGCATGATGTATAGTGGCATCAAAACTGTGCTCTGTATCCAACAGGAGGGAATAGCAGACCTAATGTGTTTGAGACTGAGATGGCAGCAGAACAGACTTCAAACAGTAAAAAATCTGTCCATTTGTTGTGCATTAGCTTAAGAACATAAGAAAAGGTTACAACACGGTTCTGTATTTTGCACGAATGCCCTTGCAGTTCCTAGTAGCTGACTGATTAGAAGTCCGGTCTTAAAGGATCCCAATGATTGAGCATCAACAACATGGTTTGGTAACCCATTCCGTATCCTCGTCACTTACCCCTGTCCTAAGTCTGTCTCCATTTAATTAAGGCTTGCTGGTGTAATGGATCTCCTAATAGCGGCCGATGAGTTAATAATACTGACATCATCATTTTGAAGACATTGAAAAAGACTTCTAGTTGAAACATTTGTCATTTAATTTTTGTTTCTTGTAGTATTTCTTAATTCAGCACTATTGAGTGTAGAATAGTTATAGATGACATCATCATAAGACATGTTAAATGTTAATTTGTAGGGTTTGTGGTTCGAGTCCAGCCCTTGCCTTTCTATACAATTCAATGGGCTGAGACACCAATTCAGTACAAAGGGCATAGTTGTTTCTGTTTACAGATTCTGTTGACTCTCGGTAATGTGAATTTTGGTAATCCAAAACGCCCTACAGCCCAAACCACATTCAATAGCATACCTCTACGAGTAAGGATGTAAAAGGTTTACAGCCGTCTAAAGTTTCATTGAAATGGTTATTATTAAGAGTGGGCACCAATATCGATATTGATAATAATTTCCATATCACAATATCGTGGGATTAAAAAAAAAAAAAAAATTCACATACAGTCACAATACTTTTTATTGCTAATACTGCTAAAAATACAAACACAGTATAATCAAGTTTATTTTATATTCATATTATTACTGTTATTATTAATTATTTCTTAGACAACCTTATCCAGGGCGACTTACAGTTGTTACAAAATATCACAGTACAAAGTATCAGTTTACAAAATATCACATTACAGAATATCACATTACAGAATATCCCATTACAGATACGAGCAGTTATAAAATACAGTCAAATCAGTAGAAAATAAGATGACATTCAAAAGAGCGAAACAAAGATTACAGTAAGTAATTACATTTAAGAGCGTATTTGACTAAGAACAGTTCAACTTGTTGTAAAAATATTTGCTTACAGAGTAAATCCCATTAAGAGCACATAGTAAGTACGGTAAATGTATAAGAGCAATTTCAAATAAGATCAATTACAAAAAACGTGAGTACGGAGAGTAAAATTAAGTACAAGATACAGGAAGTAGTTATAATTAAGAGCAGTAGTAGAATACAGCAAGGTATGGAGCAGTTCAGTACAAGTACAAGATGATGCAAGTACTGGTACAATTGGGTGCCATATAGTCCAGTATAGTCAAGAGTTGTGAGGTTTACGGATGCTGTCATAAGGAGGCGCCAGAAGGTGGTTAGGGACTGAGCAGTCCTGATATCCATTCCACCACTGAGGGGCAAAGGTAGAGAAGGAGCAGGATCTGGAAGTGGGGGAGCGGAGGGCAGGGTGGGTGGGGTACAGCTAATCTGCCAGTGGCGGAGTAGCGGAGGGAGTGAGAGGAGGGAGCAGAAAGGTCGAGACAGCGACAGGCAAGTACAAGAGTGTTGAATTGGATGCAAGCGCCGATTGGGAGCCTGTGGAGGGAGCAGAGCAGCGGTGTAGCGTGGGAGAAACGAGGAAGGCAAAAGACATATACATATACAACAAACCCTATACATACTAATCATGGTCAGTCTCCTAGGCAAACACCACACACTAAAGTATCACTTAACCATTGTATACGCTACTTGCACCAAGTGACGCCACATTTCAGGATACCAGTATCTCAATTTCCGGAGAATGAGCGGTTTATTTGAAATCCTGTTTACAACTTTTCCTTTGCTGTATTGAATGGTTTTAAAATATATTTTTTTACTTGTTTGTTTAATTTCTGAGAGAAAATGGATGAGTTGCAGTTCAGGCACAACTACAAAAGCATTTAAATATCAACGACGAAAAGGAAACTGCAGTGATCACTGCTGTGTCCTGTTATGTTCAGCTTCAGCACGATACAGTTCAACAGTACGTTTTCATGCATTTGATGTGCATGAAGAGACTAGAAGACTTGGCTGAAAAATAGATAAATTCACAGTAACGAAACACACAAGTTTGTGTGTGTGTAATATATATATATATATATATATATATATATATATATATATATACAGACGTGCTCAAATTTGTTGGTACCCTTACAGCTCATTGAAATAATGCTTCATTCCTCCTGAAAAGTGATGAAATTAAAAGCTATTTTATCATGTATACTTGCATGCCTTTGGTATGTCATAGAATAAAGCAAAGAAGCTGTGAGAAGAGATGAATTATTGCTGATTCTACAAAGATATTCTAAAATGGCCTGGACACATTTGTTGGTACCCCTTAGAAAAGATAATAAATAATTGGATTATAGTGATATTTCAAACTAATTAGTTTCTTTAATTAGTATCACACATGTCTCCAATCTTGTAATCAGTCATTCAGCCTATTTAAATGGAGAAAAGTAGTCACTGTGTTGTTTGGTATCATTGTGTGCACCACACTGAACATGGACCAGAGAAAGCAAAGGAGAGAGTTGTCTGAGGAGATCAGAAAGAAAATAATAGACAAGCATGGTAAAGGTAAAGGCTACAAGACCATCTCCAAGCAGCTTGATGTTCCTGTGACAACAGTTGCAAATATTATTAAAGTTTAAGGTCCATGGAACTGTAGCCAACCTCCCTGGGCGCCGCCGCAAGAGGAAAATCGACCCCAGATTGAACAGAAGGATAGTGCGAATGGTAGAAAAAGAACCAAGGATAACTGCCAAAGAGATACAAGCTGAACTCCAAGGTGAACCACGTCCAGTTTCTGATCGCACCATCCGTCGCTTTTTTTGAAAAGTGGGCTCCATGGAAGAAGACCCAGGAGGACTCCACTTTTGAAAAAAAAAACATAAAAAAGCCAGACTGGAATTTGCTAAAATGCATATTGACACGCCACAATCCTTCTGGGAGAATGTCCTTTGGACAGATGAGTCAAAACTGGAGCTTTTTGGCAAGTCACATCAGCTCTATGTTCACAGACAAAAAAATGAAGTTTTCAAAGAAAAGAACACCATACCTACAGTGAAACATGGAGGAGGCTCGGTTATGTTTTGGGGCTGCTTTGCTGCGCCTGGCACAGGGTGCCTTGAATCTGTGCAGGGCACAATGAAATCTCAAGACTATCAAGGCATTCTAACTGCCCAGTGTCAGAAAGCTCTGTCTCAGTCGCAGGTCATGGGTCCTCCAACAGGATAATGACCCAAAACACACAGCTAAAAGCACCCATGAATGGATAAGAACAAAACATTGGACTATTCTGAAGTGGCCTTCTATGAGTCCTGATCTGAATCCTATCAAACATCTATGGAAAGAGCTGAAACTTGCAGTCTGGAGAAGGCACCCATCAAACCTGAGACAGCTGGAGCAGTTTGCTCAGGAAGAGTGGGCCAAACTACCTGTTAACAGGCGCAGAAGTCTCAATGAGAGCTACAGAAAACGTTTGATTGCAGTGATTGCCTCTAAAGGTTGTGCAACAAAATATTAGGTTAAGGGTCCCATCATTTTGTCCATGCCATTTTCATTTGTTTTATTATTTACAATATTATGTTGATTAAAAAATCAAAAGCAAAGTCTGATTTCTATTAAATATGGAATAAACAATGGTGGATGCCAATTACTTTTGTCCGTTTCAAGTTATTTCAGAGAAAATTGTGCATTCTTCGATTTTTGTGGAGGGGTACCAACAAATTTGAGCACGTCTGTATATATATATATATATATATATATATATATATATATATATAAACCTTTATTTTACTAGGTAAGCACACTGAGATTAAAATCTCTTTTATAAGTGCGACCTAGCCAAGAAAGGCAGCAGCAACACAATAAAACACGGTACAAAAACACAGATACAAAAATAAAATATATCCAGACACACAAACAATTTAAGACAATTATGACCATGATTTATTATGAAACAATCGTCAAACATAAATAATTCAATTGCATATAACACATGAGTGCTTAAACAGTTTTGGTTTATTATTTTGTATTATTAGATGTATTAGTAGAAGCGTTAGACATAATACTGGTACTATTCCAACGAACAATAACAAAAACAAAACTGGAACTCTGAACTTTACACGGTAGGTCTTGAAGGCACCTCGTAGAAAATAGGTCCATTGTAATACTTTTATACAAGGCAAAAAAATAAATAAAAAATAAGAATGAAATACCAGCGGTACTAATAACAACAAACAACACAGAACTTGCGCTCACCGGACATTGCTATACGTAGCTTAATGCGGAAGTACGATGTGCAAGTAATGTATTCCATTGATTGATGTTTAGGTGCCAAACGCTATTTGCATGCTGCATAAACACCATTGGCCATTCGTTTTGCATTATTCTGAGAAATGCGCATGCGTCAGCGGTTCATTACTTGCGCTGTTATTACTGTATTTTAAAATGTGAGCTTTTGGTATTATAAATGAGATATACTTTTGAAGCATCAAAAACACATCTCAAAAGAATGCGAAATTCTGCATGACACTGTACTTAATACTTTTAGAAGTGTCGTGAGTCACCATTTACACGCAGAGCAGCTGAAGATTCAATTATTTCCGGATTGGTTAGAAAGTCTGTGCTCAGTGAAGTATAGAAATATTTAGGTTTTGAGGTGGCTGATGATGGAATAGTAAAACAATATAACAATACCTTGTTTTTCTCTGTGGATATTGTGAAGCAAAGCACCACTTAAAGTAAGTTATTGCTTTTCTTATGTAAATTTAAGTTAACGTCTATATATGTTTGATACTGCAATTGTGTTATTATATTTCTGTGTTTTGGAAGACTTTGATATTATCGATATCGATATACCATTTTCACATCATTGCCCACCTCTAATTATTATGTATGTGTGATGTAATGCAAGTATCAAAATCAAAGACCATCAGTACCCCAAACAAATCATCCCCCTAAAAAACTGATCTTAACAACTGGTTTGGATTAGGGAGAGTCTAATTTGAAGGTTGCATCTAGCATCATCAACAATTGTTTTGGCCAGATTCACACATATAAGGTTAACCATATACATATATAATACAATAAATGTGTTTCTGCTGAGGTGGCACTATCAGCCATCTTTATATGCTGACGTGTCACTGGTGGCCATCTTTTATACACAGCTGACCAGCTACTGCTAGCAACAAGGATTTTTACACACAGGTGTGAACAAACAAAACTTTTACTTTTTATTATATTTTCTCTTTGCATGTTGTTACAATGGGGATACACTGCAGTGATTTGGGAAAATGGGGGAAAGGGTAAGTAAGAATTAATTCCTCATGCATATCACAAACACACACACACACACACACACACACACACACACACACACACACACACACACACACACACACACATTAATACGTGAAAGGAAATAGGAAAAGTTCTTAGAGTCAACATAAAATACTTTAGTACCAATAATAAATAACCAGGCCACCCTGTGACACCAACAATCCTCCACTGTGTGATCTAAGATTGCGATAAGGAATGCATGTTCCTGTAAATAAATAGGCGCTACTCCATTCAAGGCCTTATAAGTTAAAAGTAGAGTCTTGAAATCAACTCTAGATTGCACGGGGAGCCAGTGCAAGGAGGCCAACAGAGGAGGGATATGTTCACTTTTCTTAGTTCTAGTCAGAACTCTAGTAGCAGCATTTTGAACGAGCTGCAAGCGAGACAAAGCATGGTTTGGAATACCAGAAAACAGACCACTGCAATCAATCCTAGATAACACAAAGGCATGCACTAGTTTTTCAGCATCAAGCACAGGGATAACTGAGAAAAAATCATTAGTCTTTTGGCAACACACTTTTTCCATGTTTTATTTAGGTGCAAATATTACTTTAATGTCACATTGTCCTATATTTTGAAGCTAGTGCCTATGCAGAGACAATACAATCAGGAATGCAGTGATTTAAACAGTATAAAAAAGCAAGAATTGTAGAGAACAATAATTTAATTGCTCCTTCCTCCAACTACGACTCCAACTACAGTGCCTTGCGAAAGTATTCGGCCCCCTTGAACTTTGCGACCTTTTGCCACATTTCAGGCTTCAAACATAAAGATATGAAACTGTAATTTTTTGTGAAGAATCAACAACAAGTGGGACACAATCATGAAGTGGAACGAAATTTATTGGATATTTCAAACTTTTTAACAAATAAAAAAAACTGAAAAATTGGGCGTGCAAAATTATTCAGCCCTTTACTTTCAGTGCAGCAAACTCTCTCCAGAAGTTCAGTGAGGATCTCTGAATGATCCAATGTTGACCTAAATGACTAATGATGATAAATAGAATCCACCTGTGTGTAATCAAGTCTCCGTATAAATGCACCTGCACTGTGATAGTCTCAGAGGTCCGTTTAAAGCGCAGAGAGCATCATGAAGAACAAGGAACACACCAGGCAGGTCCGAGATACTGTTGTGAGAAGTTTAAAGCGGATTTGGATACAAAAAAAGATTTCCCAAGCTTTAAACATCCCAAGGAGCACTGTGCAAGCGATAATATTGAAATGGAAGGAGTATCAGACCACTGCAAATCTACCAAGACCTGGCCGTCCTCTCTAAACTTTCAGCTCATACAAGGAGAAGACTGATCAGAGATGCAGCCAAGAGGCCCATGATCACTCTGGATGAACTGCAGAGATCTACAGCTGAGGTGGGAGACTCTGTCCATAGGACAACAATCAGTCGTATACTGCACAAATCTGGCCTTTATGGAAGAGTGGCAAGAAGAAAGCCATTTCTTAAAGATATCCATAAAAGTGTCGTTTACAGTTTGCCACAAGCCACCTGGGAGACACACCAAACATGTGGAAGAAGGTGCTCTGGTCAGATGAAACCAAAATCGAACTTTTTGGCAACAATGCAAAAGCGTTATGTTTGGCGTAAAAAGCAACACAGCTCATCACCCTGAACACACCATCCCCACTGTCAAACATGGTGGTGGCAGCATCATGGTTTGGGCCTGCTTTTCTTCAGCAGGGACAGGGAAGATGGTTAAAATTGATGGGAAGATGGATGGAGCCAAATACAGGACCATTCTGGAAGAAAACCTGATGGAGTCTGCAAAAGACCTGAGACTGGGACGGAGATTTGTCTTCCAACAAGACAATGATCCAAAACATAAAGCAAAATCTACAATGGAATGGTTCACAAATAAACATATCCAGGTGTTAGAATGGCCAAGTCAAAAGTCCAGACCTGAATCCAATCGAGAATCTGTGGAAAGAACTGAAAACTGCTGTTCACAAATGCTCTCCATCCAACCTCACTGAGCTCGAGCTGTTTTGCAAGGAGGAATGGGCAAACAATTTCAGTCTCTCGATGTGCAAAACTGATAGAGACATACCCCAAGCGACTTACAGCTGTAATCGCAGCAAAAGGTGGCGCTACAAAGTATTAACTTAAGGGGCTGAATAATTTTGCACGCCCAATTTTTCAGTTTTTTATTTGTTAAAAAAGTTTGAAATATCCAATAAATTTCGTTCCACTTCATGATTGTGTCCCACTTGTTGTTGATTCTTCACAAAAAATTACAGTTTCATATCTTTATGTTTGAAGCCTGAAATGTGGCAAAAGGTCGCAAAGTTCAAGGGGGCCGAATACTTTCGCAAGGCACTGTATATTACTATTAATATCACTATATGCAATACATACAGTACTAGATCTGCTTTGAGCCTTAAAACAGACCTGCAGTGTTGCTATAACAGATACCCAAAATAATGATTCTTTTAAAAAGCCACAGTATAGTAGTTTGTTGTTTTTATATCTTTTAATTGCAGGATAATGTGAGCAGGAAAAAATGCATTAGGATAAGGTGTAGACTTATAAGGAGTTTCAAATAATTAGAAACTACCAATAAAGCACTGGTTAATCTGTCTGCATTCAGTAAATGAGAATGTTATCGACTGTTTCTATAAATACTCTGTTCTGTAGAGCAGAAGCAAGCAGATCAACCATTTCCCCAGGCGATTGTCACTTTTGACCTATTTTATATTTGGGGCGAACTAAGAGAGACTTAGGGTGATCCTGTTTTTATTTTGTTGAGTTCCCCATGTTTACTAAGGATTGTCTGCTCTGTATTCCCACTTGTTAAACTGAAATTGAACCTGATATGGCCTCAATCTTTTAATAAAAGTATGCAGAACTTGTTATATACAGTGCCTTGCGAAAGTATTCGGCCCCCTTGAACTTTGCGACCTTTTGCCACATTTCAGGCTTCAAACATAAAGATATGAAACTGTAATTTTTTGTGAAGAATCAACAACAAGTGGGACACAATCATGAAGTGGAACGAAATTTATTGGATATTTCAAACTTTTTTAACAAATAAAAACTGAAAAATTTGTTAATACTTTGTAGCGCCACCTTTTGCTGCGATTACAGCTGTAAGTCGCTTGGGGTATGTCTCTATCAGTTTTGCACATCGAGAGACTGAAATTTTTGCCCATTCCTCCTTGCAAAACAGCTCGAGCTCAGTGAGGTTGGATGGAGAGCATTTGTGAACAGCAGTTTTCAGTTTTTTCCACAGATTCTCGATTGGATTCAGGTCTGGACTTTGACTTGGCCATTCTAACACCTGGATATGTTTATTTGTGAACCATTCCATTGTAGATTTTGCTTTATGTTTTGGATCATTGTCTTGTTGGAAGACAAATCTCCGTCCCAGTCTCAGGTCTTTTGCAGACTCCATCAGGTTTTCTTCCAGAATGGTCCTGTATTTGGCTCCATCCATCTTCCCATCAATTTTAACCATCTTCCTGTCCCTGCTGAAGAAAAAGCAGGCCCAAACCATGATGCTGCCACCACCATGTTTGACAGTGGGGATGGTGTGTTCAGGGTGATGAGCTGTGTTGCTTTTCGCCAAACATAACGTTTTGCATTGTTGCCAAAAAGTTCGATTTTGGTTTCATCTGACCAGAGCACCTTCTTCCACATGTTTGGTGTGTCTCCCAGGTGGCTTGTGGCAAACTGTAAACGACACTTTTTATGGATATCTTTAAGAAATGGCTTTCTTCTTGCCACTCTTCCATAAAGGCCAGATTTGTGCAGTATACGACTGATTGTTGTCCTATGGACAGAGTCTCCCACCTCAGCTGTAGATCTCTGCAGTTCATCCAGAGTGATCATGGGCCCTTGGCTGCATCTCTGATCAGTCTTCTCCTTGTATGAGTTGAAAGTTTAGAGGACGGCCAGGTCTTGGTAGATTTGCAGTGGTCTGATACTCCTTCCATTTCAATATTATCGCTTGCACAGTGCTCCTTGGGATGTTTAAAGCTTGGGAAATCTTTTGTATCCAAACCGCTTTAAACTTCTCCCACAACAGTATCTCGGACCTGCCTGGTGTGTTCCTTGTTCTTCATGATGCTCTCTGCACTTTAAACGGACCTCTGAGACTATCACAGTGCAGGTGCATTTATACGGAGACTTGATTACACACAGGTGGATTCTATTTATCATCATTAGTCATTTAGGTCAACATTGGATCATTCAGAGATCCTCACTGAACTTCTGGAGAGAGTTTGCTGCACTGAAAGTAAAGGGGCTGAATAATTTTGCACGCCCAATTTTTCAGTTTTTTATTTGTTAAAAAAGTTTGAAATATCCAATAAATTTCGTTCCACTTCATGATTGTGTCCCACTTGTTGTTGATTCTTCACAAAAATTACAGTTTCATATCTTTATGTTTGAAGCCTGAAATGTGGCAAAAGGTCGCAAAGTTCAAGGGGGCCGAATACTTTCGCAAGGCACTGTATTAGTTTGGTGGTCTCCTGCAGTATGGTGGTCTATATCTAGCTGGAAGGTGATTTGTTGCACATAATGTAGTAGCAAGAGACTGTCTTCACACAGAGTTAGTTAGTGGCCAAAAAAAAGGTAGGAGGTACAGTACACTGCAAATATCTTGGTTGTTCTTCATGCCTTCTCATCTTTTGCTGTGAACTTCTCTTGCTACTACATTATGTGCAACAAATCACCTTCCAGCTAGATATAGACCACCATACTGCAGGAGACCACCATACTGTTATTGAAAGATTGAGGACAATTCAGATTCAATTTTCTCACAACCTCTCTTAGTTAGTTAGTGGCCAAAAAAAAGTAGGAGGTACAGTACACTGCTAATATCTTGGTTGTTCTTCATGCCTTCTCATCTCTTGCTGTGAGCTGAACTGCAGTGACCTGTCCTGATCATTCTAATCAGGCAGGGCTTAATCAGTGACATTTATTAAAGGGATCCTTAGAAGTGACTCTCGTCCTTTCTGTAAGAGATCCGCGCAGAATTGTAGTTTTGTATACTTCTTAACAATTATTAGTAGTAGTATTATTGTTTTTATATGACACTTTTTTATGGCCCACAAATACAGACGGAAAGCAGAAGACGAAATCCTCTTTTAGTTTTACCTCACAATTCATGATTTATGAGTGTTTGAAGTTAAGGATCCATGCAAACAAGTTGTACCCACTCAAAACAGCAGGGTTTTTGGTTTGTTTATTTAGCCCCAGAGAGAAAGACTGGAGCTTTAAGCTTATGTTTAGAGTTATTCTCAGACCCTGTCTTTCACCACAGACCTCATTAACACTTGTAAGTTTCTGCTGTAGCATTGGGTAGAATAATATTTCACTCAATAAGGAGTCCAGACATGTGGCTTTCCGAAGAGGCCTCTGTTTATTTACATCACACACTTTGTTTCCCCATCCTCACAATCGGTTACACAAGCCACGGACAGTCAGGTATATGCACAGTACAGTAATGATAGATACACACACATACATGGCATATCTATTGGCTGTTAATTAACATGTACCTACACTTCAGCAAATGGTTAATTGCATATTAATCAAATACTTATTTATGCCACTCAAAATAAAGTTTCACACCAGAGCTTTTCTCACTGGCCGGGGCTCATAGTACAGGATCAGGTGTCGGGTGTAGGACTACCATTGGCATATGATTACATGCCTATTACTCAAGGATTACTGTGTCCCTTCAGGGAAGTTCAGGGTTGGGAATCTCCAGCCAAGTGCTCTCCATAATGGCCACAGTGAGCTTTTGCAGAATGCAGAACAAATGAACCAGTCATGCCAATTTATACAAATGTGTGTTACAGATGTAGTTACGCATTTTTTGTCCAATGTCTGTATGTACAGCTATGGCCAAAAGTTTTGAATCACCTAGAATTTTAGGATTGAGACATCGTTAAAAAAAAACAAACACACACACAAAAAAAAACTATATGAACATAATTTAGATCTTTAACATCATGTCATCAAAGAAACTACAAAATGATATCGCAAAAGGCTACCGGAAGACATTATAGTAGTGCAGTATTTCAATTTGTGTCAGTTTTCCGTTAAGTATATGGTAAACTCCAAAGCGGTGTGTAATTTAAAATGTTAACGTAATATTATTCAGCAGGTTTCATTTGACTTTATGAAGCAAAATTTGTTAATTCTATATGGTCATGCAAAACTTTTTACCAGTGCTGAATACTTCAGGCGTGCTAACCAAGGCTTTAAAATCCTTACCTTGCATTAGTGATACCAACATGGGTCCCCTTGTGTTGAAAATCATTTGGTGCCTGTCTGTCACACTGTTCATGGTGAATATGATAACTGCCTTGAATTTTAGATAGACCCCTAGCCTCTTATAGACCTTTCAGATTTGGGTACAGTCCGATAAATGTTCAATCTTAAACATATTTACAAATATCAGGACCCCGCAAACGAGTTTCCAATGGGTTAAACTAAAATACAATACTACTGAATAGAATGCTTCCTGCTTCCTAATCATAAGGACTTAAGAACATAAGAAAGTTTACAAACAAGAGGAGGTCATTCGACCCATCTTGCTCATTTGGTTGTTAGTAGCTTATTGATCCCAGAATCTCATCAAGCAGCTTCTTGAAGGATCCCAGGGTGTCAGCTTCAACAACATTACTGGGGAGTTGGTTCCAGACCCTCACAATTCTCTGTGTAAAAAAGTGCCTCCTATTTTCTGTTCTGAATGCCCCTTTATCTAATCTCCATTTGTGACCCCTGGGCCTTGTTTCTTTTTTCAGGTTGAAAAAGTCCCTTGGGTCGACATTGTCAATACCTTTTAGAATTTTGAATGCTTGAATCAGATCACCGCGTAGTCTTCTTTGTTCAAGACTGAATCGATTCAATTCTTTTAGCCTGTCTGCATACGACATGCCTTTTAAACCCAGGATAATTCTGGTCACTCTTCTTTGCACTCTTTCTAGAGCAGCAATATCCTTTTTGTAATGAGGTGACCAGAACTGAACACAATATTCTAGGTGAGGTCTTACTAATGCATTGTAGAGTTTTAACATTACTTCCCTTGATTTAAATTCAACACTTCTCACAATATATCCGAGCATCTTGTTGGCCTTTTTTATAGCTTCCCCACATTGTCTAGATGAAGACATTTCAACATAGTCAACATAAACTCCTAGGTCTTTTTCATAGATTCCTTCTTCAATTTCATTATCTCCTATATGATATTTATAATGCACATTTTTATTGCCTTTGTGCAGTACCTTACACTTTTCTCTATTAAATGTAATTTGCCATGTGTTTGCCCAGTTCTGAATGCTGTCTAGATCATTTTGAATGACCTTTGCTGCAGCAACAGTGTTTGCCACTCCTCTTATTTTTGTGTCGTCTGCAAATTTAACAAGTTTGCTTATTATACCAGAATCTAAATCATTAATGTAGATTAGGAATAGCAGAGGACCTAATACTGATCCCTGTGGTACACCACTGGTTACATCACTCCATTTTGAGGTTTCTCCTCTAATCAGTACTTTCTGTTTTCTACATGTTAACCACTCCCTAATCCATGTGCATGCATTTCCTTGATTCCCTACTGTGTTCAGTTTGAGAATTAATCTTTTATGCAGGACTTTGTCAAAAGCTTTCTGGAAATCTAAATAAACCATGTCACATGCTTTGCAATTATCCATTGTCGATGTAGCATCCTCAAAAAAGTCAAGCAGGTTAGTTAGACACGATCTCCCTTTCCTAAAACCATGCTGACTGTCTCCGAGGATACTGTTACCATATAGGTAATTTTCCATTTTGGATCTTGTTATAGTTTCCATAAATTTACATACAATAGAAGTCAGGCTTATTGGTCTGTAGTTACCTGGTTCGGTTTTGTCTCCCTTTTTGTGGATCGGTATTACGTTTGCAATTCTCCAGTCTGTCGGTACAACCCCTGTGTCAAGAGACTGTTGCATGATCTTGGTTAGTGGTTTGTAAATAACGTTAAGTTACTTACCATAACCCTGGTTCCCTGAAAGAGAAGACGACCACCAAACATTATGTATGGGATATTCCTGCCCATTGGGTAGGTATCGCTGAGCTCTTTATATCAGAGCTGCCAATAGGCCCCTTCCTTGGATGATACACTCGGTCCCACCCACCGAGGGTATAAAACTACTATCCAATGGAAGCCATTTCTCTTTTTCTGTCGAACTCATGAGGGTGACCGTAGTGACCTCGCCGTTGGTGGTCGTCTTCTCTTTCAGGGAACAAGGGTTACGGTAAGTAACCTAACATTCCATTTCAATTCGAAGATGACCACCAAACATTATGTATGGGATAATGTATACCAGAGCCATCGCGAGGGAGAAGGAACAGCAGCATATTAGGGACACACAAGCACTGTCTAACCCAGAGGTCAGCGGTGTGAACTTACACCCTTAGACCCTTGTGCCTACAGAAGGCAAGGCAGAGTCTACCAAATTAACACTAGAAGCCCCGCGGTGGTCATTTTGGTGGTTTTTGGTTTTAAAATGTAATGTTCTCCAGTCGTGTAACACATATGGGGCTGTGTGTTCGTGTACCTTTCTGTCCGTATGTATTAAATATTCTCACGAAGTATGAAACGTGGGAGTGCAGAAATAAAGGAGATATATTACATTATACCTAAAAGCCCCGGGAGCAGTCACATTGACGGCCACATAGAAAACAACTGTATTGTGATTATACAGAACGGTATTCTTTTCAGCCTTTTGAAGGTTGGCGCCTTCTTACCAGCTATGCTGCTTTGGTCAGTCAATTAGCATCGGGACTAATGAAAATAAATACCAGAGACTCTGGAGTTTTACAACGCAACAAAATATGGAGTTGATGTTTTTGATCAGATGACATGGAAGTATTCTGTGAAAGCTGGCTCTTGACGGTGGTCTGTTCACATGTTTTACAATGTATTGGACCTAGCAGCCATCAACTCCTGGGTACTTAACAAAAAATGCACGGAGAAGAATTTACCAAGGAGAGAATATATTTTACAGTTAGCACAGGAACTTCGCAAGAAGCATTTGGAACAGGGGGAGACTGCCAAGCTTGTACCCACAGCTGAAGCTGGCAACCCCGCTGAGAGCCACAAGAGACGCCAATGCCAATGCCAAAACTTCGGACAGCTGTTCCCTGTGCAGAAAGGCAACGTGGAGAAGCACATTATCTGTGTTGATTGTGAACAGTAGACTCAAGGTAAAGGAATACCCTTTTGTCGAAAAAAGAAAAATAAATTAGACTTTTTGTTATAACTTCTTGTGCTGTGTGCTTTTGTAAAAAGTTTTTTTCTAAGTTTATTTATCTATGTTCAGTTGTTTTTGCTCATCTAATAATAAAACGATTGCTGTTGAAAAGTTAAAAATGTATTGCTATCGTTTCAGTTTTATAAATAGGTATGTTGTAAACCAATGTCTGCTCAGATGTTTATTTATTTACATTTTCTTGTTTTGATTTGTAAAATAAATGTTCATATATACACTGTTTTTACTTTTCTTTTTAAACAGCTGAAGGGCTTTTGTCCAAAACGTCCTGAAAATAAAATATTTTTTAATCTTTTAAACTTTTTTTGTACATCTTTTAAAAAACCTTTTCTTTCATATGCCTTCAATTTTGTACACTGCAGTTTTATATATATATGCATTTTATATATATATATATATATATATATATATATATATATATATATATATATATATATATGTGCATGCTTCGGTTGTTCAGATGTGACATATTCAATTAAAAAAAAAACTAATTACATCCGACTGTTTCTCCTTTCGTTATACTATTTACAGTGTTTTGAATACAACCGTCAGAAAGATGGCTGTGGGGCTTCTAGGTATGAGTATATCTCCAGTCCTTCTAGTGTTAAGACTGTAGAACCTGGAGAAGGTATGTTGCGTAGCCCAGCTAGCCGCAGTACAAATATCAGACAGTGAGGCCCAAGATGTAGCCAACCCTCTAGTGGATTGTGCGGCTACCCTACCAGGTGGGGGCAAGCCAGCACTATTATATGCAGTCGAGACTGTATCCACAATCCAGTTTTACAGATGCTGCTTAGGGAGAGGCTGTCCTAGGGTCCGTGTCCCGTGACAGACGAAGAGCTGGTCAGATTGACGCAGAGCTCTTGTCCTATGCACGTAGCATCTCAATGCCCGCACTGGGCAGTAGCAGTTTAATTTCTCATCCTCCATTGAAACAAACGGAGGTGGATGAAAAGACTCCAGTTCCACAGACTGATTGAAGTGAAAGACTGTAATCACCTTGGGGAGGAAAGCAGGATTGGTGCACAGTGACACCCTACTGCCATCTTCCCAAACACACATGCAGGAGCTGTGCACAGACAGCGCCTGCAGCTCATTGACCCACTTAGCGGAGGTGATCGCCAAGATGAAGGCTGTCTTCATAGACAGGTACTTCAACTCTATGGAGTGTATAGGCTCAAATGGGGCCTTCGTGAGAGCTTCCAGTACAATATTAAGGCTGCATTAGGGGAGAACAGTCCTTCTGGGGGGCGCCTTTAAGAAAACGGGTAGCCAAAAAATGCGCACCCAGGGGCATGGCAAGCAGAGATAGCCGCTAAATACACCTTCAAGGTGGAAGGTGACCTACCAGCATCAAACATTTCTTGCAGAAACTGTAAGATGACTGGCATAGGGCAAGATATGGGGTCATGGCTCCTGGCCAGACACCAAGCTTGGAAATACCTCCACTTATAGGTATACAAAGATGCCCTCACACTCTGCAATGTACCCACAACCGCATCCGATAACCCAAGGGCTAACCAGTGGTCCTTTTCAGGGGCCAGACCCAGAACTGGAACCTGCCCGGTTCCGGGTGCCAAAGGGAGCCTCTTGTCTGACTGAGGAGATCCGAGCGGAGCGGAATCTCCCAGGGCTGGCCGTGTAACAGCTGGCACAGGGTCGAAAACCAGACTTTCCTGGGCCACTTGGGGGCCACTAGGAGAACCGACGCTTTCTTTAACCAGACTTTTTCGAGAAAGACCGGTAGAAGCGGTATAGGCGGAAAAGCGTACAAAATCGCTTTGGGCCATCGAGCGCTAGGGCATCTATGCCGAATGGACCGCCTAAGCGGTGGAGGGAGTACCACAGAGGGCAATGCGTCGTCTCTGCTGAGGCAAAGAGATCGACCTGCGCCTTCCCGAACCTTTCCCAAATGTGCTCCACTATCTGAGGTCCGCTGCCCAGTTCACTGCCCCAGGAATGTGCATCGCCTGTAGGGACAGCAAGTTCCTCTGAGCCCACTGCAATAGCCTGAAGGCTATGTGATGCAACCCCGGGGACTGTAGGCCTCCCTGGTGGTTGACATATGCTACCACTGTCGTGTTGCCCGTCCAAACCAACACATGCATGCCACTCAGCACTGGGAGAAAGTGGTGGAGAGCAAGGGAAACCGGTTGCAACTCCAGCATGTTTATGTGCAGGGATGTTCAGTGGTCCGGCCATGATCCGCATACTCCTCTGCCTTCCCAGACGGCCCCCCAACCCAAGTTGGAGGCGCCCGTCATCACCACTTGGCGGTTCGACAATACTCCCATTCGCACACCTTAGGGCTGCCGAGCACGCGTGAGACACAGTCAGCCGGCGGTGTCTGTCGTGTTTAGCATGGAGGTGAAACGCATTGAGCCACGGTTGTAGCGGGCGCATGCGAAGCGCTCCCTCCCGCGACTGGGAATAAATCAACCAGTCATTGAGGTAGTTTAATACTCTGATCCCCTGCAGTCGCAGGGGAGCCAGGATAGCGTCCACACACTTTTAAAACGTAAGAGGAGCTAGGGAGAGGCCGAATGGCAGCACAGCAAACTCGTAAACGTTCCCCTGAAAGGAAAAGCGGAGATACTTTCTGCACTCTGGACGAATGGGAACGTGAAAATACACGTCCCGTAAGTCTACTGTGGTAAACCAGTCGTGTAAACCTGGAGGATGTGATGGTGCATCAGCATTTGGAACCCCCTTTCTTTTAAGAACCCGTTGAGGAGCCTCAGGTCTAAGATGGGGTGAAACCCGTCGTTCTTCTTGGGTACCAGAAAATACCTCGAGTAGTACACCTCTCTGAGGGAGGGGGGGATCTACGAGGTGAATAGCTCGCTTGCCCAGCAAGGCGGCCACTTCATTCTGAAGTACCGAGGCCTGGAGAGGGTCCGTCACGAAAGTATTCGTGATGCCTCGAAAGGGAGGAGGTCCCAAGCAAAACTGGAGCGCGTAACCGTTTTGCACAGTGGCGAGCACCCAGGAGTCTGAGGTGCAAGCGCGCCAGTACTGCAGCTGTTGTGCCGAAAAGGGGGTCTGAGGCCGCCAGCTTTCAGGGGCCCTGCTGGGGCTGCCAAGGCTGAGGCGGGGCAGTTTGGGGAGGCTGTCCAGGGTGCTGGCCCTGAAAATGCCTTCTCTGATGCTGGTGTGTGAGCTGGCCACGACCTGTGTTCCCTGCTGGTTGGGCTCGGTTCCTTGCCGCTGATGTGCCCTGTAGGCGATGCCTTAGGTCACCCCGTGGAGCCGTGGGGATTGGGACTGTTCTAGTGACAGTCCGCGTCTGAGGAGCTCACCTGAAGCTCGAACTGCCCCAGGCGCGGGGAGGGAGCAACGCAACCACCTGCCGGGACGCCTCGCGTCCCCGGTGGGATCTATGGAAGATCTCCTCCATGGCTGGCCCAAAGGTATGTCTTGGGGATATAGGCGCGTTAAGGGGCGTGGCCTTATCTGCATCAGGAACCTTGGCTTGTGACAGCCACAGCTGTCTATGAGCCACAACCAAGACAGCCAGGCTCCAGCCAAACCAAGTGCTTGCCCCTGGAGACCGGAGATCTGCAGCAGTGTGCTGGACAGAATATGTAATTCCATGGCCATCGGCTCGGGGAGCGGGGCCTCGCACAATATGCCATCCAAGTACGCAGCAAGCACACTCGCTGTGTTAGACAGATGAGTTGCCTGCGCCCCTGCTGCATACGCCCGCCTTAACCCGGGCCGTGATGGTGGAGTCTACCGGGGGGTACCCCACCAGGCCAAGCTTATCCGCGCCCTCCAAGGAGGCAAGCGGTGCGGCATGTTTCAGCATGCTAGGACTTGAGGCCGAATGATCCCAGGAGCTGCATACCTCCTCCATGAAGTTTGGGAAGGCTGGGAACTGCTGAGAGCGAGAAGCTATCGCCCGCGTCCGGAACGCGGACCGGCGTGGTTCCGCCGGTGGCATCCAGGGGACCTGCAAGAAAGTTGCAGCGCGTCCCGTAAGTGCTGAAACAGAGCCGGACAACGGGGGGGGGGGTGGCACTGGCTTCCAGATGCATGTCAGAGGAGAAGGAGGCCAGAGGCTGCTAAGGAAAGCGCGTCCTCTAGCATCGGCTGAGATGCCTCTCCCGATCCCCCCTGAACTCCCTTAGGGGAGGGGGGGGCGTATGGCAATTAGGGCTATAACAGGGCCTGGGCCGCTGGCACCTGTTTAGCTAGAAGCTCTAGCTTATGGGCCATCTGGGCCTTCAGGTCCATAATATCCCTTGCCTGCTTGGAGTGCTTCACCCTTCTCGCTGGTGGAGATGGGGAGTGACTGCGGGCAGCCTGCGCATCAGGGATGTCTGGCAGGGGGTCTTGGGACAGGTCATGGAGGAGGGGCTCTGGGGTTCCAAGAGCCACCAATGGTCCAGCCATAGAGGATGCGGAGCTCACCCTCATGGCCCTCCCCAGATGAGCTTCCTTCACCAGGGGCTGGAAAGCCTTGCAGATGTTACAAGCCACCTTCTTTTCAATGGCCGAGGTGGCATATTGCACGCCCAAGCATCGCACGCAGAGGGAATGCTAGTTCCTTCAGGATGCTGGCATTGCAGGCTGTGCACGGGTGGAGCCCCGACTTGCCTGCCATGGGCCTGGTGTTCTGCACGCCGTGCAGAAATTACCACTCACACTGTGCTCAAGCACTAGTACCTAACAGTACCTAACACTGCGCACTGTATGCCCATGCAGCAGTGTAGACGAAAGTACCGCTTTTTTTTTTTTTTTTTTGTTTTTTTTTTTTGCACTGGGTGAACCGCGTGTGCTGAGCCCGTGCACGCACTGAGTACCGCGTCACCACGTGCGCCGAGTACTGTGCCGCACCGAGAGCTGTAGTGCTAGGTTTAGGCAGTGGTAACCCCGTGCACTGCCGGGGGCTGCTCGCACCGCGTACCGTGCAGCCCTATGCGTGCCCGTGCACCGACATACATGAGTATCAAGGGCGATGCGTGTGCCGCGGTACCGCAGCACCAAAGAGGCCGCAACGCAGAGTGCCTACCCGAACCACGTGGTCAACACACCTGGTCAGCGGGTAGCGTGTACCAGGGGGACAAAAGGCCGAAGCCGCGGTGGGCGAGTTAAGCAGACAGCAACGCGTGGAAAGATAGTAAAGGGGAGAGCACACTTTTTTTGGGGGGCCCGAACCCACCACAGCGGGCGGACCTACACAGCCAAGAGGGTCAACTCGACAGCAGGGATGCGGCAAAGCCTAGCCCCGTGGAGGAGATGCGGCTGGAATAGTCACTCAACAGCGGGGATACGGAAGACCTAGCCCTGTGGAGGAAACGTGTACTCTCCGGAAGAAAAGATAACCATTTGCGGATGACTACACAGGCAGTCGCTCACACACTACAGACAGATACAAAAGGCGGCCTACCACGCAAGTGAGGAGGCCATTGAAAGACAGAAAGACGAAAGACTCGGTCTTATCAAAGTCATTGATTCCGGGAAAGCGGCAAGCCAGCTTTCAGCATGAATGCAAGGGAAATACAATCGACTCGACTTGAATCGACTCGAGAAGCTCTTTTCTTATCAATATGCTCAGCTAAACACAGAGGTCTTACCGTACCGTCTTGAGAAGGAAAAAGAGAAATGACTTCTAAGGATGGGGCCTATTGACAGCTCTGATATAAAGAGCTCAGCGATACCTACCCAATGGGCAGGAATATCCCATACATAATGTTTGGTGGTCGTCTTCGAATTGAAAGGGAACTTCTTTAATTTCTTTGAGTACTATTGGTGGGATCTCATCCGGCCTAGGGGATTTGTTTATTTTAAGAGCTCCTAGTCCCTTTAACACTTCTGCATCGGTTATGCTAAAGTTATTTAAAACAGGATAGGAACAGGTGGACATGTGGAGCATTTTGTCCGTATCCTCCTTTGTAAAAACTTGTGAACAGTAATCATTTAATATATTTGCTATTTTTTTTTCTTCGTCTATAATTTTGCCATTTGTAGCTCTTAGACATTTGACCTCCTTTTTGAATGTTCTCTTGCTGTTATAATATTGGAAAAACATTTTGGAATTGGTTTTAGCCTCCTTAGTAATGTTCATTTCTATCTCTCTCTTGGCCTTTCTAACTTCCTTTTTGACTTGCGTTTGCAGTTCCAAGTACTCTTTCTGTGTACTTTGTTTTTGGCCCCCTTTAAACGCTCTGTAAGTGCCTTTTTTCGCTGAATATTTTTTAAAATTGATCTATTAAACCATTTTGGCCATTTTGTTTTAGATTTGTCTACTTTTGGGATGTAATTGTTTTGCGACTCTAGTACTGCATTTTTTTAAAATAGCCATCCTTTTTGCGCAGATGTTTTCTTTATTTTACTCCAATCTACTTCTGTTAGTCTCTGTTTCATACCTAAGTCACATTTTGACAGGATGTAAGGTGGCTCTTAGCCAAGGACGGTTTACTTGGCGTCATGACCAGGTGCTGCGATGTTTGGCCTTAGCATTGGAAGACAAGCGTAACATGACCAATAAGTTGCCACCTGTTCCACCAAAACATTACACACAAAAGACAACATTCCTCCGCCCAGGAGAGCAACCACCAAGAAAAGGTGTTAAAACCAATCCTCGCCCAGGACAACTGGAAGCTGCTAGAGACTGGAAAATGCTGGCAGATGTTGGTCAACGGCTTATTTTTCCACCTGAGATTGCCACCACTAACCTTCGACCAGATATTGTCTTGTGGTCTGGATCAGCACGCCTTGTTCACCTGGTAGAGTTAACAGTGCCATGGGAGGATGCTGTAGATGAGGCGTATGAGAGGAAGAAACTGCGGTATGCTCAACTAGCCACTGAAGCGGAACAACGAGGATGGAGAGTCCGGGTTTACCCAGTGGAAATGGGTTGTCGAGGATTTGTGGCACACTGTACAACCCGGTTTCTCAGAGACGTCGGATTCAGTGGCCAAGAGTTGCGTCGCACAGTGAAGAACTTATCTGAAGCAGCAGAGAGGAGCAGCAACTGGCTGTGGTTGAGACGGAAAGATTCTGGCTGGGGATCTCAAGCACAATAGAAAGAAAGAAACTCTGATGTACAGGTAAGTAAGCTGGGCTGAGTTGGTGGGGGGGAGGGGGGTGATGCTGGGACGCCAGAATCACCGTCGAGCTCTCTTGAGGTGTCGTGGGCTAGTCGACGAAACACTGAGGATGGAAGGTGCCCACTTGAAAACCCCAGAGATGTACCCTACTTAGCTCAATCCAGACGGTTGTCATGCTGATGCGCTGGGAGGCCGCACTGTGGTTGATCCCGGAGCCAGCATCGCAGTTGTGTGTGCTGATGCGCCAGGGAGGCAAAATAAGCTGATCCCTGAGGCAGCATTACACTTCAGCCATTAACACCAGACAGAAGGATATCTACATCATCATATGGAAGGAAACGTAAATGGATGGAGACACATATGGATCACATTAGTTTACTGTAAAGCTACGTATTAGTTGGTGCTTATCTTGGCGAGAGCCGAGTTCAAATCAGCATGAAGTTTTAACATCTACTCTCATGTAATGGAAATCATCTTCATAGTTTGCCTTTCTAAAATTGTAAACCTTAGCTTTAATCATTACTTTTTGGGTTTTAAAAATCACTTCAAATGAGACCATGTTGTGGTCTGAGTTTGCCAGTGGTTCTCTGACCTCTGTTTTAGTTATTCTGTCTTTGTTATTTGAAAAGGCTAAATCAAGGCATGCCTCCCCTCTAGTCGGTGCCTTGACAAATTGCGTTAGGAAGCAGTCATTTGTCATTTCCACCATTTCAGTTTCGTCAGTCGTGCTCCCCACCGGGTTTTCCCATTTTATATGGGGGAAGTTGAAATCCCCCATTAGTATGGCTTCTCCTTTGCTACACGCATTTCTAATGTCATTGTATAACAGATTATTTTTCTTGGCGTCTGAATTTGGCAGTCTATAGCATGCTCCTATTATTATACCCTTGTAATTTTTGTCCATTATTCTGACCCATATTGATTCAGCGTTGTTTTCTTCATCCAGATTTAACACCTGGGCTTCAAGACTATTTCTTATGTATAGCGCTACACCTCCGCCTCTTCTGTCCTGCCTGTCTTTCCTATACAGTGTATACCCACCAATATTATATTAAGTTTCTGTAACACCTATCACATCGTAGTTACTTGTTAGTGCAGTAGCTTCAAGTTCTAACATTTTGTTTCTGAGACTTCTAGCATTTAGATAAATACATTTAATGTCTGTCTTAGCTGAGTTGTTGCCCTTGTTTTGATGTGGTCTTGCTTCTGTTTTTTTGTTGATTTTCTCCCCCCTTCCTTTCTAGTTTAACTTCCTGTGCTGTTGCTCTGACTCACGCCAATGGTCTAGCTACCATTAGACCATGTGACTTTCAGCACAGGTACTAGGAATGTGTAGCAGTGTACAGGTGCTATTCAAATATCCAAGTTTTCAAATTCTCAGCGGGGCCCGAGTTTGTTGCTCCCTGTCACTATTACTGCCCTTCGAATAAAATGAAAATAGCAACGTCTGTTTATAAAATAAGTGAATGTTTTAATTTAACAGCTACTATAGTTTGACGGAACTGGACCGGTATGGACTGAGAAATGTATTTGCACTATGCAGGACCTTTTCATTTTAGTCATTTTTTAAAGTTTTTAACATGACAGATCATTAATCAAAACAAAAACTGTTGTGGGGTGGGTGCTGAGCACATGCTTATTATTCCCCATGGGTGCTTGAGCCCCAGAGCACCCACAAAGTCAGCGCCAATGCAAATGTCTGTTTATGCCTTAATTAAAGACAAGAACCAAAAGATTTGCAAGACACTGATAAGGGTTCTAATCCCTTAACTATGATTGGGATGAAAGGTCAATTTTACTGTTAGGTAATGCAGGGAAAAGGCTGATGACATATGAAAGTGAAAGTGCCAAAAGCGTGCGATGAAACTCAACAAAAGCACATTAAGTAATGTTTTGCTGGATGCTGTTAGCTTCATTAGCTGTTTAAAAAAAAAGTATAAATACTTAAGGCTTTGATGTTTTTTTAGAAGCAACCCTGCTAAAAACAAACTTTCATTGGCCATTCTTAATTTGTCTTTTTCCAAAAAATGTACTTAAAATGCAGCATGAATTAGTTGGATTTTTCATTATTCATAGTCATCATAATCTTACTTAGTTGGGAACCTTATATATTTTTTTACACTGGGATAAACCTTATATATTTTTTACACCGGGATAAGCATTTATGTATAAAGCAATAATACCCTTTGTGTGTACACTCTATTAAAGTCAAGCAAGCACTTTTTGAAGGAATGAATAGTCATATAAAGTGTGGGAAACTTTATCACTGGCCCCCTGTGGCGGAGTGTCCTGCCCCTATTTATTATTATTTGTATTTTTGTTTGCAGTGCGGCTAAAAGCGCTGCGTCTTTTATTATTATATTTAAAAACCCCGTGAGGATGCATGGCTGATCAGCTACTGATTATTTAACTAGCTGACAGTCATGCATCCTTACTAAACGATGCAGACTCTGGCCGAGGGGTAATAAGATAATTAACAACTAGTTAATCCCTCGGCCAGAGTATATAAACCTGCAGCTCTCTGCACTCGTGGTTGAGTGTAGAGAGGAGAGTACGGGGAGCGGAGAGAAAGAACAATATTTAAAAACAATTGCTAAAACGTGCTGGATTATCCAGCACGACACTTACTTGTTTGTTTGTTTGTTTATTCGTTTGGCCCTCGTGCCCTTTTGTTTGGTGTTTTGTTAAAATCATTTGTTTGTTTATTAAACACACTGAGTGCTATTGCACTCAGCTTCACCCGCCCATCCACTGTTTGGTTTCAGTTACTTCCTGGTCCGTGACGTCATCAACCTCACCACTGCGAGCCGGACTGTCTCATATGGTGTCCTGCGTGGGACAAACAACGCCTCCAACAGCCGGACCAGGAAAGGAAAGAACGTTTTTTTTTGTTCTTTTTCAAATAGAGTTTTTTTGTGTTTGAAAAAAATAAATAAATAAATAAATGGATAAAGTTGATGCATACATGAAGAGGTGGCATGAGCATCAGAGGGAGTTAAAGGAAGGAGGGGCTACATGGTGCCTCGTCTGCCTGGAGTATGGGCACCTCCCTGAGGTGTGCCCATATGAAGACCCCCTCTTTGTGCAGGCCTTTGATCGAGGTGAGGTGGAGACTGCGGAGGAGTGGATCCACCTGAAGGCCATACTATCGCCGCAGGTGGATCAGGAAACCTACCTCACCTGCCTCAAAGGGGAGGAGTGGTGCTTTGCCGTCGGCAAGATCGGACACAAACCACCTGACCAACCCCCTCCATGGCAGGAGGTGGAACTGCTGGTCCCGAAGAAGGGAAGGAGGGGCGGTGCCAAGAAGGCAAAGGAGCGCGAGCATCCAGCGCCCAGAAGGGGGGAGCGCGAGCATCCAGCGCCCAGAAGGGGGGAGCCTGTGCATCCAGCGCCTGGAGGGGGGGAGCCCGTGCATCCAGCGCCCGGAGTGGGGGAGCCCGTGCATCCAGCGCCCGGAGGGGGGGAGCCCGTGCATCCAGCGCCCAGGCCTCCAGCAGCAGAGGAAGAATACCTGCTGCCTCTGCCTCCACCACCAGGAGCAGAGCAGCAAGAGCTGCCTCTGCCTCTGCCATCTCCACTGCTTCCACCACCAGGAGCAGAGCAGCGGGAGCTGCCTCTGCCTCCACCACCTCCACCGCCAGGAGCAGAGCAGCAGGAGCTGCCTCTACCTCCACAACCTCCACCAGCAGAGGGTGAATGCCTGCTGGTTATGCCTCAACCGCTGTGGGAGGACTGCTTGCTCCTCCCACCTCCACCAGCAGAGGGTGAATGCCTGCTGGTTTCGTCTCAAGCGCCATGGGAGGACTGCTTACCGCTCCCAGCTCCACCAGCAGAGGGTGAATTCCTGCTGGTTCCGCCTCAACCGCTGTGGGAGGATTGCTTGCCCTCCCACCTCCACCAGCAGAGGGTGAATGCCTGCTGGTTCCACATCCAGCTCCACCAGCAGAGGGGGAATGCCTGGACTGCTCCTGTGGGAGGCCTTGCCTCCCACCTCCACCAGCAGAGGGGATGCCTGTCTCGCCTCAACCGCTGTGGGAGGACTGCCTGTCTCCCACCTCCCCACCAGCAGAGGGTGATGCCTGCCTGGTTCCACATCCCGCCCGTCATGGGAAGGATGCTCCTGCCCGCTTACCGCCCAAGGATGCCTGTTTCTCGCCCAGGATGCCTGTCGCACCGCCCAAGGATGGCTGCCTGTTGCTCAAGGATGCCTGCCCGGGGCTGCCTGTTTCTCCGCTCGCCGGGGCTGCCTGTTGCTCGCCGGGGCTGCCTGTTGCTCCGCATCGCCCGGGGCTGCCTGTTGCTCCGCACGCCGGGGCTGCCTGTTGCTCCGCATCGCCTGGGGCTGCCTGTTGCTCCCACATCGCCTGGAGAGCCACCAGTTACAGGGAACGAGGAAGTGGAGCTCCCGCTGCCGCCTCCATGGCCAGGGGCTCCCCTCGAGTTCGCCTCCCAGGGTCGCTGCTGCTGCTGCCGTCGCCTCCCAAGGGTCCGCCGCCGCTGCCCGTCGTCTCCCGAGGGTCGCTGCTGCTGCCGTCGTCTCCCGGGTCGCTGCTGCTGCCGTCATCTCCCGAGGGTCGCTGCTGCTGCCGTCGCCCCGGGGTCCGCTGCGGCTGCCGTCGCCCCCCGAGGGTCCGCTGCTGCTGCCGTTGCCTGCCGAAGGTCTGCAGCTGCCGCCGCCTCCCAAGGGTCCCTGTTTTGCCTGGGGTAAGCTACCAGTCCTGCCATGCGGCAGGAAATACTGTGGCTGGAGCCCCATGAAGGGAGCTGCCGCCCACGGAAAGGGGGAGGTCAGGAGACCAGCTCCCCAGCCGCACTTTCGCTGACAGGAAATACTGTGGCTGGAGCCCGTGAAGGGCAGCTGCCAGCCATGAAGAAGGGGGGTCAGGAGACCAGCTCCCCCGCAACAATTCGCTGCAGGAGAAAGGGTGGCGGACCCCCACGGAGGAGCTGCCGGCCATGAAGAAGGGGCAGGTCTGGAGACCACCCCCCAAAATTTTTCTGGCCAGAGGAACCGGCCTGTCGTGGTCCACTGGGGACGCTACAGTTGTTTGGGTGGGAGGAGGACACCCCACCGTGGCCGCCACCTTTGGCCCGTTGCTGCCCCTGTTCCTGCGCCGGGACTGCTATCCGGGACTTTAGGGAATAAGGGGAGGTGGCGAAAAAGGCCATGTGCTCTTGCGGGGGGGGGCATGTGTGGCGGAGTGTCCCGCCCCTATTTATTATTATTTGTATTTTTTGTTTTGCGGTAGCGGCTAAAAAGCGCCGTGTCTTTTATTATTATATTTAAAAACCCTGTGAGGATGCATGGCTGATCAGCTACTGATTATTTAACTAGCTGACAGTCATGCATCCTTACTAAATCGATGCAGACTCTGGCCGAGGGTAATAAGATAATTAACAACTAGTTAATCCCTCGGCCAGAGTATATAAACCTGCAGCTCTCTGCACTCGTGGTTGAGTGTAGAGAGGAGAGTACGGGAGCGGAGAGAAAGAACAATATTTAAAACAATTGCTAAAACGTGCTGGATTATCCAGCACGACACTTGTTTGTTTGTTTGTTTGTTTATTCGTTTGGCCCTCGTGCCCTTTTTGTTTGGTGTTTTGTTAAAATCATTTGTTTGTTTATTAAACACGCTGAGTGCTATTGCACTCAGCTTCACCCGCCCATCCACTGTTTGGTTTCAGTTACTTCCTGGTCCGTGGCGTCATCAACCTCACCACTGCGAGCCGGACTGTCTCATATGGTGTCCTCGTGGGACAAACAACGCCTCCAACAGCGGACCAGGAAAGGAAAAACGTTTTTTTTGTTCTTTTTCAAATAGAGTTTTTTGTGTTTGAAAAAAAATAAATAAATAAATAAATGGATAAAGTTGATGCATACATGAAGAGGTGGCATGAGCATCAGAGGGAGTTAAAGGAAGGAGGCTACATGGTGCCTCGTCTGCCTGGAGTATGGGCACCTCCTGAGGTGTGCCCATATGAAACCCCCTCTTTGTGCAGGCCTTTGATCGAGGTGAGGTGGAGACTGCGAGAGGTGGATCCACCTGAAGGCCATACTATCGCCGCGGGTGGATCAGGAAACCTACCTCACCTGCCTCAAAGGGGAGGAGTGGTGCTTTGCCGTCGGCAAGATCGGACACAAACCACCTGACCAACCCCTCCATGGCAGGAGGTGGAACTGCTGGTCGAAGAAGGGAAGGAGGGGCGGTGCCAAGAAGGCAAAGGGCCTTGAGCATCCAGCGCCCAGAAGGGGGGGCCTTGACATCCAGGCGCCAGAAGGGGGGGCCTGTGCATCCAGCGCCTGGAGGGGAGCCCGTGCATCCAGCGCCCGGGTGGGGACCCCGTGCATCCAGCGCCCGGAGGGGCCCGTGCATCCAGCGCCCAGGCCTCCAGCAGCAGAGGAAGAATACCTGCTGCCTCTGCCTCCACCACCAGGAGCAGGCAGCAAGAGCTGCCTCTGCCTCTGCCATCTCCACTGCTTCCACCACCAGGAGCAGAGCAGCGGGGAGCTGCCTCTGCCTCCACCACCTCCACCGCCAGGAACAGAGCAGCAGGAGCTGCCTCTGCCTCCCACAACCTCCACCAGCAGAGGGTGAATGCCTGCTGGTTATGCCTCAACCGCTGTGGGAGGACTGCTTGCTCCTCCCACCTCCACCAACAGAGGGTGAATGCCTGCTGGTTTTTGTCTCAAGCGCCATGGGAGGACTGCTTACCGCTCCCAGCTCCACCAGCAGAGGTGAATTCCTGCTGGTTCCGCCTCAACCGCTGTGGGAGGATTGCTTGCCCCTCCCACCTCCACCAACAGAGGGTGAATGCCTGCTGGTTCCACCTCCGCCCGTCGTGGGAGGACTGCTCCACTCCCAGCTCCACCAGCAGAGGGGTGAATGCCTGCTGGTTCGCCTCAACCGCTGTGGGAGGATGCCTGTCTCCCACCTCCACCAGCAGAGGGTGAATACCTGCTGGTTCCACATCGCCCGTCATAGGAAGGACTGCCTGCCCTGCCTCGCACCGCCCAAGGATGCCTGTCCTTTTCGCCCAAGGATGCCTGTCTCCGCACCGCCCAAGGATGCCTGTTGCAAGGATGCCTGCCTCGCTTAAGCCCAAGGATGCCTGTTTCTCCGCATCGCCCGGGGCTGCCTGTTGCTCCATCGCCGGGGGGCTGCCTGTTGCTCCCGCATCGCCCGGGGCTGCCTGTTGCTCCGCATCGCCTGGGGCTGCCTGTTGCTCCACATCGCCTGGAGAGCCACCAGTTACAGGGAGCGAGGGAGAAGTGGGCCCGCTGCCGCCTCCATGGCCAGGGGCTCCCCCTCCCAGTTCGCCTCCCAAGGGTCGCTGCTGCTGCTGCGTCGCCTCGAGGGTCCGCCGCCGCTGCTGCCGTCGTCTCGAGGGTCCGCTGCTGCTGCCGTCGTCTCCCGAGGGTCCTGCTGCTGCCGTCATCTCAGTCGCTGCTGCTGCGTCGCCCCGGGGTCCGCTGCGGCTGCCGTCGCCCCCGGTCCGCTGCTGCTGCCGTTGCCTGCCGAGGTCTGCAGCTGCTACCTTCGCCTCCCAAGGGTCCTGTTTTGCCTGGGGTCGGCTACCAGTCCTGCCATGCGGCAGGAAATACTGTGGCTGGAGCCCCATGAAGGGGAGCTGCCGGCCCGAAAAGGGGAGGTCAGGAGACCAGCTCCCCAGCCGCACACTGTGGCAGGAAATACTGTGGCTGGAGCCCGTGAAGGGCAGCTGCCAGCCATGAAGAAGGGGGGGGTCAGGAGACCAGCTCCCCGCAGCAATTTCGCTGCAGGAGAAAGGGTGGCGAGCCCCACGGGGGGAGCTGCCGGCCATGAAGAAGGGGGCAGGTCTGGAGACCACCCCAAAATTTTTTCTGGCCAGAGGAACCGCCTGTCGTGGTCCACTGGGGCGCTACAGTTGTTTGGGTGGGGGAGGACACCCCACGTGTGCCGCCACCTTTGGCCCGTTGCTGCCCCTGTTCCTGGGCGGGACTGCTATCCGGGACTTTAGGGAATAAGGGGAGGTGGCGAAAAAGGCCATGTGTGCTGCGCACAAGGGGGCATGTGTGGCGGAGTGTCCGCCCCTATTTATTATTATTTGTATTTTTGTTTGTGGCGGCTAAAAGCGCCGTGTCTTTTATTATTATATATTTAAAACCCTGTGAGGATGCATGGCTGATCAGCTACTGATTATTTAACTAGCTGAGAGTCATGCATCCTTACTAAAATCTTGATGCAGACTCTGGCCGAGGGGTAATAAGATAATTAACAACTAGTTAATCCCTCGGCCAGAGTATATAACTCTGCACAGCTCTCTGCACTCGGGGTTGAGTGTAGAGAGGAGAGTACGAGGGAGCGGAGAGAAAGAACAATATTTAAAAACAATTGCTAAAGCGTGCTGGATTATCCAGCCACGACACTTACTGTTTGTTTGTTTGTTTATTCGTTTGGCCCTCGTGCCCTTTTGTTTGGTGTTTTGTTAAAATCATTTGTTTGTTTATTAAACACGCTGAGTGCTATTGCACTCAGCTTCACCCGCCCATCCACTGTTTGGTTTCAGTTACTTCCTGGTCCGTGACGTCATCAACCTCACCACTGCGAGCCAGACTGTCACACCCCCTTACAGAGTCCAATACAAATCTGTTATTTTCTGACAGTTACATTTAAAGTTTTGTTGTAAAAGACAGCCTTCTGATTTGTGCTGTTAAGATCTCTGGGGCAGGTCATAATTGATAACTCCAGTGTTTATCAACAAATCGGTGTGTAGCATTGATTCTGGCATCTTCAAGCAGTCGTCGTGCCTATTTTGTTATTAAATAATCGTGTTAATGTGATTTCCGAAATTATGTTGATTTACGAAATGTTAATATATTAACGAGCAGTGCTTCTTCTGACTATTTCTTTTGTATGCATGGGAATTTAAAAGCAAATCTATAATTTATCAGGAGTTAATTTGCACTTGGAAAGAGTATATGACTCACCTCGAAAAAGAAATTTAACAGACTGTGGCTGTGACGCCGACAATACAGAGAGAGTGTACAGGACCAGAGTTAATTTCTTACAGACTACCTAGGTATAGAATATCGTTGTATTTGAGTGTATTTGTTTGTTTGTTTTTTTTCCCAAAGGATGACATTTCCAGGAACACCTGTTGCCTAGGATAAAGGATGCTACGTGCTCATTAAACCAGGATTTAGCACGGCTGGGGATGCTTAAAGGCTGTATATTAGCCTGATAGAGAAGGAATTGAGAGTGACAGGAACTGGGAGCACAGAGCAACCTGACTCGGGAGCACAGTAAGAAAGGAGAAATAAAGATTCAGTACAGAGAGGCAGCCAGGGCAGAATCAGAAGTACAGAGAAGCAGCCAGGACTGAACCGGTACAGAGAGGCAGCGAGGACTGAACCGGGAGTACAGAGAGGCAGCGAGGACTGAACCGGGAGTACAGAGAGGCAGCCAGGACGGAACCGGGAGTACAGAGAGGCAGCCAGGACTGAACCGGTACAGAGAGGCAGCCAGGACTGAACCGGGGGTACAGAGAGGCAGCCAGGACTGAACCGGGGTACAGAGAGGCAGCCAGGACTGAACCGGGAGTACAGAGAGGCAGCCAGGACTGAACCGGGGGTACAGAGAGGCAGCCAGGACTGAACCGGGGGTACAGAGAGGCAGCCAGGACTGAACCAGGGGTACAGAGAGGCAGCCAGGACGGAACCGGGGGGTACAGAGAGGCAGCCAGGACTGACAGACCGGGGGGTACAGAGAGGCAGCCAGGACTGAACCGGGAGTACAGAGAGGCATCCAGGGCTGAACCGGGAGTACAGAGAGGCAGCCAGGACTGAACAGGGAGTACAGAGAGGCAGCCAGGACTGAACCGGTACAGAGAGGCAGCAAGGACTGAACCGGGAGTACAGAGAGGCAGCCAGGAGTGAACCGGGAGAACAGAGAGGCAGCCAGGACTGAACCAGTACAGAAAGGCAGCCAGGACTGAACCATGAATACAGAGAGGCAGCCAGGAGTGAACCAGAAGTACAGAGAGGCAGCCAGGACTGAACCAGTACAGAGAGGCAGCCAGGACGGAACCAGGAGTACAGAGAGGCATCCAGGGCTGAACCGGGAGTACAGAGAGGCAGCCAGGACTGAACAGGGAGTACAGAGAGGCAGCCAGGACTGAACCGGTACAGAGAGGCAGCAAGGACTGAACCGGGAGTACAGAGAGGCAGCCAGGAGTGAACCGGGAGAACAGAGAGGCAGCCAGGACTGAACCAGTACAGAAAGGCAGCCAGGACTGAACCATGAATACAGAGAGGCAGCCAGGACTGAACCGGGAGTACAGAGAGGCAGCCAGGACTGAACCGGGGTACAGAGAGGCAGCCAGGACTGAACCAGGAGTACAGAGAGGCAGCCAGGACTGAACCGGGAGTACAGAGAGGCAGCCAGGACTGAACCGGGGGTACAGAGAGGCAGCCAGGACTGAACCGGTACAGAGAGGCAGCCAGGACTGAACTGGGAGTACAGAGAGGCAGCCAGGACTGAATCATGAATACAGAGAGGCAGCCAGGACTGAACCGGGAGTACAGAGAGGCAGCCAGGGCTGAACCGGGAATACAGAGAGGCATCTAGGACTGAACCGGGAGTAGAGAGAGGCAGCCAGGACTGAACCGGGGGTACAGAGAGGCAGCCAGGACTGAACCGGGGGTACAGAGAGGCAGCCAGGACTGAACCGGAATACAGAGAGGCAGCCAGGACTGAACCGGGAGTACAGAGAGGCAGCCAGGACTGAACCGGGAGTACAGAGAGGCAGCCAGGACTGAACCCAGAGAGGCAGCCAGAGACTGAACCTGGAGTACAGAGGCAGCCAGGACTGAACCGGGAGTACAGAGAGGCAGCCAGGACTGAACCGGGGTACAGAGAGGCAGCCAGGACTGAACCGGGTACAGAGAGGCAGCCAGGACTGAACCGGGAGTACAGAGAGGCAGCCAGGACTGAACCATGAATACAGAGAGGCAGCCAGGACTGAACTGGGAGTACAGAGGCAGAGGACTGAACCAGTACAGGGGCCAGGACCAGGACCAGGAGGCAGCCAGGACTGAACCGGGAGTACAGAGAAGCAGTCAGGACTGAACCGGGAGTACAGAGAGGCAGCCAGGAGTGAACCGGGAGTACAGAGAGGCAGCCAGGACTGAACCGGGAATACAGAGAGGCAGCCAGGAGTGAACCGGGAGTACAGAGAGGCAGCCAGGACTGAACCTGGAGTACAGAGAGGCAGTCAGGACTGATCCGGGAGTACAGAGAGGCAGCCAGGACTGAACCGGGAGTACAGAGATATATATATATCAAACAGTCACCTCCAAAATTATTGGCACCCTTGATAAAGATGAGCAAAAAAGACTGTATAAAATAAATAATACCAGTACTGAGCTATATTGTAATTTTCCAACATGTGAAATATATGTGACTTTATTAATGATTCAATGGAATCAACCAAAATTACACATTTCTCAAATTATAAATTTATGCCAATGCCTTTTAGCAAACTCCAGGCGCTTACGTTTGTTGGTTGCTCTCAATAAAGGCTTTTTTTCTGGCAACCCTTTTAGGCTATTGGCATGGAGGTGGCGTCTAATTGTAGATTTGGAGACTTGGTGACCCCAAGATGCAACCAAGTTCTGTAATTCTACAACTGTGGCCCTTGGATTTCCCTTTGCCTCCCGAACCATCTGCTTCACTGTGTGTGGAGGAAAGATACACTTGCGTCCTCTACCAGGCAAGTTTACCACTGTTCCAGTGGTTTTGAACTTCTTAATTATTGCCCTAATAGTGGTAAGTGGTATATTTAGTTTTTTAGCTATTGTTTTGTACCCATTGCCTGATTTATGAAAGTCAACAACCATTTGTCTTTCATTTGTGAGTTCTTTGCCTTTCCCCATGGTGATGGATGACAAATGGATTTCATATGCGTGTTACCTCATTTTTATACCCCAGTGAAATAGGAAGCCATGGAAAGCCACAATACAGTTCCTTAGGACTGAGATGAACTTAAAGAATTAGAATGTTTTTTTTGTTTGATTTTATAATCATTTTGTTTGATTTTATTTATAAGAATCTTTTAGGGGTGCCAATAATTCTGACACCTATTTTTTGAGAAAAACTTTTATTACTTTTTTACTATTAGAATGAAAGAATATGGTTTTCCCAGTCAATTATAAAAGTTTTTTTGGCAAGTCACAGTAGAATTATATATATAAAAAAGACATATAATACAATTATATCCAATACAGTTATATGTGTTGTGAGGGGAGTATTTGCCAGGTACGTAGCACAGGGAAAGCACTTTTTATGATGAGCTAGGTGTGTCCGTAGCACAGGGAAAACACTTTTTATGACGAGCTAGGTGTGTCCGTAGCACAGGGAAAACACTTTTTTATGACGAACTAGGTATGTCCGTAGCACAGGGAAAACACTTTTTATGACGAGCTAGGTGCGTCCGTAGCACAGGGAAAACACTTTTTATGACGAGCTAGGTGTGTCCGTAGCACAGGGAAAACACTTTTTATGACGAGCTAGGTGTGTCCGTAGCACAGGGAAAACACTTTTTATGACGAGCTAGGTGTGTCCGTAGCACAGGGGAAAACATTTTTTTTTAGGTGTGTGAGCCAGGGGAGACTAGCTAGGTGTGTCCGTAGCACAGGGAAAACACTTTTTATGACGAGCTAGGTGTGTCCGTAGCACAGGGAAAACACTTTTTATGACGAGCTAGGTGTGTCCGTAGCACAGGAAAACATTTTTTATGACGAGCTAGGTGTGTCCGTAGCACAGGGAAAACACTTTTTATGACGAGCTAGGTGTGTCCGTAGCACAGGGAAAACACTTTTTATGACGAGCTAGGTGTGTCCGTAGCACAGGGAAAACACTTTTTATGACGAGCTAGGTGCGTCCGTAGCACAGGGAAAACACTTTTTATGACGAGCTAGGTATGTCCGTAGCACAGAAGAGGTTAATACCCTGTATCTTTCTAAACATGGGATTTAGGGGAGTGCTCTAATAAAAGCTGAATCTCTAAACAATAATTGTGTGAATATATTAATTGTTACAGCTGTGTATAATGGTATTTAAAACAGGATTCATTTATCTGACTGTGGCAGGGCAGTAGCAGTGCACGGGGAACTAAAGTTTCTTTTTGATAATATTTTGTCTCAATAATTGTCACTTCCTACCATGCAGCACACGTGGTCGGCGAGGACTCATTGACAGCCAATTGATTGACGGGGCTCGGTCAGAGTTTGGTTGACCGGGAGTCACTTACTGGCTAGAGGGGCGTATCCTGAGGTGCTCCTGACCATAAAGGGAGGTTGCACTGAACACTCGCTCGCCTCCTCCTAATCGCCTCTACAGCACGTCTGCTGCGTGCATCCAGATCTGGCTGAAAGGATCAGCGTTCAGCTCAAGAGAGTTATCAGCGACGATCCTGAAACGTGAGAGCAAAAGAAACCAAGACCGTGGAAATAAACAACAACAAGTCAGCGTGTGTGTGACTCGGGATCGTCGGACTGAGTTCGCCGGGTACGTGAACCAGGACTAGCAGGGAGAGTTTATGGGATCTGGTTACTGATCCCCAATAGTATAGCGAGGGTTCAGTGCAGCCTTTTAACAGCGGGACCCTGCTTATAGTGGAGATAGCGCACGGCCCGAGCTTGGCCACCTTTTCTTTGTTAGCTGTGTTTTAATGTGTTTTGTTTTAGGACCAATGGGCATAACAACCAATAAGGACAGACAAACAGCCAATCACAAGGGGGACACAAAAGGCACCACTGCAGGCTAGGATTACAGACAGAGGTAAACACACCAGCAGCGGGAAATACAGTACACAAACACAGTAGCCCCGATCACTACAATATGTATATATGCTTGGAAATTCTGGCCTGTGATTGGTTAAAACCTCATCATACTAGCAGAAATAGATTGAAATATTGCCCATAACATCCCTACACTACAGGACAATAGTTTGCCTCTGACATGTGACTGGCTCACATCACTTTCAGTTCCACCCCTTTTCAAAGGAACGCCCTTCCCCTGCACTCCTCACAAGAGAACATGGCTGAAAGTGAATTACAAAACATACTTCTCACAACAAGAGAACATGGCTGAAAGTGAATTACAAAAGAAAGATGCTCCAAACACTAAAATATTGATTAAAATGTCACTGTCACTGCTTTCTGGAATTCAAACAAACTCAACTCGACGATGTAAACAAATATGACGGCCAGGACCCAAACGCATGTGTATTATGCAGCAGGCAGGAAGCCAGACTGACAGCTGTACGCTAAAGACTTTGATAACTGTGCGGTATGAACTTCAAAAACATCTTCTGTTATTTATTTATGTTTATTTACTATATCAGCTATATATAAACAAAATAACAAGTCATATTTATTATCCAACCTTGCCTCACTTATTTTCTTAACTGATTCATATATTAAATATGTACTGCACACTAAGCTCATAGTGGAACATGAAATGCCCCTCAGGAAGAGGAAGACTATTATTACCTCCAGGGTGCAATGCCTTCAGCCATTACAGCCCCCTGTTAGTAACAACAGTCTTCCTGTAGGGCAATCATTTTCCACTATATCTATCTATATATATATATATATATATATATATATATATATATATATATATATATATATAGATAGACAGGTAGAGAAGACTCCCATTAACGCGTATTTCAATCATTCGTGTACATTCATAAAATGTACTCCATAGTAACCATGACCCTATCTACACTCTGTAATGAGTTATAAGCTAGTTTTAAATTTGACCTTAAGGAGAGGTCAAAGGTCAAGTTCAATATCAAGGTATTTTGTTAATAGAGCATACATTCATTCCCATAGGCCTCCACTACTCTGAAGTTTCAAGAGTTTTAGTTCAATGGTGTTCATTTTATGCACAATATATGCAACTAGAGCAATGCTGAAATTTGATTGGCCCACAGCAGCCATGTTTTTTACTGTAGCAACTTCATTTGAGCAAACTTAAAAGAAAACCATATTTGGATCATGTATGCCAAGTTTTGCTTGGATCAGATTAGCGGTTTTGGAGAAGACATCTATGTGTTAATTAGGTTATCCAACATGGACGCCGTACCACAGAACCAATCGGCTCTGCATCTTGGACAATCCCTAACTGTGTATACCAAGTTTCAGAACTCTGCGAGAAGTGGTTTCCAACAAGAAGATGTTTGTAAATTTTCCAAAATATGTCATAAAATTCAATATGGCTGCCAAACTATGTGACCAATCGTGTTCATTCAGCTGTGGGCATTAGTTCCCATTGGTGTCAACAACTCTGTGAAATTTCAACAGTCTTCTGCAACTGGTTTCATATGCAACTTTTAAGGTTTTGTTGGGGGAAAGAAAAACAACAATAATAATCTTAACAACAACAATAGGCTTCCCAGCCATGGGCTTAGAAGCCTAATAATAGCATCAGTAATAAAACACTTAAATGAGATTGATGCAGTAATTGTATCAATTAAATATGTGATTTAAACCAAGATTAACTGTGATCATTATTTTTTTTAATCTCAAGATTAATTGCGATACATTTTTTTAAAATCGCTTGACAGCCCTAATATACTGTGACAAAGTCCTTGTTTGGCAACTTGAAATACACCAGACTGTATGCAGTTTCACTGTTAGCCACCAGGCATGTTAATTACTCACAGGCGAGTCTTGTTCAAATTCTGTCACACGCACAGTCCCTCCACCAGGTCGCCAGCCCTCGCAGCATATGCTCTCCGCACAGGATACTTCCTGGTTACTTCCCCCATTCCTGGGTCATTACAGCTTCCTTTTGACTCTCTAGGAGGTGGAACTTTTTGTTCCCCAAACCAATCATGAGAGGCTGTCTCAGAAGCTTCTAGAACCCACTCAATGCTTGTCTTTCCAAGACTAACGGCCGCTAGTGGTGGGTAGACAAAATTAACAACAAAACTTTAAATCCACATATATTGCACACAATACTTTATAAAGTATTCTAGACTAGAGGTTCTACACCCTAACCTCCTATAATTTATATAGCACCATAATACATGTATATATATATATATAGGTTTGAAAAAAAAGGTAAAATAAAGATTAAATTAAAAAAAATTAAAAGGTTGGATGTACACAAAAGGTTTACATTAACAAATATTTTATTGCAGGATGTTTTGGATAGCAGTCCGTCATCAGTTGTGTAGACACAAGTTACTTTATTACTATAATATTACTATAATTCAATAAAAATATATATCTCTAAACAAAAACGCATACATTCAATAATACAATACTCTTCCATAGTCTAATTCCTGGGGGGGCAGGATGACTTTGCAAGCTGACTTTCCCAATCCCATAATAATATCCTCCATTTGATTCACTAAATTCACTAAATCGTTAAATGTAATCAACAGTATCTTGTATATTTTAGTAGTTGCATTTCATTTCAAGTCCTCCATGTCTCCCTTTCAGAGTGCTACTAAATAAATCAATAAAAACCTGGATAAATATTATTTGTGTTTCTTTCCTCTTGTAATAGTGAGTAAGGGTTGTGAATTGAAGTTTTGCTTGTTCCCTATCTCCCTTTTATAAATTTGGGAAACTGTAATCCGTTTGGAAAGGAGTCTTTTATTTATAACTCCCGGTCTGAAGACCAATAAACCTCCAGCAATACACACCAATGTGTAAAGCATGGAAGAAACAATAACAAATACACGTTATCCGCCCCACAATACTAAACACAGTCACCAGTCCGGGTGCGTGCAGTAGTGCTCTAGGTGGGTGATAACAATTATACAGTGACTGTGGTGTTGTTGTTCCGGGTAGTGCTGGCCCAAGGCGACAGCTCCGGAGACGTGTTAGCCGTCTAGTGATTTACAAAAACAAAAGACAATTACTAACAGCGACAAAACAAACAAAACACTCTTTTTCTTAGTTTTTAGGGGTTTCTCCTGGTCTTTCCAGTTCCTTGTTTCTCAAACCAAGCGAAGGAAAAGATTGTGATTCTCTGTCCCCTTTATGCTACCACGCATGACCCCTTGGTAAACGAGTGCAGCTGTCTCTACTATCTGCAACTGCTACGTTGTTTCCCTTCTGGGTCAATACGTTCCTGCAACGGAGTCTCGCCTTCTTCGAGACTGACCGACTTCCCGGCCTGGGGAAAGAACTGTCAGGCCAGCTCATCCAAAGACTTCTCCTTTCGCTTAGCTTACCGCCTTCACAGGTCGAGAGGGAGATTTACAACCAAAACTCACTGTATTTCTGTCACAGTTGTGAATTGAAGTTTTGCTGGTTCCCTATCTCCCTGTGTTGTATATTCCCTGACATGACAGAATTTACAATAGTGAGTAAGGGTTGTGAAATTAAGTTTTGCTGGTTCCCTATCTCCCTGTGCTGTATATTCTCTGACACTGAAGACTGATACACTGATTGCTCTAAAAAGCTGGTTAAGATCGGCTGGGACAAACAGGGGCTCTTAATTGCTATGCTGCCCCCTCCCCTATGGAATTCTTCCCAATCAATGTCAGGTAAGACAGCACACGTGAATCTTTTAAGTCCAGTGTAGATTGGAGACGTATTTGTTCGACAGTGCTTTTTTAATTGGTGGAACACATTTTAACCACTAGCTCATTAGTGGTGTGAAATTTGAGTTGTGAAGAGCCCTGGGATGCACTGTATTTATAGCATCGTATTTGACTGAAACTTCAATATAAACAAAAAAGGTGCAAATGACACTTTGGAACGCTTTCAAATTCCTTGCAGATCTTAATATGAATGGAACATGTGGTTATTCTGCTCACCTCAATTATATATCCAGTTTTGTGTGTGATAGACTGTAGAGGTGTGGGGGAGAGGGGCATTTTAAAACCACAATGTCACACTCCAGGGTGTTCAAATACGGTCCAATATCTGTACACCTAGGCTGTTTAACGTCACTTGACTTCCCTAGGCGTGCAGATATTGGATGATATTTAAACTCCCTGTCATGTGTTATTTCTTTTTTAAAGGACAATACTATTGGGGTACCATTATAATACAGGTGTATCATGTGAAAACACAGCATTATCAGCAATGGCAACTCAATCGATTTTTTCAATACATTTTCAGCGGTACTTATCTGGTAACACAGTGCATCTCCCCGACAGGGGGCAGAATCGGTAATGGCAGTCTATCACACAACACTGCCTGCTACACTCGTCTACCCTGTTAACCTGCAGCCAGTCTATGAGATCCGGGTCACGGCACCAATGTAACAGGACAGAAGCTGGACATGAACCAGCGACCCTGCACACTGCAAGCGAGTGTCTTAACACAATGCAAAAGAGGGTCCAACCTTCGCCATGTTACATAGATAAAACCTGAGTGTGAATTCAACTCTGTCCAGATGATCCCCAGGAGTAGCATACACTGAATAGCGCTAGCAATAACAGTAACATTGTTAAGTCCTCATAAACCTTGGATGTCATATTACCTGGCACCTGTGTCTGCATTTACTATCTTACTATCCTCAGTGCAGCCTCTTTACGCTGCTGTTGTGGAAAACCTGTTTATCACAGAGCAATGACACCAGGAAGGTACAGACAACAAAGGCTGAGCAACATGAATCTACAGACCATAGAGGGAGCCAGGAATTGGGCATGCTACACTTTCGTTTCCATAGCAGCGACAGAGAGGTTGAGTGACTTTGTGTATCCACAATGCCCATAATGAAAACCGTGGGTTACAAAGCACTAGGCATTCAGTTCCACAGCCCAACAGACACAACATAAACACATTAACTAACAGTTAACAAGCCGTTCAACTGCATACAGAAATCTATTACACATGTGCATTTTACACCCTGAGAAACAACTAGAATTCTGTTTGTACTCCACTTACAAGCTGTGTTTGTTAATTAAAAAATAATTTCTCAGAAGAAAATCTCTTATACATTATTACTGCTACAGTATGGCCAATTTCCTGCCTCTCTGAAATGGAGCAAAGTGGCCTAGGGATACGGCAGTTGACTATGACCGAGTTCTCCTTGGAAGTAGAGACTTTTGCATATTTATGACAAGGCCACTCTAGTAGAATTTAATTTAGTTTGGAGACGCACTGTTATTGCTGCTCTTTGGCAGAGAGAGCCTTGTAATGGACCTTAGGTATATTCAATTAATGGTAACACTAACATAATAGAATAGTTAATTGTGAACAAAATGTAATTTACATTCATCTTTAATCCCAGGTACTGCCAGCTACTATTGGAAGTAGACTGGAGGTAAATGTAGCTGTACAGCCAGCTTGCCATGGATATTCGCCTTGTCATAAGAACATAAGAAAGTTTACAAACGAGAGGAGGCCATTCAGCCCATCTTGCTCATTTGGTTGTTAGTAGCTTATTGATCCCAGAATCTCATCAAGCAGCTTCTTGAAGGATCCCAGGGTGTCAGCTTCAACAACATTACTGGGGAGTTGGTTCCAGACCCTCACAATTCTCTGTGTAAAAAAGTGCCTCCTATTTTCTGTTCTGAATGCCCCTTTATCTAATCTCCATTTGTGACCCCTGGTCCTTGTTTCTTTTTTCAGGTCAAAGAAGTCCCCTGGGTTGACATTGTCTATACCTTTTAGGATTTTGAATGTTTGAATCAGATCGCCACGTACTCAGTGTGAAGAACATCTCATATAGAAACATGAAGTGGACTGGAGGGGTGTGTTTTTTCTTTCCTTCTCTGACCCTGCTTTTCCAAGCCGGGTAAGTTTTATATAGGGTCACTCACGGTAGTGTGTTCCCGGGAGGTAAAAGAGATCACAAAAACAGCACTTAAGCACTGCATAGATGAGTTCAAATATCTAGTTTCCATCCATCAGTACACTGTCATTTTCTAAGCACAATGTTTAATTTAGGGTCACTCACACAAACGATCCCAAAAATGGGTTTCAGGACTTTACAGCTGAGTGAAAACATCACTACAGCTATATGAAAAGTTTTCTAGACGTCCATTTGCATTTGTGGAGACATCTGTCCATACTTTACCAGTGGTGTTGACTTGGTTTGAACCCGATACAACACTGCTATGGGATAACTGCTGAATGCTAATGAGCTCTTTAGATGTGTTGCATATAACATTGGGGTTTTTAGGGTAGTGTTCCGCAAGAATAGTTGTAATTTCACCTAGCTTTATCGACCCACCACATATATTTTTTACATCTCCACAAGGATTCACATTGAGAATTTTTGTATTATTATTATTAATTCATGGGTAACACTTTACACTAAGGCCCAAATTTATAAAAGGGAAAAAAACGGCCGCAAAAAACCACGTAATGTGCGTGATCAGTATGGCCGCACTCAACGTCAAAATAACCTATTTTATAAGACTAATTAGGTGAAGCAGGCGATTCTGCAATCAAACAGTTTAAATACCCCTCACCACAATTAGCGGTGGAGAACTACACACCTCTCACCATAAATAGCGGGTTTGGGTCAACCCTGCATGTGTAGGATACACATTCCAAAAGAAAATGAATGGCATCCAAAGACCTCAGCCTGGTACTAGCCATGGTGATGAGGATGCTGAAGGAAATTGACCAACTGGAGATTTTGGTACAAGCTGTGTTACAAGCTCGAAATACATTACCAGGACAAAGGAATAAAAATGGAATGTGGTGGTTTAATAAACAAATGTACCACTTCAGAGTTTGTAGTCCCCTTATACATTACGACGCATCATCCAGTTACTGTGCTTTGCATATTAGTTCAACCAGTGGTGTAGTGGTAAATAAAACAGTTGGTAAATGAACAGATAGATTCAACAGAGATAGATTGAACATGAACAGATACATTGTTATTGGCCCTCAGACAACAAGATTCCCCCATACAGTCCTTTCCCTCTCAGGTGCTGTTCAGACCCGACCGGGCGGCTTCATCGGAACAGTTAGGGGCTTTTTGGGCTAGGATGCAGGCTACAAGCAGGTCCAGTGTGCCTAACAACAGAACATTAACAGAACATAAACAACCAATCACAGAACACTCACACTCACACACACAAACAGAACACGCAGTCCAGTGGCCATGCCCCCCTGCTCGAGCCACAGTTCTGATTGAGAGTTCTCAACTGTCGGTCTTGCGCGCAGCAACACAACACAGATGCTCGCTGTTAAAATATCATGTCTTTAACCTAGTATTTGCACATCACAAGAGAGTAGAAATGAGTAAACTCTGTATCCCTTATATGAGAAGTGGGTAAACACTGTATTACCCAAATTAAAAGTGGGTAAACGCTGTTAAACTTCTTATTACTTTTCAACCTTCAGAAACAGTAAGTTTTATTTACTTACATCCATGGCAGTCAAACAGGTATGTGAGTATCTTGTGCATGTCCGTCCTTATGTGTTACTAAATATTTGAATTAAATACCCATACGATGTTTCAGCTGCAGAATCGTAAAAATGAACAAGTCATTTCAACCGCCAGCCCCGCAGTTTATGCGGCATATTGAAATCAATACAATATAACGTATTATAATCCTGTTGAGTGCTTGAAACACTGATGAAAGTCATTCTACACATCATATATTACTATTATTTACACTACATTTCTCAGGCAGAACGACTGTGCCACCCTAAGTGTGACGGTGCCAAAAAATAAAAAAAATGCGTATTCTAGGCTCTGCACAAATGTGACCATTGGGACTGATGCTAAACGAAAGCCAGAGACTGTTGCATTTTACAATTTTTGGACCTGGCAGCCATCATTGATTTGGTTTTGTACAAGGTATCCACCGGCAACACAATCACTCGGAGGGACATCATTTTGCAGCTAGCCCTGGAGCTACGGCAGAAACATTTTGATAAGAGACACGAAAGCCGGCTGGCAAATGCCCCTCAACCTTCAGCCAGCGCCCACTGGCACACGGAATAAAAGACAATGCCAGGTTGCTAAATGCAATAAAAACAGAACTTTTGTCTGTGCCTGTTGTGAAAAGGCAAGTCTGTGGCAAATGCACTGTTACAGTTGAAAAGCGTGTTTTCTGCATAGATTGTACTTAGAAATCTGTAATAGAACTCTGAACAGACAGACAGCCTTTGAACTCGGTTTCCTCAAAGTGCTTTCATGTTGTAAAAAAAAGTTATGTTATATTTTCATATTTTTGTTTTATGCTATTTTTATAACTAGTTATAACTAGTTATTTATTTATGTTTTATAATTTTGGATGTGCATACAGCTTTCTACACCTGTTTACACAGATGTTTATTGCATAAAGTTTATTTTATTACAGTTTTTCATGTTTATGTAAGAACATAAGAACATAAGAAAGTTTACAAACGAGAGGAGGCCATTCAGCCCATCTTGCTCGTTTGGTTGTTAGTAGCTTATTGATCCCAGAATCTCATCAAGCAGCTTCTTGAAGGATCCCAGGGTGTCAGCTTCAACAACATTACTGGGAGTTGGTTCCAGACCCTCACAATAAAAAAAGTGCCTCCTATTTTCTGTTCTGAATGCCCTTTATCTAATCTCCATTTATGACCCTGGTCCTTTTTTTTCTTTTTCAAGTCAAAAAGTCCCCGGGTTGACATTGTCTATACCTTTTAGGATTTTGAATGTTTGAATCAGATCGCCGCTGTAGTCTTCTTTGTTCAAGACTGAATAGATTCAATTCTTTTAGCCTGTCTTCTGACATGCCTTTTAAACCGGGATAATTCTGGTTGTTTTGCACTTTCTAGAGCAGCAATATCCCACGAGGTGACCAGAACTAACACAATATTCTAGGTGAGGTCTTACTAATTTTTAGAGTTTTAACATTTTCCCTTGATTTAAATTCAGCACTTCAATATATCAAGCATCTTGTTAGCCTTTTTTATAGCTTCCCACATTGTCTAGATGAAGACATTTCTGAGTCAACATAAACTCCTAGGTCTTTTCATAGTTTTCTTCAATTTTTATCTTCCCATATGATATTTATAATGAACATTTTTATTGCCCGATGCAATACTTTACACTTTTCTCTATTAAATTTCATTTGCCATGTGTCTGCCCAATTTTGAATGCGGTCTAGATCATTTTGAATGACCTTTGCTTTGCTTCAACAGTGTCTGCCACTCCTCCTATTTTTGTGTCGTCTGCAAATTTAACATGAGTTTTGCTTACTATATCAGAGTCTAGTTAAACATGTAGATTAGGAATAGCAGAGGACCTAATACTGATCCCTGTGGTACACCACTGGTTACCTCACTCCATTTGGTTTCTCCTCTAATCAACTTTCTGTTTTCTACATGTTAACCACCTCTCTAATCCATGTGCATGCATTTCTTGAATCCCTACTATGTTCAGTTTGAGAATTAATCTTTTAGGGACTTTGTCAAAAGCTTTCTGGAAATCTAAATAGACCATGTCGTATGCTTTTGCAGTTGTCCATTTTCAATGTTGCATCCTCAAAAAAAGTCAAGTAGGGGACATGATCTCCCTTTCCTAAAACCATGCTGGCTGTCACCCAGGATATTGTTACCATATAGGTAATTTTCCATTTTGGATCTTATTATAGTTTCCATAAGTTTTACATAATAGAAGTCAGGCTTATTGGTCTGTAGTTACCTGGTTCAGTTTTGTCTCCTTTTGTGGATCGGTATTACGTTTGCTATTTTCCAGTCTGTCGGTACAACCCCTGTGTCAAAGACTGTTGCATGATCTTGTTAGCTGCTTGTAAATAACTTCTTTCATTTCTTTGAGTACTATTGGGAGGATCTCATCTGGCCCAGGGATTTGTTTATTTTAAGAGCTCCTAGTCCCTTTAACACTTTGCCTCTGTTATGCTAAAGTTATTTAAAACTGGATAGGAACACACATGTGGGCATGTTGTCCGTGTCCTCCTTTGTAAAATGCATGAAAAGTAATCATTTAATATATTTGCTATTTTTTTCTTCATCTATGATTTTGCCATTTGTGTCTCTTAGACATTTAACCTCCTCTTTGAATGACTGTTATAATAGAAAAACATTTTGGAATTGGTTTAGCCCCCTTAGCAAAATTTCTATCTCTCTCTTGGCCTTTCTAACTTCCTTTTTGACTTGTGTTTGCAGTTCCAAGTATTCTTTCTGTGTGCTTTGTTTTGGTCCTTTTAATCATTTAAAGTGCCTTTTTTTCGCTGAATATTTTTTTTAATTGATCTATTAAACCATTTTGGCCATTTTGTTTTAGATTTAGATTTGTCTACTTTTGGGATGTAATTGTTTTGTGCCTCTAGTACTACATTTTTTAAAAGACAGCCACCCTTTTTCTGTGGTTTTCTATTTTACTCAATCTACTTCTGTTAGTGTTTCATACCTTCATAGTTTGCTTTTCTAAAATTGTAAACCTTAGCTTTAGTCATTACTTTTGGGTTTTAAAAATATTTCAAATGAGACCATGTTGTGGTCTGAGGTTTGCCAATGGCTCTCTGACTCTGTTTTAGTTATTCTGTCTTCATTATTTGAAAAGACTAAATCAAGGCATGCTCCCCTCTAGTAGGTGCCTTGACAAATTGCGTTAGAAGCAGTCATTTGTCATTTCCACCATTTCAATTTCGTCACATTTAATTGGGTTTCCCATTTTATATGGGGAAGTTGAAACCCCCATTAGTATAGCTTTCTCCTTTTCTAATTTCTAATGTCATTGTACAACAGATTATTTTGCTCAGCGTGCCTGAATTTGCTGTCTATAGCATGCTCCTATTATTATGCCCTTTGAATTTGTGTCCATTATTCTGACCCATATTGATTCTGCATTGTTTTCTTTGTCCTGATTTAACACCTGGGCTTCAAGGCTATTTCTTTGTATAGCGCCCCCCTCCGCCTCTTCTGTCCTGCCTGTCTTTCCATACAGTGTGTACCCACTGATATTATATTCGTCTCCATCACTCTCAGACAACCAAGTTTCTGTAACACCTATCACATCGTAGTTACTTGTTAGTGCAGTAGCTTCAAGTTCTAACATTTTGTTTCTGAGACTTCTAGCATTAAGATAAATACATTTAATAGTGGTCTTACCTGAGTTGTTGCCCTTGTTTTGATGTAGTCTCCCTTCTGTTTTTTTGTTTTCTCCCCTTCCTTTCTAGTTTAAATGCTTCTGACCGCCTGAAGGATCCTTTTCTCCAGTAGATTGGTTCCCTTTCTGTTTAAGTGCAGTCCGTCCCACCTGTATAGATAGTCCTTGTTGTAGAAAGTGCTCCAATGTTCAAGAAAAGGTGAAGCCTTCCTGTGTGCACCACGATTTCAGCCATGCATTTTGACTTTGTATTTCCAGCTGTCCATATGGTCCTTTGCAAGGCCGGCAGTATCCCAGAAAATACCACAGTTTTGGTCTTGTCTTTAATTTCCTTCCTAGCTCTCTGAATTTGTTCTGCAGGGATCTTGGCCTGTCTCTTCCAATGTTGTTTGTACCAATGTGGACGACTACTACACGGGTCATCTCCAGTTCGTTCTAGGAGCCTGTCCACGTTCTCAGTGATGTGCTTGACAGAGGCTCCTGGAAGGCAGCACACTGTTGTAGTAAGGGGGTCCCGAACTGAACTTGCATCAGTATGGAGTCCCCAACAATCATGACCTCCTTCTTTTGCTGGCTGGTCAGCACTGTTTATAGGGTCCTGGTGTTGTTTCTTTTCATTCTCTTGATGTTGGTTTTGGTCATCTAAATGTTGAAGTGGCTCAAATGTGTTGGATGTCTGGATTTCTGGTGGTTGTGTTTTGTTTTTTTTCCCTGCTTCTGCCTATTTGAACCCAGCTGTTTGACTCTTCCATCTCCCTGGTGGCTTTCAGTCTGCTAGGGGTGCAGACTTCCATTGCTGTGTCAGCTCCTCAAGCTCCTGTTGCTGTCTCATTTCCTCCATCTCCTTTTCTAGCAGGCTTAATCGCTGAAGCAAGTCCTGGATGAAAATACAAACTTGGTTGAGCTCTGTTGGGTTTTCGGATTTCCCACATCATGCAGTTGTCACAGATTACTGGCTTGAAGACCATTTTTTTGTTTAGTGTAGCTTCTGCAGCTGTCAACCTGCTTTCAAACTGCTTCTAACTGCGCTGTACTTGTCAAACCACTTCTCCCCACATGTCGAGGAAGACTGCCTGCCTTTTGTTTGTTTGTGTTTGTGCTGCGGCTCATCCCCCCGTCCCAGAACGCGGATTTGAATCAGCTGCTGTGTAGTTTCAGCTTATTACAGCTGCAAGGCTTTAAGCTGCAATGTTTTCTGATTAAAGCATATCCAGATTTAAAGATGTAATTCCTCCTTTCTGCTTCTTGCTGTACTTGTCCACGACTGTACTTCTCCCACGATGTCGGCTTCCACACGCTGTAAGGAAGACTGCCTGCTTTTTTGTTTGTTTGTGTTTGTGCTGCGTGCTCAGCTCCCCCCCGTGTCCCATCTTGATTTGAATCAGCTGGTTTCAGCTTATCAGAAAAATACACTAGCTGCAAGGCTTTAAGCTGCAATTTTCTGATTAAAGCAACTCCAGATTTAAAGATGTAATTCCTCCTTTCTGCTTCTAACTGCGCTGTACTTGTCCACGACTGTACTTCTCCCACGATCTATGTATATATGCTCTTTTTGAAAAAAATAAGAAAAAAGTTAAATTTTCAATGTAAATACAGTGTTTCTGCTGTGAAAATGTTATGTATGATGATAAATAAAAATATTAAGTTGTATCGATTGTTTTTCATTTTCAGATCGAAGCCGTTTTATTATTTTTATTATTATTATTAATTTCTTAGCAGACGCCCTTATCCAGGGCGACTTATAATTGTTACAAGATATCACATTATTTCTACATACAATTACACATTCATACAGTTGGGTTTTTACTGGAGCAATCTAGGTAAAGTACCTTGCTCAAGGGTACAGCAGCAGTGTCCCCCACCTGGGATTGAACCCATGACCCTCCGGTCAAGAGTCCAGAGCCCTAACCACTACTCCACACTACTGCCCCAATAGAGTCGCTTATTTTGCGGATCCGGCGGTTGTATGTAGTCCAAAATCTCTGTGGTTGTAGTGTTAAACCATTCTCCAGACCTTCAAGATTTAAAAAAACAGGACACAGGTGATTAAGCCATTCTCCAGACCTTCAAGATTTAAAAAAACAGGACACAGGTGATTAAGCCATTCTCCAGACCTTCAAGATTTAAAAAAACAGGACACAGGTGATTAAGCCATTCTCCAGATCTTCAAGATTTTAAAAACCGGCCCCAGATGATTAAGCCATTTATCCAGATCTTCAAGAGTTTAAAAATCAGCCCCATTCACCTGCATTACAAATAGAAGTCTTCCTCAAAGTGTGAAAATCTCCTCATGGTCTCAATAAGAGGAAGTCATTGACAAAGTGTATTTGTTAGCAAGGTACTGTTAGTCACATAGACAGGGGAGGGGAAGTGTTGGATGCAGGAAAGTTAAAAAATACAGAAAATATTGTATGTCAGCGAATGAAATTAATGAACATGTGGAAACTGAATAACAAGACAAAGGTAGACGAATCCAGAGTAGTTGAAAGATAAGGAAGAGACAACAGCAAGTAGGAATAAGCAAAAAGGTGTGGTGATTCATTTAATAAGGTGTTTTCCAATAGGGTATTATTGTGCTGTCAATTGTAGCTCCTTTTTCTTTCTGTCTTTCAGCATTTTGGTCTGGTACATAATGGATATCTGTGAGTGTTGTTTAAAGTCGTGATTATTAATTTGTTTAAAAATGGCATTTACTGGAAAAGCCATATGAGCTGCAAGCAGCTCATTAACAAAGGCATCCCATGGGCAAAGGCAGGCAGTTAGTTACAGTTACATGCAAGCAAACAGCAAGCAATCCATGCATTATTGTTAGAACTGCAAGTGCAATTACAAGGCAGGTTCAAATGATCAGCAACAACACCATAACAACAACTATCAATGTGGCCGCTGTTCATCCTATCCCAGGACCCAGTGATTGTGAAACACACTGGCTTTGCATTTTATGGAAACCTTATAGGGCAGCAGTGTGGAGTAGTGGTTAGGGCTCTGGACTCTTGACCGGAGGGTCGTGGGTTTAATCCCAGGTGGGGGGACACTGCTGCTGTACCTTTGAGCAAGGTACTTTACCTAGATTGCTCCAGTAAAAACCCAACTGTATAAATGGGTAATTGTATATACATAAAAAAAAATGTGATATCTGTATAATGTGATATCTTGTAACAATTGTAAGTTGCTCTGTATAAGGGTGTCTACTAAGAAATAAATAATAATAAGACACTAAAGGCCAGTTTCTCAAAGCTCTGTGCTCCAAATCATCATTACCTCCTTTTATTCACACTGGACAAACACACCATAAAACATACCTAAAGAGAAACAAACAGTAAACATGTCATTTAGGAGCTTTGAAATACATGATGTAGAATTACTATGGTCAGGTTTTCCTTTCAGAAATTTGTTTTAGCTAATGTCGACCCTGCTTACCGCACGCGAGGGTCTTAACCACGATGCCGTGTTACATTGGTGCTGTGACACGGAACTCATAGACTGGCTGTGGCCGATCGCTGAAGTTAAAGGGGGGAAAGTGTAACGGGCAGTGTTGGGTGCTACACTGCCATTACATAGTCTATCCCCCATCTGTGAGATGAGGTTAAAGCTTTGAAACCAGTAATGCAGATGAGCCCAGCTCTTTTGCATTGTGGTTAAGGTGCTCACTTGCAGTGCACAGTGTCACTGGTTCTCGCCCATCCTCCGCCCTGTTGCACGATGCAAACTTTATACTGGAGCAAAGGCTAATGACATTGGCCCACTGTTGCTGACGATCCCTCAATTTAAGTATTCAGAAACGGTTTGAATTCCTGTTAGTTTGGGTAATGGCCAATATTACTGAAATGTCATTATACTGTACCATGTTATCCAAAAGCAGACTGAGCCTGGGGGCACTTCTTTAGCACAAGGGCTACAGCTGCAGTCAGGGACTCTGGGGACTGGGTTCTCCTGCATTCATTTTTAATGGAATTGGTGGCACTAACCCCCACCAGGCAAAACTAAGTGGCCGGTTGGTTATTAAAACCTGGCAGGAGGTGGTATCAGAGGAGCAAGTATGTGGTAGTATAATAATAATAATATAATATCTTTATATAGCGCACCACCATCACAAAGCACTTTACAGAGGTAGGCTGTGAACCGTGCATTATATGCAGAGTCACTTACAATAGTACACTGATTTAACATCTCATCCGCAGGATGGAGCACAAGGAGGTGAAGTGACTTGCTTGGGTCACACAGTGAGTCAGTGGCAGAGGTGGGATTTAAACCGGTGACCTTCTGGTTACAAGCCCTGGACTCTAACCACTGGACCGTACCGCCCCCTTGGTGTATGGTAGTATGTGGTAGTATGTGGTAGTATGTGGTAGTATCTGGTAGTATGTGGTAGTATCTGGTAGTATGTGGTAGTATCTAGTAGTATGTGGTAGTATATGGTAGTATGTGGTAGTATGTGGTAGTATCTGGTAGTATGTGGTAGTGTGTGGTAGTATCTGGTAGTATCTGGTAGTATCTGGTAGTATGTGGTAGTATCTGGTAGTATCTGGTAGTATGTGGTAGTATGTGGTAGTATCTGGTAGTATGTGGTAGTATCTGGTAGTATCTGGTAGTATGTGGTAGTATCTGGTAGTATGTGGTAGTATCTAGTAGTATGTGGTAGTATATGGTAGTATGTGGTAGTATGTGGTAGTATCTGGTAGTATGTGGTAGTGTGTGGTAGTATCTGGTAGTATGTGGTAGTATCTGGTAGTATCTGGTAGTATCTGGTAGTATGTGGTAGTATGTGGTAGTATCTGGTAGTATGTGGTAGTATGTGGTAGTATCTGGTAGTATGTGGTAGTATCTGGTAGTATCTGGTAGTATGTGGTAGTATCTGGTAGTATCTGGTAGTATCTGGTAGTGTGTGGTAGTGTGTGGTAGTATCTGGTAGTATCTGGTAGTATCTGGTAGTATGTGGTAGTATGTGGTAGTATCTGGTAGTATGTGGTAGTGTGTGGTAGTATGTGGTAGTATCTGGTAGTGCTGAGTTTGTTGCTCATAAAAAAGGATCACCATTCACACATCTACAAATGCAGTGCATTTCAGCGTCTCCTCAAAATAGAGAAACAAGGTCCTATGTCAGGTTTCGGCTTATTGACTTATTTTCTCATAAGATACTGATAGTAAGACAAGCTGCATAACCATAGGGGGACAAAACTAAACAAATTAAAGTTTTTTTGTTTTTTTTGTTTGTTTTTTCTCATATCAGTTGACTTTCCTCAGTCCCCTTCTAACCCAGTAACACATAACTCAGTACAAGCCTGCTAACATTTTGCATAATTTATTTATGAAGGATAGGATGCACTGTGATGTAGACCTGCCAATAGGGGTTACAAAGCATGCAGCAAACAGCAGAACATTCAATAAATCAAACATGAGTTCTCGTTTAGTTAAACATGTAGAGAGAAGTGTAGCAGGGAGGAGGTTGGGTGCAAACCGACGACCCGCACACCGTCAGTAAGCTTCTTAACCACTATGCAAAACAGCAGGGCTCGTCTGCATTCATGGCTATAGAGCTTTTAACCACATCTCATCGACAGGGGACAGATTCTGTAACAGCAGTGCATCACACAACACTGCCCGTTACAGAAGCTGCTGGAAAATGGAAACAAATTATACAAAGTACCCGTGTGTCTAGGGGTGAACGTTTCACAAGCTGAGCCACACTTCTCTAAGTGAGTGATTTGAGCACTGTTGCACACTATTTCATGGCCAGTTAAATTGTATTAGAGAATTCCTATAAATTATAATAATCACACTTACGTATGCCACAAAGTGCATGTAACAACATTTTATAATCCCTGAAATTGCTCAAGTCAAGCAATGACTTATAGCAGCAGTATGACAAAACAAGTATTGCTACATTTGACAGTTTTAGAGCTCAACATTTTCATTTCCATGATCATTTACTGCTGGTGGCACCCATCTTTAACCTAGTCAAATTGCCTGAGACCTGGAAAGCTGTATACCAATACCACAACTCCAAGCTGTTGTGTGAAGCAAGCAGTGCACGACAGGGCTAGAGATAAGACTCTCATTGCATAACAGTTCAAGCCATAGCAGGCTTTACTATGAACTCAATTAATTACACCTAAGCCTGCAGCCTCTAGGCTTTGTCTAAGTAACCTCAGAGTAAAGCATTTGGTGACCTGCATTTAGTACTACACATTTAATTGGGTTTCTAGGTACACAATATAGTTACTAATAATATACCTGTGAGGGTGCTGTACAACAGGAACAGTGTGCCCCGGACCGGATGGTTTGACCGTTCATTCCAGGGTCAGTTGGAAGTTGGCCATCCAGAAAGGGGGCGGAGCCACAATACCAGAAGTCATCGCCTTAATGCAGTAGGTGTGTGTCAGTCATGGATTGGAGGATACGTGATTGGATTCGCCACTAAAGGAGGCGTGACTGAGGGTATTTCAGGGGATGTGGCCAAGCAATCTGTTCCTTTGTTATGGTTACGGATAGACCAGTAAAAGGAGTACAGAGATAAGATAACCGTGAGGGCTGTATTTTGTTTGTATTTATAACTGTTTATTTGTAATTATTAGATGGCTAAACACCTGGGAGCTGTAGCTGTCAAGCCAGCATTAAAACCCAGATTACATCTACTGCACCAAGTCATTAATCACTGTGTATTCACCACCAGCATGGGAGCACCACGAAAGGATGCGGACCCGTTGCCGGGACATTGCCTTTGTTTATTATTGTTTCGGGACTGAATCCCAGTATTATTTTAGTGTGCAAAATACACATTGCTGTGTAGTTGCCAGCGCTATTATTAAACGGTGCAAAACCGGGAAAAATAAAAATAAAATGACTGTTTGCACCGTGAACTCTGTGTGTGTGTTATTGTTGGAGCACTGCATCACCTCTGCACCTGCGCACTACAAACCACTTTGCCACATGGCGATAGAGCTGTGGTTTATTATGTATTGTGCATGCTGTGCATTGATATATGATTGTGTATTGCTGTAATTAAGTGTGTTTGATATATGATGGTGTGTTGCTGTAATTAGATTAGGGCGCTTCCACTAATGAAGTTGCCATAGCTATACATGCGGAACAAGGGTTTTGTTATAGCTATATGTTCGGTAATCTTCCAATAGAAGGGGTAATGCTAATTCAGTCTTTACTGGTAAGGATAAAAGAATAATAATGACAACGATAATAATAACGAGTAAACAATATAATATAACGATCGTGTTTGTAAACAAAGACGGTATTCATGCAGGTTAAACAAATACATATAAATGAGAAGAAACATGTGTAATGTAAAATATATAAATGTTTTATTGTAAAAGTATGAATGTTAAATAAGAGTTTGTTTGTGTATAAAATCATTCTAGGTATAACTGTTTATTGAATAATGAATGAGAGGTCATGCTCTTGTCTGTATGAATGTCAGTCAGTGTATTTACAACCTGCTAGTCTGTTGGTTAATCATTTGCAATTTGTGTGCAGCATCCAGTGCCACAATGAATATTTATGCCTGTGAACACTACCAAGTGACTATTTCCTGTGTTCCAAAAACTTCTGTGTTCCAATGAAAATACTGTGATTGAGGGTGGGGGTAAGCTCGGACCATCAGCCTGTTACCTACCTGTTATTTTAATTTTCTCTTTAACTATACTGTTATGATAACTTAATCTAATTTTGTTAACTGTAAAGGTTATGTCTAAATGTAACAGTTAATTCTGCAAATATAGCCCTTTAGATGCTTTTATGATGCCTCAATATAAAATAAGAAACTGACATTTCTTGGTGTTTTCCTCCCCACAGTGATGATAAATCTCCACTTGTATGTGTTGAGCTTCTGAGCCGGCATGAAATTCCATTGGTCTCACGGCCACGTCTAAATTTACTGTCCTGAAAATAGGACACAGCAGTTTGTAGGCAGAATGAAGGATTTCATTTTTTTCTGTGAAGAAACATTGATTTCAAATTACATAAATAAAGCTTGTGTTCTGTTCTTCAAAAAAATAAATAAATGTGGTACTTAATGAGTTAAGGGGACTAGTGTGCATTTTCAATGTAAATTCCTGATACAGGGGCACACCACTGGATGTTTCAGAAACATAACTCTTTTAATTCAGTCCAGAAAAAAAAATGATGATACTGTGATTAGAGGAAGAGTTCCTTGCAAAGAACTGCAGAAGCAGCAAAAAACTCTGCGACAGCGAGAAAAGGACAGTGGCTGAAATGTGTTTGCATCGTGGTCTTCTACCTAGTGGTCTTTATCCCCTGGACGAAGCTTTTCTCGGTCTCGCAATATACAATTTAGATTGACCAATTACTATTTGTATTTCTTTTTCCCCCAATTTGGAATGTCCATTTTTTTTGTCCCCACACAGCACAGACGTTTTGAAGGCATGTGAGCATCCTCCAATCTCACAAGCCTAAAGCCAGGATTGCTTTTATGCCAAGCCATCCACAGCAGAGGTGGGCGGAGCTACTGATCCCGGAGAACAGAGATCAGCCCTGCTTTTTGTCCACTCTGAATGTGCTCAGTGTCTGGCCAGTAGGGTTCGCTGTTGTGAGATGAGGAGAAGCAATCCTTGCCGGTTTCCCATCCCACATCCCGGGAGCATCAGGGCCAATGTGACGCCCCCCTTGGGGTCCCCAGCAAAGTTCAGCCCCTTTGCATAGCCTGGATGTAAACTGGCACCATCCAAGCTGTGTGACTCATCCTGCACTCCCAGTGGCAGCGCTTTAACTGGATGAGCCACTCAGGGACCCCCCTTATTTCTTTTCTGAGATAAATAAATCGTTTTCTATGTTGTTTACTAATTCTAAGAAACTACTCATCTTTGGCAATTTCAATATTCATATGGACTCCTCCTCCACTATGACTGTAGAATTTAATACTATTCTTGATTCATTTGGGTTCACCCAAGCAATTCAGTCTCCCACACATGCTCACAGACATATTTAGATCTTATCTTTCAAGGTCTTGAACTTTCATTTCTCATGTTACAAGATATAACTATATCTGATCATTACCTTATTACTGCAGAAATTAATCTTCCTTCCTTTGACCAACCTAAAATAACAAAGGAAATTACTTTTCCTACCAAGAGTCTGTTAGATCCAGCTGCCTTTATTGAATGTCTTGCCTCTTCCCCACGTGTAAGTACAGCCCCAAGTAATGTTGATGATGCAATTGCACTTTACAATCTCTGACAAACATAATTGATCATGTCGCCCCACTGAAAACTCTAACTGTTACAAAACGATCATTACAATAAAGAATTCTCTTACTCCCTCGGCAGGAAATATAGAGGATGTGGACGTCAAATTTGTAGTAGCTTCTAATAGAATCTCACATTTTGCTAAAACTGAGACCGTTGACGTTTTAGATATTATCCACAAAGCTTGTTCAACTTCGTGTTCTCTTTATGCCTGGCCAACTAATATTGTTCGCCAGTGTGCAGATGCGCTCACTTCTGTGATATGTAACATTGTTAATCTTTCTTTAGCATCTGGAACTGTTCCCTCTATCCTAAAGTTGGCAACTGTAACACCAGTTCTTAAAAAAACCTTCATTGGTGTAACAGGGCGAGCAGCCCTGTATATTGTTTGTTTGTTTATTTTTAGAACGAGGGTTCATCCTCCGCCCCTGTGCAGATTATTGTTTTTGTGTATTATGATTTACTGTATTTGTCAAATAAATGTTTTATTGTTTGTATTTTTGGCGGTTTGGGTCCAAAGCGTGGATGGGTAGCCCATCCACAACAAACTAAAACTGGTAGAAGGTGGCCATCCCCAATTAATTAAGTGATTTAATTTGTTGCTAATCGGGAGATGGTCACCTGTTATAAAAAACCTGCAGCTCTCCAACTCGTGGTGGGTGTTTGGAGCGAGACGGAGAGCGAGAGAAGATTTATTTGAAAACGAAACTAAATTATAGCATACAGGAACAGTGACAGCGACTGCCCAGCCTGACCTGTATGGTTTATTTATTATTTATTGTGGATTTTGTGTTCGTGATTTGTTTTTGTTTACCCTTTTATTTTGCTCGGTGAGCACAGTTTTTTTGTTTAAATATTTATTTTGTTTGCTTTAAATAAATCTGCCACTGAAACCATTTTGTTTTTGTTGTCCCTTCTTCTGCCGTGACGTCACCATAGCCATCCCTGTCACAATTGGACTCTGTCGTCTTGTCAAATTATCGTCCCATTTCTTTTTTTTTTTTGTTTATTTCGTTATCAATTTTTACCCCGGTTTTCTCCCCAATTTGGAATGCCCAAATGTTATTTGTATCCCGGTTCACCCCTGGCGACACTGGAAAAAGAGGCTGGAACACACATCCTCCGAAACGTGATCCTGCCAGTCCATCATTTTTCTCACTGCGGATCCACAGCGAGACCACCAAAATATTGCCGGACAACACAGATCTTCAAAATCATTGCAGAACCACAGATGACATATCGGCCACAGGGGTTGTTAGTGCACAGTGAACCTTGGTTCCCCTGCCGACCTAAGCCCTCCCACCTTATACCCGCCCCTGGGAAACCCCCCTGATCACGGTGGTGACATAGCCTGAGTCGAACCTGTGATCTCCAGGCTATAGGGTGCATCCTGCACTCCATGCGGAGTGCCTTTACTGGATGCTCCACTTGGGAGCCCCATCATCCAATTTCTAACTTACATTTCCTTGCAAAGGGTTTGGAAAAAGTTGTTGTTGCTCAGTTTTCTGTACATCTTTCTGCTAATAACTTCTTTGAAAAATGTAAATCTGGTTTTCAGAAACAACATAGCACAGAGTCTGCACTTGTAAAAATTGTAAATGATATCCTGTTGAATGCATATAAGGGATTGTTATCTGGGATAGTCTTCTTGGATATATCTGCTGCTTTTGATACTATCGACCATAAAATTCTTCTTGATTGCCTTGAGAAATATATTGGAATCACTGGCACAGTACTCTATTGGTTACAGTCTTATTTAACCTCTGCACATCAATTTGTGTCCTTTGGAGGCTCACATTCGGCCGATACTCTGGTAGGTTCCAGGGTTCCTCAGGTTTGATTTCCACTCTTATGCCAAAGACACCCAGATTTACTAAAATAAATTCTGATGATCCAACCATGAACTCCAGACTGTCGACTTGCCTTGATAAAATAGGGGCTTGGAAGTCTGAAAGTTTTTTGCAGCTAAATGCAAATAAATCTGAATTGCTATTGATTGGCTCCAAAACAGTACTAAACAAAACTCCACTATTACACACCCTAAGCAGTCCCCCTATCAGCTCTTCACAAACTGTGAAAAATCTTGGCATTTTGTTGGATTACACTCTTATATTCCAGCCTCATATCTCATCTGTAGTAATCTGCGGAACATTGCTCAAGTTTGTTGTATAGTGCTGAATCTGATGCTGAAATTGTAATTCATGCATTTATTTCATCCCGTTTGGACTATTGTAATGCCCTCCTGGCTGGTCTGCCCTGAAAGCTTATCAATTGCTTACAGCATGTACAGAATGCAGCAGCACATATTGACAGGAACAAAAAGATCTGAACACATTACACCAGTTCTTGCTTGGTTACATTGGCTTCCAGTAAAATATAGATTCATCTTCAAAATATTGTTAATGACATTTAGGGTTGTTTCTGGAAGTGGCCCTACTTACATTAGTGACATGTTATACCCTGTGCCCTGGGACGCCAGTTGAGATCAGCAGGTGTTGCACTTCTGGTGTCTACAGTGGTTAAGCGTCGTTCTCTTGGTGGACGAGCCTTTAGTCATTATGCACCCGCGTTGTGGAATGCGCTCCCTTTTGAAATTCATAATGCTGATTCATCAAATACATTTAAATCTAAACTTAAAACACATTTTTTAAACTGCAGTGTGGAGTAGTGGTTAGGGCTCTGGACTCTTGACCGGAGGGTCGTGGGTTCAATCCCAGGTGGGGGACACTGCTGCCGTACCCTTGAGCAAGGTACTTTACCTAGATTGCTCCAGTAAAAACCCAACTGTATGAATGGGTAATTGTATGTAAAAATAGTGTAATTGTATGTAAAAATAATGTGATATCTTGTAACAATTGTAAGTCACCCTGGATAAGAGAGTCTGCTAAGAAATAAATAATAATATTATAAGCTTGTTTTTAGTGTGAAGCACTTTGGGATGCCTTGGCATGAAAGGCGCTATATAAAATACATTTGATTGATTTGGCTTTAGGAAGTTCGGATGCCAGCTGTAATACAGTTCTATATATTACACTGTTGTGTGCAGGGCTTCATGTAGTTTGGATGACACTGTAATACAGTTCTATATATTACACACTGTTGTGTGCAGGGCTTCATGTAGTTTGGATGACACTGTAACAGTTCTACACACTGTTGTGTGCAGGGCTTCAGGAAGTTCGGATGACACTGTAATACAGTTCTATATATTACACACTGTTGTGTGCAGGGCTTCAGGAAGTTCGGATGACACTGTAATACAGTTCTATATATTACACACTGTTGTGTGCAGGGCTTCAGGAAGTTCGGATGACACTGTAATACAGTTCTATATATTACACACTGTTGTGTGCAGGGCTTCAGGAAGTTCGGATGACACTGTAATACAGTTCTATATATTACACACTGTTGTGTGCAGGGCTTCAGGAAGTTCGGATGACACTGTAATACAGTTCTATATATTACACACTGTTGTGTGCAGGGCTTCAGGAAGTTCGGATGACACTGTAATACAGTTCTATATATTACACACTGTTGTGTGCAGGGCTTCAGGAAGTTCGGATGACACTGTAATACAGTTCTATATATTACACACTGTTGTGTGCAGGGCTTCAGGAAGTTCGGATGACACTGTAATACAGTTCTATATATTACACACTGTTTGTGCAGGGCTTCATGTAGGATGACACTGTAATACAGTTCTATATATTACACACTGTTGTGTGCATTTTCAGGAAGTTCGGATGACACTGTAATACAGTTCTATATATTACACACTGTTGTGTGCAGGGCTTCAGGAAGTTCGGATGACACTGTAATACAGTTCTATATATTACACACTGTTGTGTGCAGGGCTTCAGGAAGTTCGGATGACACTGTAATACAGTTCTATATATTACACACTGTTGTGTGCAGGGCTTCAGGAAGTTCGGATGACACTGTAATACAGTTCTATATATTACACACTGTTGTGTGCAGGGCTTCAGGAAGTTCGGATGACACTGTAATACAGTTCTATATATTACACACTGTTGTGTGCAGGGCTTCAGGAAGTTCGGATGACACTGTAATACAGTTCTATATATTACACACTGTTGTGTGCAGGGCTTCAGGAAGTTTGGATGACACTGTAATACAGCAGGACATGGGGTGTCATCTTTTGTATTGTAAAATTAAAAGGCAAGCCAACGTACTGTTGCTATTTGGTACATCTTGAACTTGATTGAGCTTGTTTCTTTAAAGCAATATTACTTTTGCTCAGTAATACAGTGCCATTCATGGAAGTACTGAACATTTTTTTATTGCACAGCTACCAACCATAATTGCCCTCCACTTTACAGAGACCATGTGCATGACTGGAAAGAGAGCAGAGATGCAACGTGGCCCTATTCTGGAGTGCAGCTGCTGATCAATCAGTGGCTACATACAAGGTAGCATTTAAGTACGGATGTGTTAATCAGGCCCTGGTCAGGAAAGCACTGCTTTGATTTATCACTCAAGCCATTATGTAAGTGCCCTCAGTTTGATTTCATTGATTACAATTGAAAGGTGGTCTTTGGAGACCTCTGCGCTGGGTCCTCATTTGTAGTGTATTAACCAATTAGGCATCTTGTTAACAAGTTCTTGCTGCACTTTGTGATGTATTTTCAATTCCAGGCTGGCTTTTCACACAGAGCAAATGCAAGGAGAAGGACTGGTATTGGCTTGCATGGTGTTTCTGGGGAGAGATTCATTTTTGACGAGATGGCTGGATATATACTGAAGATGATCGATGTGGCTGGCTATGTACTGAAGATGGTCGAGGTGGCTGGCTATGTACTGAAGATGGTCGAGGTGGCTGGCTATGTACTGAAGATGGTCGAGGTGGCTGGCTATGTACTGAAGATGGTCGAGGTGGCTGGCTATGTACTTTAGATGGTCGAGGTGGCTGGATATATACTGAAGAAGGTCGAGGTGGCTGGATATATACTGAAGTTTATGACTGAAGCGATGCTGGAAAGAACTTGATCCATTTAATTCTTCTTTTTCTTTGTCTTTTTCTTCTTCTTCTACTTGGACATATAGTAGTTCTTCTTCATCGTATACACAGTTTAATTAAATTCCATATGATTTGCTTATAAACTGCCTCTACCTCTGAAAAAAAGATTACAAAAACTTTAATAATAAACATGATTATTACTTGCATTGGAACTTGGCGTGATAGATGGTTTAGTACCAAGCTTAGACCTAGACCTCTAGAGGCCTTGGTTTGCATTTGACCCAAGAGCCCAGTGGAATGAGGTGGGTGGTCTCATATTAAAACCCACCCTCCAATATAGTGAATGGACATGATTGACTGGCCAGTATCATTGTCCACTGCTTTATGAAATCGTCACTTACACATATTACCTGGACACTGCTTTGTGAAATCGTCACTTACACATATTACCTGGACACTGCTTTGTGAAATCGTCACTTACACATATTACCTGGACACTGCTTTGTGAAATCGTCACTTACACATATTACATTGGCACTGTTTTGTGAAATTGTCACTTACACATATTACCTTGACACTTCTTTGTCCTTTGTCAAAAAGCTTTGTATTTAAATCAGGCGGGTCTGGGTTCAAAGGTGACGTACCCCTGTAGTGCCCCTTACCCAAATACCACAGCTGGAAAGCTGATTGTAGCAGGATAGTGTTACTAATGAGACTCAGAGACCAGAACAGATGCACTTTAAGTGCTGGTGTGCACTTTTAATAGACAAAAACAGAAACAAATAAACAGAAGCATGGTGCCAAAATAAAAGGTTCAAACAAAACAGTACAAGACAGTACAGTACAAACATTGTTGTCAGCCTGGGCATTTGCCTTCTCTGACCAAGTTCCCAAAATACAATTGTGGAAATTCAATCGGGTATGAATCATTTATTAACAAAATCCATTACACAGAAAATGAGCTGACAACATTTAAAACACTAAAATTCCTAATTGAACAAAAGGAAATCAGGCAGACAGGTGACTATCATTGCATTAAGAAGCAGAACCCAAATGAATTTTTTGGAATGCCAAGGCTAACACACATGTTTCTAAGCAGTTCTACAGGGATCAGTTAAATAAGAACAAGAATTTGAAAGTCTTTAAATAAACTAAATAAATAAGTTCAAAAGGAACACAAAACCACAACAGTTACCACAAGCAGCATGACAAGAGTTTAAAAAGCAGAACAAAAGAAAACAAATCTTCAGTAAAGGAATGCTAACAAATATACAGCCGCATCATTCTTTACTGCCCTTATTAAAACTTTAGAAAACAGAACAAAAAAAAGTCTGCTTTGCTTTTTGCCCTTTGCATGATGCAAAGCAGTTTGTGTTTCATCCAGCTTATTATTATCACCTCTGTGATCATTTACTGATATCAGCATTTCTTCCTTCAGATCATCCCTGCAGATAGCACCCAATACCCTTTAGATTATTCTCTGACCTCTGAGCTCCATCCATAGTCATCTGCTGTTCACAAATGGGACCGCAGGACATACCTTATGCCTCTGGGGCTGATCTAAGTCAACCTAGTTTTTGAACAATTTGACAGGTACCCATCCATACCCTTCAGAATTACTACTAACTAGTCAGGCTATTTTCAGCAGCTATGAAATAGCTTAATCCACAATAAATTGATGGATGAAAGATGACAGAGCAGGTACAGTGCCTGCTGATGTATTTTATGATTGGTGCACTAGATTTACAGCATATCTGAAGGACATTAAAGATAGTTATGCCATCTACATTTTACCAAATATCTATTCTTACATGTTAAAGTGTATGTCTTTTATGAGATGCAAAACCAAGCCATGGTTCCTCTGCAGGGGTGTTTATAGAGCCGTTAAGCTCATCTCAAAGACAGAAATGTCTGCACGTCCTAATGCTCAGAGATACATTACTTTCTTTACAACAGTACTATACAGAACCAAGCACACTGAAACATGTCCCAGTATCAGCAGCGTGCAAGTCATATATTTTCCATGGCCGGAGTGCAACACAGAGCAAGATGAGCTGGTTACACGTTTTTTTTTTTTTTTTCAAAAACTCCTAAATATTTATAGTTTTTTTTTTTTAAGGAATTTGCATTTTTTATGGATTAGCAATTTGAATAAATACAATTTTGCACATTGATTGAACAGCTGTGGATTTTTTACAGAAAGTAAAATATATTTGTTCGCCATGTGTCATAAAAGATATTGAGAGCTGTGGTGGTTGCATACAGTAACATGTTGATTGCACATCCACAGTCTCCCACAAGTGCAGTGGTACCCCAAATGTTAACCATATGCTACCAATGCAGAATATATTAGCTCTATATTTTTAACCACAAAAATACATTATTGCAATTGTGATTGAAAAGTCTGCTACGACATTAAAATACACAGGGCCATATTTTCAAATTGTTAACTCTGGTCTTTAATTATTATTAATAATAATAAGGTAACACTTTACAGTAAGTGCCTCTAATTACTGTGTATTTACATAGCAGTTACTTAGTAAATACAGGTGTGCTTACACATCATTACAATGTTATTATGCATAATTACAATGTACTTAATGTGTCGATCTTTTTGCACAACATATGTAAGTATACAATTATATCAGAAAATGGTTAGGATTAGGGTTATATCGTGCAAAAAGATTTACACATGAATTACATTGTAACTGTGCAAAATAACATTGTAATTAGAGGCACATACTGTAAAGTGCTACCACAGAATGTTATATTTTACAAAATGAGAAACAAACACCTTCAGAGGGCTGAAGAGAACTTGGATTAAATTACTTAGTTGCTTGGTTAGTTTTGTAATATTTTACCTCTTTAAAATATAAAAGGAGTTAATAAAAGGTAATGTTATATATATATACAGTATATAAGTGGTAAACCTCGGGGCATGTTCCTCAATGGGAGGTATGTGAGGGCAGAGGTTTTGCTATGCTCTTGCCCTTTTATGAAATGATGAAATGGAGGTCTCACTGAGAACTGCAATTCACAAAATGGTCGCCCAATAAAAAACTACATAACCCAGAATCCCTGCAGGTGATTAAGGGAAATGATCAGCCCAATAAAAGAGCAAGCTGGGAGCACCACAGTGAAAGGGGAGTAGAAGGAGTTTGGGGCTGTGTGGGCTGTGTGGGAGAGAGAGAGAGAGAGAGAGAGAGAGAGAGAGAGAGAGAGAGAGAGAGAGAGAGAGAGAGAGACTTTTTGTCTTTTAACAATCCTTTATTAAATAATATAACAGTACTACATTTTCGTTAGAATGCTAAAGGAAAAAGAAAGTCTAAAAAACTATTAAAAAGCAGACTATGATTAAAAAATAAATAAATAAATAATAAATAAATTATTTGTTTTTACAAAATCACATTGAGCTCTCCTCCTCCTCACTGAGCGAGCAGACAGCCTCCCACACACCACCTCTCCTGGAAGCTCTGTAGGTCATTAAAAAAGTTTAAAATAGGCAAAATCAACCTTTAACCTGCTAACCACTAGTACTCTGAAGAGTCTGACCACATCTGTCTGCCCTATGCCTGTCCGCTTATTCCTTCTGGATATTAAAATGGCCAACTTTGCCAAACCTAAAAGGAAATTTATCAGCACACAAGTATGCTTGTGTTTTTGCCTATAGGGGACCCAAAAAAAAAAAGTGTCAGAGTAAAAACTGCTCCCAGCTGTTGCAGTCTCTCTTGCAGGAGGCTGAAGAGGGGCTTCAGTCTCCTACACTCGCTGTACATATGGAAAATTGTGTCTTCCTGCTGACAGAAGTCACAGACCGAGCTGATTTCATAGTTGATTCTGTGCAGGAACCGCCTGTGGTTAGGATACCATGCAGGAGCCTCCACTGGAGATCTCCTGCTCTCTTGTCTAAGGGGTTTGTACAGCATCCTCCATTCTGGGGTCCCCTCATCTCCCAGAGACAGATGAATCCTCCATTTGGTATCAACCATCCCTCTCAGTTTGCTGCAATGGGTTGCCTTAATACACAGTTTATACATCTCTTTACTATTTAAATTTACAAAATCTATATTTTTGAGTTTTTGTAGTTTTAAGAGCTTTCCTTTCTCTTCCTCCTCCCCCTCATCTTCTTTAATCTCTACTGGAGTTACCAATAACACAGGAAAAGCAGCACCCTGTCTCTGATCCCCCTGTTCTTGAGCCATCTCCTCTCTCAGAGCCTCACTGAGCTCCGGGGAGAGACAGCTCCTAACCTGACTCACTATCCTTTCCACCTGCCTCTCGCTGCGCCAGCCCAGCCTGGCAGCCAGCTCAGCCGCACTGAGCCAGCGAGAGAGTTCAGGGGTCATCAGGTGAGCCAGCCTGACTATTCCAGCCCTCAAAAAGCTGGTCTGCAGAGCCTGTGAATGAAGGCACTGCACTGAGAAGATGGGATTGAAAAGAATGGGCTCTCTAGCAGCCTCTGGGCTGTCATTGAAGCTTCCCTCTTCCCCCCCCCCTCACTGTTCTCCAAGTCTGTAAAACACTTTGATAAAAAAGACGGCAGGTCAGAACTGTCCAGAGCACCGTGGTCAATTAAAAAAAACAGGTCATATTTAAACCCCAGCCCTCCTACTTTAAAAAAAAAAAAACAGGCAAGCTGCTTCCAGTGAGCCCCTCCCCAGTGTACAAGAGTCTCTGTACTGTTAATAAACTTAAAAAAGCTGCCACCCTGCCTGCGATACTGACCAACCCCTGCCCCCCCTCATCCCGGGGGAGATAGAGCGCAGCCGGCTTCAGCCAATGATTCCCACCCCAGAAAAACTCTACAAGGAGCCTCTGCAGGCTGGTCACCAAGTCTCTAGGAGGATCCAGACAAACCAACCTATGCCATAGCATTGAGGCCACAAGATTGTTAATGACCAGGACCCTCCCTCTATAGGACAGCTGAGCCAGCAGCCCCCGCCACTGACCCAGTCGGCCTTTCACCTTCTCAATCAACCCCTCCCAATTCCGCTCCATGTAAGTATCAGTACCAAGGAACACGCCCAGCACCTTCATCCCTGTCCTACCCCACCTCAAAACCTGGGGCAAAACAGGAGGGCCACCCTCCTGCCAGCTCCCTGACAGGAAGGTGTCACTCTTGGCCCAGTTAATTCTTGCGGATGATGCTCTCTGAAACACACTTAAACTCTGATGCAGTTCCTGGACGTCTCTTTTATTACTAATAAAAACAGTGATATCATCAGCATATGCTGACACCCTCACTATAGCAGGAGGGGCTGAGAAAGGCACCGTCCAGCCCGCCAGCTTGGTTCTCAACAGAGCCAGCAGGGGCTCAATGGAGATGGAGTACAGCATCCCAGACAGGGGGCAGCCCTGCCTGATTCCCCTGCACACTGAGAAGGGTTGACTCAGCCCACCGTTTATTTTAAAACGCTAAAAACATTACTATATAAAAAGTTTAATAAATTTAATAAACTGAGGGCCGAACCCAAAGGCTTCCAGGGTCTCAAAAGGTAGTGGTGGTCGACGGATCAAAAGCTTTCTCTTGATCCAAAGAGACCAGTCCCACATTAAAATCACCCTTCTTAGCTATCGATAAAAAATCCCTTGGATTAAAAAATATTATCGAATATTGTTCTCCCAGGTACACAATAAGTCTGATCAGGGTGAATTATTTTATCCAAACAGTTCCTCAGTCTCATCGCTAAACTTCTAGAAAATATTTTTAAATCGGTACATAACATTGAGACAGGTCTCCAGTTTTTTAAGCATGCACAAGTCCCTTTCTTGGGCAGCAGTGTGATGACCCCTGCGGCAGCTTAGAGGCAGCTCCCCGCCTCCAGGCTCTCTTGCAGCACCAACAGAAGGTCTGGCCCCAGCTCCTTCCAGAAGTGCTGATAAAACTCTACTGACAGTCCATCGATCCCCTGGTGCTTTCCCTATGGCCAGCTGCTTGACAGCAGTGGTCAACTCTTGAAGAGACAGTCCCATTTCCAGACTCTGCTGCTCCTCCAAGCTCAGACTGGGCAGTCCCTCCAGTAATGTATTGATATCAGTCTGGTTACATGTGACTCACTGCAATACAGGTCAGTGTAGAATTGCACCCCGCATCATTAATCTCCTCCTGACTAGTCAACTCTCTACCGCAGGGCAGCAGAACACAGGACAACCGCTTCCCTATTTGCTCTCTTCTTCTAAACCAAAGAAGAAGCTTGTAGGAGCATCCATATCTCTCAGCTCAATAAATCGAGATCGCACTTGTGCCCCCGCACCTTCTCCTCCAGCATGCTACCCAAAGCTTGTCTCCGCCTCCACCAGGGTCTCCTTTGCAGCTGTGCTCTGCTCAGTCTCTAACTGTAGGATCTCTCTAGCTCTCTTATGACTGAGTTCAGTGACTTGGTTATGTCTAAAGTGTACTGCTGACAAAATAATTTAATTTGCGTTTTTTCCTATATCCCACCACTGCCTCAGATTCTTAAATTGGCTTTTTTTTGTTCTTGCCATTTTAACCAAAAATCCTTAAACTGTTTTGTAAAATTAGTATTTTGCAATAATTTGTGTTAAAATACCACTGAGATACCCTGTGTATTTCTTTACCTGTAATTGCTGTGATCAGAGTGCAATGATGGTCAGACAAGCTGTTCGGTATTATTGTTGCTTGTGTGAATTTATTGAGGTGGTGTTTGAGTGCATATATCCTATCCAATCTTGCTCTAACTGTATACTGAGAAAGGCGGTGTGACCAGGTATACTGGCGAGTGGTGGGATGCAGACACCTCCAAACATCAACCAAGCCACTGAACTTTAAAATAGCAGCCAATTCTCTCGCTGAAGGAGGATGAGGTTCAATACTATTCCTATCCTTATTAAAATCTACTGTACAGTTAAAATCCCCTCCCACTATTAATATATCATCATCATGTACTGTTAAAAGAGTCTGCTTTAAAACATTCAGGAATGCAATTCTATCCCTTCCTATATTCGGAGCATAAACATTAATAAAATCATAAACTATCTGTCCTATCTTAGTCCTCACTTTTACAAGCCTCCCTCTAATTATCTCTTTAAAATCTAAAATGTCAACTTCCAACCCTGGTTGAAAAGCACAGCCACCCTGTGTTGTTATTTGTTCCGTGGCTCAGCACACACTGCCCTCTCCATTCAGCAAGCCATCCTGCCTCATTCTCTCTGTCTGTGTGTGTCTCCTGTAAAAAAGCCACTCCCACCCTCTTCTGTTCTAAAAATTCAAATAACTGTGCTTTCTTAAAATCCTGCCTACAACCATTGACATTAAAAGATAAAATTAATTCTATCCATGATGGCTTAAAAGTTTAAAAAGACTAAGAAAAAGCAAACAGTAAAAGATGTAAAATTCCTATAAAACCTATCCATTTTTTCAATAAATAAATAAATAAATAAATAAATAAATATTTATACTTTGGTTTTCTGATGTAACGTTTTCCTAACTGTTTGCATGAATTTCTTCAGTCTATACCGTTTTGGTTGATCTAATTCCTGTGTTGTGGCTTTCTTAAGGGCTATATGTGCAGAATTCAAAAACAATTTCAGATGATCTGGAAACGACTGTTTTATATCTACGCCTCTCCTACCTTTTGTTAAATCCAAAAAACTCTCTTATTTTGTTGACTGAATACAGTTTTTTCCTGGTAGTTTGGCTGTCAGTAATGTCGGAGAACAGCGAAGAGTCCAAACCTTGCTGCCTGTCTACACCTCCCATCTCCCCCTCCTCATACTCCCTCATCGCTGTCATTGACCCGCCGCTGATATTTTCAGCTGCTCCTCCCTTTAACTCTGCAGCTACTACCTGTTGCGAGTCAGACAGAGATGGATTCACAGTAGCGCCAAGTAGAGACTCAGCCGCTCCTCTCCCTCTGAACAGGGAGGCACGGCAGCTCCAGGTAGAGACCCAGAGCCACCGTCAGTCCTCCCCGGGTTCAAGTCAGGATCCCCCGCAGCACGAGATTCCACTCCCGCAGCGCCGTGGCTCCCAGACTCGAACCTCAGTCTCTTATCAGACCTGAGCCCAATCCCCTCACCATCCGCTCCTTCAGAGCTGACGGGCTGAGAGAGCCCCTGGTCCAATGAGACCGCTCCAGAGCTCCGCTCCGACACACTTTCATTTTCTTTAAGGTCTGTAGCTAATGTTTTATACTTTTTCCTTTTTCTTTCCACCACAGTGAATTCATGATTTCCAGCGGTCTCAGCTGTCTGTTCTATTAGCTCAGTTGGTTCTCCTGGCCTGCCAGTGGCTCTGGCTGGCGCGGATCTTTCCTCCCGCTCTCCCGATCATCCCTGACTTCCTCCCCACCAGTTTCACCCTGTTCTTCTTCAGGCTCCAGTCTCGGACAGTTTTCGCTGATGCCCAAGGCCCACATTTAAAACAGTGCATTGTGTTAGTGCTAGCAAAGACAACACATTTGCTTCCTTCCACAGTAAACGTCCAGCTACATCAATATCTACATTAGGATTATTTAATAAAATGAATACCTGCTTTCTAAATGACATGACATGCTTTAGTTTGGGATCTTTGCATCCCTAACGGTATCGATCTAATCGGGATGTTAATTTTCCGTATACCTTGAAAGCTCCCTTTCCAGCAACTCATTTTTTAAGGAAAGGGGCACATTTGACAGAATCACCTTAGTTACAGGTGTAGCTAGCGGAGACACCATCACCAAACTTCCTTGACCACAAAACCTTCCTGCACCAGCACATCTACAGCTTGTGTTTCACTGAAAAAATAACTAACCCTTTATTTATGCGTGACGCTGATTTAATTTGACCTTCTCCTACCACCTCACTGATAGCGAGCAGGCATTCCTCCACCGACACTGCACTGTCAGGATCCCAACGACAGCCGTGCTGGCGAGTCAAACCTGCCATCGCCATAGCTGAGTCTGAGCTGACCCAAAGTCAGCACAAAACACAGCTATGGACAAAAAAAAAAAAACAAACAAACAAACAAACAAACAAACAAATAAATAAATAGACTATTTACTATAAAACTAAAACAGTAAAATAATAAATAATCCACAACGCACTCCTACCCCAAACGCTTTCCTCCAGCACCTCCCGTAATCCCACAATCCTCCCGAGAGAGAGAGAGAGAGAGAGAGAGAGAGAGAGAGAGAGAGAGACTTTTTGACTTTTAACAATCCTTTATTAAATAATATAACAATACTACATTTCCATTAGAATGCTAAATGATTAAAATAAAGTCTAAAAACTATTAAAAAGCAGACTATGATTAAAAAAAATAAATAAATAAGTAATAAATAAAAATTATTTGTTTTACAAAATCACATTGAGCTCTCCCTCCTCACTGAGCGAGCAGACAGCCTCCTCCCACACACCACCTCTCCTGGAAGCTCTGTAGGTCATTAAAAAGTTTAAAATAGGCAAAATCAACCTTTAACCTGCTAACCACTAGTACTCTGAAGAGTCTGACCACATCTGTCTGCCCTATGCCTGTCCGCTTATTCCTTCTGGATATTAAAATGGCCAACTTTGCCAAACCTAAAAGGAAATTTATCAGCACACAAGTATGCTTGTGTTTTTGCCTATAGGGGACCCCAAAAATAAAAAGTGTCAGAGTAAAAACTGCTCCCAGCTGTTGCAGTCTTTCTTGCAGGAGGCCGAAGAGGGGCTTCAGTCTCCTACATTCGCTGTACATATGGAAAATGGTGTCTTCCTGCTGACAGAAGTCTCAGACCGAGCTGATTTCATGGTTGATTTTGTGCAGGAACCGGCCTGTGGCCAGGATACCATTCAGGAGCCTCCACTGGAGATCTCCTTCTCTCTTGTCTAATGGGGTTTGTACAGCATCCTCCATTCTGGGGTCCCCTCATCTCCCAGAGACAGATGAATCCTCCATTTGGTATCAACCATCCTCTCAGTTTGCTGCAATGGGTTGCCTTAATACACAGTTTATACATCTCTTTACTGTTTAAATTTACAAAATCTATATTTTGAGTTTTTGTAGTTTTAAGAGCTTTCCTTTCTCTTCCTCCTCCCCCTCATCTTCTTTAATCCCTACTGGAGTTACCAACAACACAGGAAAAGCAGCACCCTGTCTCTGATCCCCTGTTCTGAGCCATCTCCCTCTCAGAGCCTCACTGAGCTCTGGGAGAAACAGCTCTAACCTGACTCACCATCCTTTCCACCTGCCTCGCCTGCGCCCAGCCCAGCCTGGCAGCCAGCTCAGCCGCACTGAGCCAGCGAGAGAGTCCAGGGGTCATCAGGTGAGCCAGCCTGACTATTCCAGCCCTCAAAAAGCTGGTCTGCAGAGCCTGTGATTGAAGGCACTGCACTGAGAAGAGGGGATTGAAAAGAATGGCTCCTCTAGCAGCCTCTGGGCTGTCATTGAAGCTTCCTCTCTTCCCACCCTCACTGTTCTCCAAGTCTGTAAAACACTTTGATAAAAAAGACGGCAGGTCAGAACTGTCCAGAGCACCATGGTCAATTAAAAACAGGTCATATTTAAACCCCAGCCCTCCTACTTTACTTAAAAAAAACAGGCAAGCTGCTTCCAGTGAGCCCCCTCCCAGTGTACAGGAGTCTCTGTACTGTTAATAAACCTAAAGCTGCCACCCTGCCTGCGATACTGACCAACCCCTGCCCCCCCTCATCTCGGGGGAGATAGAGCACAGCTGGCTTCAGCCAGTGATTCCCACCCCAGAAAAACTCTACAAGTAGCCTCTGCAGGCTGGTCACCAAGTCTCTAGGAGGATCCAGACAAACCAACCTATGCCATAGCATTGAGGCCACAAGATTGTTAATGACCAGGACCCTCCTCTATGGGACAGCTGAGCCAGCAGCCCCGCCACTGACCCAGTCGGCCTTTCACCTTCTCAATCAACCCCTCCCAATTCTGCTCCATGTAAGTATCAGTACCAAGGAACACGCCCAGCACCTTCATCCCTGTCCTGCCCCACCTCAAAACCTGGGGCAAACAGGAGGGCCACCCTCCTGCCAGCTCCCCTGACAGGAAGGTGTCACTCTTGGCCCAATTAATTCTTGCGGATGATGCTCTGAAACACACTTAAACTCTGATGCAGTTCCTGGACGTCTCTTTTATTACTAATAAAACAGTGATATCATCAGCATATGCTGACACCCTCACTATATCAGGAGGGGCTGAGAAAGGCACCATCCAGCCCACCAGCTTGTTCTCAACAGAACCAGCAGGGGCTCAATGGAGATGGAGTACAGCATCCCAGACAAGGGGCAGCCCTGCCTGATTCCCTGCACACTGAGAAGGGTTGACTCAGCCCACCATTTATTTTAAAACACTAAAAACATTACTATATAAAAGTTTAATAAATTTAATAAACTGAGGCCGAACCCAAAGGCTTCCAGGGTCTCAAAAGGTAGTGGTGGTCGACGCCGATCAAAAGCTTTCTCTTGATCCAAAGAGACCAGTCCCACATTAAAATCACCCTTCTTAGCTATCGATAAAAATCCCGGATTAAAAAATATTATCGAATATTGTTCTCCCAGGTACACAATAAGTCTGATCAGGGTGAATTATTTTATCAAACAGTTCCTCAGTCTCATCGCTAAACTTTAGAAAATATTTTTAAATCGGTACATAACATTGAGACAGGTCTCCAGTTTTTAAGCATGCACAGGTCCCTTTCTTGGGCAGCAGTGTGATGACGCGGCCCCTGCGGCAGCTTAGAGGCAGCTCCCCCACCTCCAGGCTCTTGCAGCACCAACAGCAAGTCTGGCCCCAGCTCCAGAAGTGCTGATAAAACTCTACTGACAGTCCATCGATCCCTGGTGCTTTCCCTCTGGCCAGCTGCTTGACAGCAGTGGTCAACTCTTGAAGAGACAGTCCCATTTCCAGACTCTGCTGCTCCTCCAAGTTCAGACTGGGCAGTCCCTCCAGTAATGTATTGATATCAGTCTGGTTACATGACTCACTGCAATACAGGTCAGTGTAGAATTGCACCGCCGCATCATTAATCTCCTCCTGACTAGTCAACTCTCTACCGCAGGGCAGCCGAACACAGGACAACCGCTTCCTATTTGCTCTCTTCTTCTCTAAACCAAAAAAGAAGCTTGTAGGAGCATCCATATCTCTCAGCTCAATAAATCGAGATCGCACTTGTGCCCCCCGCACCTTCTCCTCCAGCATGCTGCCCAAAGCTTGTCTCCACTCCACCAAGGTCTCCTTTGCAGCTGTGCTCTGCTCAGTCTCTAACTGTAGGATCTCTCTCTCTAGCTCTCTTATGACTGAGTTCAGTGACTTGGTTATGTCTAAAGTGTACTGCTGACAAAATAATTTAATTTGCGTTTTTCCTATATCCCACCACTGCCTCAGATTCTTAAATTGGCTTTTTTGTTCTTGCCATTTTAACCAAAAATCCTTAAACTGTTTTGTAAAATTAGTATTTTGCAATAATTTGGTGTTAAAATACCACTGAGATACCCTGTGTATTTCTTTACCTGTAATTGCTGTGATCAGAGTGCAATGATGGTCAGACAAGCTGTTCGGTATTATTGTTGCTTGTGTGAATTTATTGAGGTGGTGTTTGAGTGCATATATCCTATCCAATCTTGCTCTAACTGTATACTGAGAAAGGCGGTGTGACCAGGTATACTGGCGAGTGGTGGGATGCAGACACCTCCAAACATCAACCAAGCCACTGAACTTTAAAATAGCAGCCAATTCTCTCGCTGAAGGAGGATGAGGTTCAATACTATTCCTATCCTTATTAAAATCTACTGTACAGTTAAATCCCCTCCCACTATTAATATCATCATCATGTACTGTTAAAAGAGTCTGCTTTAAAACATTCAGGAATACAATTCTATCCCTTCCTATATTTGGAGCATAAACATTAATAAAATCATAGACTATCTGTCCTTAGTCCGCTCTTTTACAAGCCTCCCTCTAATTATCTCTTTAAAATCTAAAATGTCAACTTCCAACCCTGGTTGAAAAAGCACAGCCACCCCTGTGCTGTTATTTGTTCCGTGGCTCAGCACACACTGCCCTCTCCATTCAGCAAGCCATCCTGCCTCATTCTCTCTGTCTGTGTGTGTCTCCTCTAAAAAAGCCACTCCCACCCTCTTCTGTTCTAAAAATTCAAATAACTGTGCTCTCTTAAAATCCGGCCTACAACCATTGACATTAAAAGAGATCAGGTTAATTCTGTCCATGATGGCTAAAAATTTTTAAAAAACTAAGAAAAAGCAAACAGTAAAAGATGTAAAATTCCTATAAAACCTATCCATTTTTTCAATAAATAAATAAATAAATAAATAAATAAATATTTATACTTTGGTTTTCTGATGTAACGTTTTCCTAACTGTTTGCATGAATTTCTTCAGTCTATACCGTTTTGGTTGATCTAATTCCTGTGTTGTGGCTTTCTTGAGGGCTATATGTGCAGAATTCAAAAACAATTTCAGATCTGGAAACGACTGTTTTATATCTACGCCTCTCCTACCTTTTGTTTGATCCAAAAACTCTCTTATTTTGTAGACTGAATACAGTTTTTTCTTGGTAGTTTGGCTGTCAGTAATGTCAGAGAACAGCGAAGAGTCCGAAACCTTGCTGCCGTCTACACCTCCCATCTCCCCCTCCTCATACTCCTCATCGCTGTCATTGACCGCCGCCGCTGATATTTTCAGCTGCTCCTCTCCCTTTAGCTCTGCTACTACCTGTTGCGAGTCAGACAGAGATGGATTCACAGCAGCGCTAAGTAGAGACTCAGCGCTGCGCTCCTCTCCTCTGAACAGGAGGCACAGCAGCTCAGGTAGAGACCCAGAGCCACCGTCAGTCCTCCCCGGGTTCAAGTCAGGATCCCCCGCAGCATGAGATTCCACTCCCGCAGCGCCGTGGCTCCCAGACTCGAACCTCAGTCTCTTATCAGACCTGAGCCCAATCCCCTCACCATCCGCTCCTTCAGAGCTGACGGCTGAGAGCCCCTGGTCCAATGAGACCGCTCCAGAGCTCCGCTCGACACACTTTCATTTTCTTTAAGGTCTGTAGCTAATGTTTTATACTTTTTTTTTTTTCTTTCCACCACAGTGAATTCATGATTTCCAGCGGTCTCAGCTGTCTGTTCTATTAGCTCGGGTTCTCCTGGCCCTGCCAGTGACTCTGGCTGGCGGATCTTCCTCCCGCTCTCCCGATCATCCCTGACTTCCTCCCCACCAGTTTCACCCTGTTCTTCTTCAGGCTCCAGTCTTCGGACAGTTTTTGCGCTGATGCCCTCGCGCTCCACATTTAAAACAGTGCATTGTGTTAGTGCTAGCAAAGACAACGATTTGCTTCCTTCCACAGTAAACGTCCAAGCTACATCAATATCTACATTAGGATTATTTAATAAAATGAATACCTGCTTTCTAAATGACATGACATGCTTTAGTTTGGGATCTTTGCATCCTAACGGTATCGATCTAATCGGGGATGTTAATTTTCCGTACCTTGAAAGCTCCCTTTCCAGCAACTCATTTTTAAGGAAAGGGGGCACATTTGACAGAATCACCTTAGTTACAGGTGTAGCTAGCGGAGACACCATCACCAAACTTCCTTTGACCACAAAACCTTCCTGCACCAGCACATCTACAGCTTGTGTTTCACTGAAAAAAATAACTAACCCTTTATTTATGCGTGACGGTGATTTAATTTGACCTTCTCCTACCACCTCACTGATAGAGAGCAGGCATTCCTCCACCGACACTGCGCTGTCAGGATCACAACGACAGCCGTGCCGGCGAGTCAAACCTGCCATCGCCATAGCTGAGTCTGAGCTGACCCAAAGTCAGCACAAACACAGCTATGGACAAAAACAAAACAAAACAAACCAAACAAACAAACAAACAAACAAACAAACAAATAAATAAATACTATTTACTATAAAACTAAAACAGTAATATAATAAATAATCCACAAACACACTCCTACCCCAAACGCTTCCTCCAGCACCTCCCGTAATCCCACAATCCTCCGCGAGAGACAGAGAGAGAGAGAGAGAAAAAAAGAAAGAGTGAGAGTGAGTGTGTGTTCTGATAACCCTGTTGGCTGTTTTGACCTTGCTTTGGAAAACTACCTGATTATTGTTTATGAGCTCTGGACCGGAATTACAACTCTGATTATTGGACTTCCCTTTGAAAATAAACACACAGGTACCATCCTGTTAAAAATAACTTCTAGTTTTGTATCAGTTGTGTTGTCCCCGCTCAAACTTATGACCACAGTATACCAAGAAGGAACTACTTCGTCACAATATACAGTATATATATATATATATATATATATATATATATATATATATATATATATATATATATATATATATATATATATCAGACTTGTGGTTGAGTCCAAGTCACGAGTCTCGAGTCCTTGAAACAAGCAAATCAATTTTCATTCAGCTAGTGGTAGATGTTGGCAGAACAGTTTCCCTAACAGATTTTGTCTGCTATCCCTCAGGAAAAATGCACAAATAATAATACAAAAAAATACAAAAAAAATCGATTAATTTTTTCTAGCTAGATTTTTCTATTTGCAACTTGTCTGTCAATAGATTTGTAACATTTTTATTGACCTTTCCGGCTCTTGTGTACTAGATAGTCATATTCAATAAAGCAAAACAGACACAAAGTTGTATCTTTTTACATTTTATTTTTCTATGAACAACAAATACAAACTGTATATATATATATATATATATATATATAGTTAGCAAAATGTATACACAGTAAAATAAATGTTTATATATATAATATAAATATTCCTTTTTTATGTAATGTACAACATTATGCACATAATACATAAAAGGGATACAAAAAAAACATTTTCTGTATATACTTTAGATAGTTGATTATTTCCTGTGGTATCTTCAACTCTTCTCAATGTCTTCACAGATAGATAGGGATTTTTGCATGGAACGCAATTGAATAATAAAGTCACCTGATGATTTCGATCTCTAATACCCGACTTCAACACATATCACATTACTAACACTGCCTTAGGGCATAATGACAGAGAGAGAATGAATCTGAGCTGCAAATCTCAGTACAAAGGGGTCGCAGCCGGAGCACTGTGTTTTTGTCTGTTTATTTGTGTAGCAGAGGAATAGCGAGTCGGGAGCTGCAGCCATGGAGCCTGCACGGACACTGTACTACAGCAGCACTTTCCATGCACTTGTGGATCACTGTACCTTGTTCCTATTTTGTGAAACCCTTTTGTTTGGGACTGAAAACCCACCATTTTACCCCTATACCAGCAATGGGTTTTCACTTCCAAACAAAAAGGTTTCACAAAATAATAACTGACTATTTTGGTAATTATTAGACTGTTTGGACATTCACTTTGTCACCCACACCACTCACCTCCTGACAGGCATGTATACAAGGAGATCAGATTGAAAACAAAAAGCATAGAATAGATGGCAAACCTTGACATGGAGCTGAAGTGGTTAATTGTTCACTTACATATGGTGTTTTTCGGCTGTGCAGATGTTTGATATGATGTGCTTGAATAAAACTTTTGAGTTGTATCCCATAGTATGTCTTTTATTTTACTATTAATGTTGTTAAAAATGTAACCGTCATAATCATTGCCGGCAGCGGTTTTAGTATATGGTAGACCTGATAGGTTTTCCTTTTCCCCAGCTGAAACACTTAATAATTCACATCACTTAGTCTTTTAACCACCTGGAAGGCTGCCATTTAGCTAAAAACTTGTGCAAGTGGGAGAGAAGCAACGCCAGCACCTTGTCCCCTTCTGCAAACTCCCTAAACCGAGCCCTGGTATTGTACCCTTTCTTCTGCTGCTCCTGGCTTTTCAACAAGTTTTCTTTTACCAGCTCCATAACTTTCCCCATCCTATTTCTCATTTTTACAATGTATTTAGTACAGTGTAGGGGGCGTTTCTTCCCATGTCTCTTTAACAATGTCAAGGATTCCCCTTGGCTGACTTTGTTTGAATGGGGAGAACCCTGTTGAGGCCTTTGGAACCTCCCTAATGGCAAACATGAGGTAAGGTAGGAAAGTATCCCAATCCTTTCTGTCAACCTGTATCACCTTCTTTCATTATTTTGTTGAACCTCTCAACTAGCCTGTCTGTTTGGGGGTGATAAATTGAGTTTTAATCCTCTTAATTTTACACAGTTGGACCGCTCTTCAGCGCCCCCTCTGTTGGTCTGGTGCTCCTTGTCGGGGTGTGGTAGGTGGGTCGGGCCATTTCCTGGGCAGTGAGCTGTCATTCCACTAGTGCAATTAACTCATCTGCAGTCTTTGGGTCACCCTGTGCCACCCACATAAGAAAACTGGTAGGCAGGTCCTGCAAAAAGTTGTCCATGACCAGCAGTTCTATGATACGTTGTAACAGACAGTTTTACAAAGTATTTACATTTATTATTCCTCAAACTCAAGGCTTGTTCAAGTTTTTTATTTCTTTTAATTTTGTTTGGTTTGTTTCTGGCTGCTATTTTCTATACTGGTAAATTAAAATAACTCTGAAACAACTGAACCGCTGCAAGGATCTCTTGTTGAGAAAATTCAGGAAAGTATACTGGTAAGTATATATATAACTTTCAGAAAGGCCAGAATATCCTTGCACACTGAGATCAATGTTTCAGTATCAGCAATAAACAATCATGTTATGCCTTTAGCAACAATAACTTTGGAATGTAATTGTTGATTATTTTAACACATTTACCTAAATAAAATTAAGTGTAGCACACAGCCTTGTAAAATGAAATATACTTTCAATAAACAAAGTTAAACCACTAACTGTGTGAGTCGTTTTCTTTCTCAATGTTCCTTTCAATATTTTTATATCACAAAACACAGTAATAACAATTCCACAACATTTAGTATTTAAACCACTTTACAGAAATCATCCATAAATAAATGTCTTTTAAATGAAAAGTTTTGTGTTTTGTGTCAGCGCTTGTTTCATTTCACCTCCCCCTGAAATTGGAATTCCCTACCGGTCTGTGACTTGAGTTTGGTGGTGTGGCTGGACTCCTGGGTGGCTTGGAGTGCTGCTGGTGATCGTGGTTGTTTGCTGTGGCCAAGCGGCTCTGGTGTAAGTCTGGGTTGCCTTTCTTTTGAATTTCCTTCTCTGGTTACCCCAACTGTCCAGTAGCTCAAGCGTGCACAGTGCAGATTTAAGATAATAAACAAGTGTTGTCTGTGGCGTATATAACTACAGATGGTCCCTTTTTATATTGTTTCTCTTTTCACTTTGCTACATGAACAAGTTTTCAATTTTTGTTTTTAATCAGAGTGTTTAAAACTTTGCTAAATTGTAGTAATTAAAAACGTTGTCTCCTTCAGGTTCAATATTAATGACTTGCAACTCGTAGGTTTTATCATAGCTGTTTACATTACACAGAGTCCCAATTCAGAACACTCGATTTTTTAACTATTATAGCAAAGTCCAATTTCAAACAATTCCATAAAATTCCTGAGTTTTTTCGGCCACAGTAACTAATGACACACTTTTTTTTTCTTCACTCGATCTCCTGTTTCTCTCTCCTCACTCGACTCCCTACTCCCACCTACTGGTTGATTTTTGGTATATCACAATAATGTGTTGTGCTGAAAGCAAGTTAGAATTATTTTAATGGTTTTCAAGGGGACAACCTTACAGCGTGCTGAACTATTCACCTCCGGGCTGAGCCATCTCCTGGCTGAATGGACAAGGTCAAACATCTGAGACCTGGGGGATTTCCCCTCTTCATACCTCCAGGCATGAAACCGTTGTGCCCTCATGACAGCCGTGACCCTGGCACTGGCTAAAATCTCCACCTTTAACAGATTGTAGTCTGCAGCTTCCATTAGCACCAGGTTGAAATACGCTTCATGCGCTTTTCCGCTCGTTCCGCCATCCTTTTCTGTAGAAAAAGGCTTGCTCGGATCGTTCGGTGTCCCTCAGGCACTGAATCTCTTGTCCATGCTGCCGTGGATATCTGAAAGAAGCCTTCTTGCCAGTCCTGTCAATCCTGGTCTGCTTGCTCTGCCAGGACTTTAGTACTGTCCTGCAGAGCAGCAGTGTGTAACACTGTTTTCAATATCTCTTCCATTTTTCAGTGGATCAAAACACACCCCACTTCTGATACCAAATGTGATGTGTTAGTTGTATACGCGGCAGCCCGCACTAGCATGGTCTTCTTATTTAAATCAGTCAGGTCGATACAGTAGATTGCGTTGTAAACGCTGCAGCGCATGTTTGCTGAAAGAAAATCAGCATTCTAGTAAACGCCCTCTGATCGCTGCCTGCCAATGTAGACGTCAGTCTGCTTCCTCACTGTCCTATGCGTTCAAACTCTAAGGGATACACAATGATAAGTGTTGAATCAGTACAAATAATTCACTGTTTCGAGTGTTGTTAGAAACCAAATTTGACACCAGCAGACATGTTTAATTTATTTGTTTTCTATTTCTTTTAGACCATAGATGATGATAGTTTCTCATTGGGTCTGGACTTCTCCCATGACCCACACGCACTGATCTACATACACAGGAGAGAAGGGTTGTGTCGTGTGGGAAGTTGTGAGGGGGACTTGACTAGGGTGGGGTTTAAAAATTTAGCACAAGTAGGCTCTCTGGTGCTAATCTGTTTTGAAAGTCTTCAAAATGATGTGCATGAGTTGTTTATGCCACTTAAAACATTTCTTCCCAATTGATACTTTTTTGATAATGAGATTCAATTGATTGTTAATTTGGTCATTATAAATGGCTTTTGCTTTTTTGTTACACTTAGTTCAAACAGTTAAAATGTTGTTTCTCTCATATTGTGGGAATGTGGTCATGAGATCCTCAGAGTTTGAGTTTGAAATCCCCCTATTGTCTGTTTTAAGTAAAGATAGTAGCTGAGACTTTGCTTTAGATGGAGAATAGGAAAGTGGCATTAGAAAAATAAAAATGCAAAAAACAAAGGAATGTGAACCGGGAACAGAGAGTAAAGTTATTTGGGAATGAGAGCGAAAGAAAATCTGCATTGTTAATCAAAATGAAGAAGTTTGTACCATTCTGAGAACAAGTTACTCATATTAATTAGAACGTGTAATCTTATTCCTTTGATTGTTCTACAAACTTTACTTACAGCTGGGTTTCATTATATAGTGCTCTGCTCAGAAATTTCTATATTCTGACCCCTTTGTAATTGTAATACTACCTGTTTTATTATTAGGGCTGCAGGCCAGTTCATGTCCTCCTTATTTTGATATACAGTAGAGAGTCAATTATCCGAACTAATTGGGACCGATACTAGTAATCGATTTATATGGATAATTGAACAGGTATTAATAACAATTACTGTACCTTTAATAATGTATAGCATAAAGTTAACATACACAAGTACCTCTATCACATTAAGCACACAAAATTACCAAGCTTTACAAATCATTAAATTAATGCAATTCAGTAAAAGTTTAACACCTGCAGTTAAGGCAATGAAATACTGCAATTAAACGTACCATATACCAAACTTTGAAAAGCAAAGAATACAATTCAGTACAACTTTGACAAATTACACAACTTTAGGAATCATTACACTTCAAAAATGCAGTAAAATGTTTCTATACTTTGATACTTGCTGTTAAGGCATTGTAATAATGTGCAATTGAAATTAATAAAATAAAATTCTTAGCTGCTCAATAACATAGACATGATCTCCAGCCCTTACTGACGAAATAGAAGAAAAATCAAGAACGAGGCTGCTGTTTTAATTTGTTTAACTGCAACAATTTAAAGCCCGGCATGGTAACGTGACTACCTCCGAGAATCTCACATCCGCTCTGAGGCACCGAGAGGCGCCTAGCCTTAACCGTGTATAGTCAACACAACCAGGGTAGCGCATAGAATACACCGGGGTGGAAACACAGGCTTGAGTGGCTGCGGTAGGCAATTAGGAGAGCAGTACAGAGAAGCACACAATAAGCTGGTTCTGGACCACGTGCACCGTGTGCACCGAGCACTGAGGCGCTATATGCATGAGGCACCGAAGCACCGTGGGGCAGCTAATACAGCGGTGCCTACCCTAACCACGTGTATTCGGCCACCTGATCAGCGTGCAGCATACACGAAGGGAGACACACAGGCCAAAGCCACGACGGGCGAAAGCTCAGTTAGTAAGAGAAAAAAGGAGAAGGGAGAGCACACTTTATGTTTTATGTTTTTGAAGGCACAACTCACTGAGGTGGGCGGGTCGAGGCAGCTGGCGAGGTCTACTCGACAGTGGGGCAGGTTAGAACACAGCCCTGGTGGAGGACACACGGCTGACTGGCTGTTGTTGCTGAACAGCGGGGGCAGCAAGCCGAGTCCCGGTGGAGGAATGATGTTCTCCCTGAAGGTGTAGGTTGAAAGACAACACACGCACACACCAATACTGCACAGGAAGTCATACTCATACGACGGACAGCCGAGAAAAGACGGCCTGCGACACAAGTGAAGCAGCCCGTGAGAAAGAAAAAGGACACTCAAATGGAGCTGCTGATTCCATGAAAGCAGCAAGCCAGCTCTCAGCACGAATGCAAGGGAACTCAGAGGAGCTCTTTCAAAACACTCTCAAGTTAGTGACACAGATAGCTTACCTTACCGTAGTGAGAGGCAAAAGAGGAAGTGAGCTTCGCAGAGCGACTACATATTCCCTTGGCAGACGGGGCCGAGTACGTCACTCCACGGAGGGGCCTATCGGCAGTTCTGACATAAAATGCTCAGCGAATACCTACCTAAGGCAGGCATATCCCAAAAGTATTGGTTGGTGCTCGTCTTCGCATTGAAAGGGAACAATGCTTCCTTCTATGCAGTTTAAAACAAACAACAAACACATTCCATTTAATTGTAGAACTGAAGGTATATACTGAATGTCTCCTCTTTGTCTCCTTTGTCACAGTCAATAAATGGCATTTTTTTCATTTCTCTCTGCCATGTTGAACCGAGTAGCTGCAGACAGTGGTTGTTATCATTAAAGCGAATTTCAAATCTCTTGGTTTTAATTTTAGCTGCAGGGTTGGTTGCCTAGTTACTAAGTGTAGCAGAGTAGCACACATAACGAAACAAGGAAAAATCATAAGTAAAAACAGAATCAGAGTTTCCTTTATACAATCCCAAAATCAGGATTTGGGAGCTGAATTTACTATACGGGACTCCCAGGATTGCAACCACTAAATACACCACACGTAATTTATCACTTGATTACAGAAGCATTATATTTATCAAATATGAGATTTCTCTTCAGACATCTCTCATTAACACTAAACCACTGCTTCAGTCAGAGCTTTGGATTGGTGGAATTCTTTAACTCTGTTTAAACCTCGGAGACTTTAATAATAAACTACAGACCTAACCCATCTGGAGGCTGCGCTTTGTTTGTTGTAGTGAAATGTCAATGGGACTCATTAATTGCTTTTAGACGAGGTGCTGATTGGCTGCGCTCTCCAGTATCTCGTAGGACTCCCATGCAAATTAGATGAAGAGAACCTCCAGAGGCTTTCAAAAGCAAGAGTGATTTAAAATAAATGAAAAAACAAACAGCAACTAACTTCTGTTTGATGGTTAAAGGGTATTTAATTTGTTTGTGTGCTTGCTTTAATGTAGGAGAGCATGAAACCAGCCCCCATAGAGTGCAAGTTGTCCCAGCAGAAGCTTTGTTAAGTGTTGAGTGAAATGTCAGGCAAATGAGGAATGGTGTTGGTAGCAAACCCCTGAGGAGAACAATTTCACTTATGAGGCATCATCCCTCCATAAATCTACCCAAGGTCCCACCACGCTCCCTTGAAGTGCAACAGAGGGGGTGGGGGTGGGATTTACTGCCTTAAAAATGTTCACTTTCACCCCAATATTTATGACGTCATCAGCCTTTATGTACTGAACATCAGGACTTCACAGTAGGAATAACATTACTGCTGTTATTAATATGGGACCAAGTGCTCTTTTTAATTGCTTCTGCTCTCGTTTCTCAACTGAGACTGTGCGGAACTGGAATCCTCCATGGAATCGAAACCCAAAACACTGCTGGGGAGCAGATAGTAAATTGCTTTAGAGTGTTCTGCTTCAATGAAAACAGGCGGTTGGGATACATGCAGGTTTTTGAGTGTGCAGTGTTAGCATCGGAGGCATCAAACTATATAAGGGTATATGTAACCCACCCTACAAACAATGATTAACCCAGAACTGGATTGGAAAATTACCTGTACAATACTGTGTATTAGGTTGCATTGGCAATGGAATAAAGGAATATTGCTGTTATAGTTAGAAATCACTTCATGTGCTGTGCATACTGCATTACGGGTTGTAGTGCCATTGGATATTATTGTCCTTATACACCAGCCAAGATAACACAAGGTTTAAGGGCAATCTGCAATGAATGAGAGTGAATGTGCTGGAAGTGATTATGCACGTACCATTTAAACCTTGCCTCACACCGGCTAGCGCAAGCCGAAGGGGCTATTGCCAGTTAATTTGAGCCCCCCACCCCCTCGTTTTGTTTTTGACATTTTAATTAGACCAGGGGTTTAGCTGTAAGGGTGGAGACAGTAGTTGGCAAGTGAGCATGAATGCTGTCAAATGTAGGCAATGGGTTATACACAGTATAGTGGCGATGCACTGAATGGTCATTGTGTAGCAGGAATTGCCACATGAATGAGCAGGAGATCTAAAAACTAGGAATGTATTTTATTTACAATCAAAAGCAACTGTTTGTTTAATTAGGCCTTTTTAATTGTTTTCAGCTCTTAAACAGTTGGAGATTTCAAGTTAGGATCTGAGAACAATTAAAAAAAGGTCTAAAAAAGCAAATTATTAGATCAATGAAGGGCTTAGTTAGGTAATTGAGAGCTCTGTTGGAATGGAAACCAGAAGACACTTGGGGTCCCGAGGACTGGGTTTGAGAAGCCCTGCCCTAAACTAATCCCTGTTCTTAAATACCAAGGGTTCCAGTATACACACGTTGATCCTCAGCTGTGCTCATGCCCCCGGTAAACACGTGGTAGATATACACATGCCTGTGGTATAAACTCCATGTTCTACCAAAAAGAAATATTTTCTCAGTCTGAGATTTGAAAACCGCCTCACATGCCCTTTGCATTGGACTCTCATCACTTCCAGCTTCAGTGAGAGATGGAGAATTCTGCCAGACCACAGTCCTGAATTGGGCTGTCTGATCCGGTGCAAGTTGGATTTGAAACCAGTATGTGATTTTACTGAAGAAAGAATGACAGTCTGGCTGAGTGGCGAGTGGGTGGTGACGTCACGGACCAGGAAGTAAACAAAGGCAAAGGCAGCAATGGTAGGAACGGGGAACGAGACGCGTTTGCGCTCGGCTTTTAACCCTTTGCGGTCCTATGTTGGACCTGGTCCCACATTGCAATTATTCCTATCCGGTCAAATGTCGGACCCTGTCCGACATCATCAAAAAGACGCATAAAATGGGTTTCTAGTCGTTTTTTCTCCGGAAAAAGTTAAGAAAACCATTCAATGGGCAGTGGGAGCGACAGGAGCCGAGTCAAGCCGGAAAAAAAAAAAAAAATAAGGGCGTATCTCATGATTAGTCATACTTGCCCCTGGGATCAGATAGGAGCATAAGGAAACAAGCTGCCTGTGACTGCATCAGCGCTCAGAGAATATCACGGACATTTGCAGAGCTTTTTTCAGATGTTATAGTAATAAAATAATGACTCGCATTATTGAGGCGTTTGGTGATAAAACGAGTGATCAGGAGATAATTGATAGGTATGTACGACTATTATTATTATTATTTATTTATTTCTTAAAATATGTGAAAGCTATAGCAAATGAAAGGGTGGGGCGGGGCTGGAGATGATTAGTGAGTGCTTTGTTGATATGCAGGGCCTTTTAAACCCGTTTTTGACTGTGGGGCAGGCGCATCACACAGGGAGGAAATCCACACACAGGCAAAAAAATATTTCTCCCTTTTAAACAGCGAGGTCTAAAATTAACTCCGGGGCGGACTTGAGGCGTGGCGTGCACGGGGAAGGCAGTGAAAATGCAAAATTGGACCCGCCCCCGCCTGTGTGTTTCCTCGCCCTGTGTGATGCGCCTGCCGCGGGAACAACTTAATAAATGGACTGCAAAGGGTTAATAATAAATCAAATAATAAACAAAACACTTTACACAAAATAAAAGTGTTCGATGGCCAAAATAAATCAAGAAACAAATATTGTGTGGTACAGCGGTAGAAGTTGCTTCGGGGTGTATTCTCTCGCTCTACAGTACTCCAGTCTCAGGCTCAAAGAAAATGCCTCGATTAGCCTGGAGCGGGTTCTTTTAAGCTGTGGCTGGAGCCTTAATTAATTATCAATAAAACAATTACCTTGTTGAGGCTCCAGCCACATTCTCACAGGTTTTAAATAAAAATACAAAAACAAAAAGGGTTAAATGGCCAAAATAAATCAAGAAAATAATGGTGGTGGCTGCTTTCATCTACAGTACTCCAGTCTCAGGCTCAAAGAAAACAATAATAATACAAATAATAATAAAACAATTACCCTGTTGCCACATACAAAACAATACAAATAATGGTGGCTGAGACACTCCGCAAACAACAAATAATACAAATAATAATAAAAAAGCACATATACAAAAGAAAAGAAAGAAAGAAAGAAAGAAAGAAAGAAAGAAAAGCCCTTTAAATTGATATCTGATGGTTTTACGATGTCTAGGAATATTCACAATATTATAGAAAAATCAAAGCTACAGAATGTGAATGTTATCAAAAGTGTAAACATTTTCAATTGCATGATAGACAGCCATCAAATGGATTGAAAGACAGCCTTCAAATGGATTGATGTTGTTCAAGCACATCTTGAAAGGGCTCAACTAGTTGCATAATTTCACAGCAAAAAATGTGAGTTTCACTTTTGAAGTCAATTGGAAAAAATCTTAATTAAGAGCTAGAGATAAAATATGCAGTATCCAACGCTTTGTGAATTCTGCACATTATCAAAATAATTATTTTGTCATGAAGAGTGTGAAGATAAATTAGATGGGCTATGTTAGCTGACTGAAAGCGGGTATTATAATGACATGTAAAGATAGGCAAATGTGTTTCAGCATGTGTTTTTAGACTTCCGAGCTGTGACTGAAAGTGGGTATTATAATGACATGTAAAGATGGGCAAATGTGTTTTGAGGCTTCCAAGCTGGCTTAAGCCTATTGTTATTGTAAGGATTTTCTTCTTCTTCTTCTTCTTCTTCTTCTTCTTCTTCTTCTTCTTCCATCAACTTCAAACTGCTCTTGTTCGCACTCGGTGTAACCAATCAGTATGAAGCTTGGCAGGTATCATCCCGTGTAGATTACAGTTCAGATGCAAAAAAATAATTGCACTCCTGCATCAACCAAGATGGCGGCCTGATGCATTTTTGGAAAAACCTTTCAAAATCTTCTTGGGAACTGGTGAACCTATTGATCTGAACTTTGCATATGTCATCAGCAACCACACCCGCTTCAAGTTTGCGAAGCAGAGATTGCTGCGATACATTTTACTATCAAAATGGCTGCCACTAAATTTGCCAAAAACGCACTCAAACATCAAACTGCTTCTGTTTCCAAAACTTTTAACCAACTGACTCATCCTGGGGCCAATGGAATTCAAATATGGAAAAATGGTGTTCTTTCGTAAAACAAGATGGCAGACAGGCTTACATTTTGTTCTTAAATTTAAACTGCTTCAGTTAAAAAATGGTTTATTTGATTAACTCCAAAGTTGACAAGTATCATTCCTGTGTCAATACAATTGACTTTTTCAAAAATGGTGTTTGTGCATAAACCAATATGGCCACCTGACGCATTTCTTTAAAAACCATTCAATATCTTGGGTCAAATATAAAACTAGCTTATAACTCCTTACAAAATGCAGATAGGTGAATGGTTACTATGGAACACATTTAGGAAACCATATGTGCTCTATCCAAAAAGACCTTGCCTGCAACCTTTGACCTTTCCTTAAGTTAAAATGTAAAACTAGATTATAACTCCTTACAGTGCACATAGAGTTATGCTTAATATACAACACATTTAGGAACCCATATATGCTCTATTCAAAAATTACCTTGATCGTGAACTTTGATCTCTCCTTAAGGTTAAATATAAATTAGATTTAAAGTTATAAAGCATCATGAGATAATGAACTAATGCAGTATTTTGAAACTGCTCCATTAATCTAATCTGCTGCTGACACTTGTGCTGCAATGCTACAGCTTGCCAAAATTTACAACTGGTGCTGAGCTTGGAAGCCGTAAAACTGCCTGGCAGTTCTAGTTTGTTTTGTTTTTGTTTTGGGTGTCATATTAATTTAGTAGGTCTTCTTGTCCTCATACTTATCACTAGAAAATATGGGACTTGTTACATGGTAATGTTATGGTAATATTATTTTACAGTGCATCAAATTACTCAGCTAATGTAACAGATCATAATCAGTGTATGACCCAACCCGAATCCAGGCTAATTCACTAAAGCCAGGCTATAAAACTGAGTTCAGTGTTGAAATAATAAAAAAGAGCAGGGGAAAAACACACACTCTCACTAATTTCTTTAATCACGTTCTCAACAGGCTGCAGTGTTCAAAATGCTTATTTATTTGTTATTATTCAGAAGACTGGCAGTGCATGGGTGTTTCTTGAGTATGTAATGTAAACAAATGGAACTCACCTATCATATTTTAATGTAAAATCCAACACAATTGTGGTATACAGTAATATATTATTGCACTGCTTTCTTTTGTATTTGTTTGCTTCCTTGCAGCATAATGTAACGCTGAGAAAGTTTGTGAAAATGCACTATTATTAATTATACTACATATACTGTATATTTAACATGAAAGGCATTTAATAAACAATTCAAATTACAGACACTCATATTCTTTTGATTGACAGTAGCTGATAAAACCCTGGAGCGGAACACTACTACAATAAATGTGAATTTATATAATGTATTTACTCTTCTCCAATTGTGTTTCAAATTGAAAGGGTATTGCACAAGTAATGCATAATGTACAATCATTGGGGGTTCTAAGGACTTGACAATATGTCAATCTGAATGATTGAAGGTCAAGGCGATCTTTTCACAGCAGTCGTCAGGAGGGGTGTATGTTATTGACATATCTCAAATAAATATGCATGTGCTTTGTGCTTTGTACTGAAATTAACAGGTGGCCTGGAAAGAGAAGAATATTTGTTAACATGGGTACATTGATATGATTATTAAAACTCAGTACATAACCATGAGAATTCAGATTTCAGAAAATTGCTTTCGGTTAATAATAGGAAGCAAGGCTTGGTTATTTAAGGAAAATTAAATCATAGGTTGCCAAAGTTTTGCAGGACACTTCTCTGAAAGAAACACAAACCAGAGGAAGTGGAAGGGAGAAAATCTCATGGGGAGAGAGAGGGGGGGAGGCACATTGCCTGTAATTTTAAAGTGTCTGTTGTTCCTCGTACAGCATTTGACCGAACAGATTCAGCACAATTCTTTTTTTTTTTCTCCTGCCATTGTAATCTCTTACCAACCCAAAGATATGAGGGAAACCATCAATGGAAATCAATGATACAATCAGGCTGAGGTTGCTGCTGATGAGATGGAAGCAGATTTGCCAAGTATGATCTGTGTCATGCCAAGCATTCTTGCCATTCATTGTGCGATGTGTAACTGAACACCCTTTGAGAAATGCACAGTGTTGCAGCAAAGCACCAGGATCATGCCTGGGTGAGTCAAGCCTGGACCACAATGTACAGGGGCATGATTCAAACTGACATGTCCCTTCAGTTCTTTTTCTTTTTTCTTTTAACAAGTTGATGTTGGGGAAACTCAAACAACCACAGGGATTTTAGGAGGAAAGTACTGTAAGGCTCATAAATAATTACTATTGTGCTACAGTGGTATCAGTAAGCTAATGACCTTTTCTAGCATGCTATGTGAATAATTTGTTTTCAAGCCCTGGAAACAGATCCACCCACTAACTGTACCAATCCATAAAATAACTTTTAAATCTGGAAAACACCCATTCTTCTGTGACTTTCTGCTGTCTGGAAGTGCTGGAAAAGTAATGAGTGTAATTGCATGTGCTTTTTCCTGGACACATGTTGGGTAACATTTTAAAATAATGGCTGCAAATTCATAATGAATTCCATCTGGATCCCACAGGAATAACACCTGAGTATCTTCTGCACTTAAATAATCCATTTTGAATTCAGCCCTGTGAATCCATGTGGATTTAATTACCGGTATTAACGCTTCTCACAGTCCACTGGTGGGTGAGTAAGAAGGCATGAATATTTGCCTATACATCTGATCAACATTGTTTGTTACAAGAAACATGGAATGAATATTGGTAATTAAATCCACATGGATTAACAGGGCTGAATTCAAAATGGATTACTTCAGAGCTCAGAGGAAGTGAAGAAGATAGTCAGGTGTTATTCCTGTGGGATTCAGTCAGGATTCTTTATGACTCTGCGGCCATTATTTTTAAGTGTTACCCATGTCTAAATAAGGATATCTCTGACAGAGCATTTCTAAACTGGGGAGGATGCTTTAACTGCAGTGTGTTAACCTGGACCAGAGGATACACTTGGAAAGTGGAGATAGCATTAGGACAGAGGGCAGGAGACATGTCTTTACACACAGGGCACGGAGGGCATGGAATCGGTTACCTGTAGCTGGAAGTACAATGACAGACTGGCGCCCAGTTATACAGTAGCTGGTTGGTTTTACCTTTGGATGTGCAGCGTGATTCATATCGTATTATCATTTTATGATTTGTTTTAATGGGATTTGTAAATGGAATCATTTCTTTTTACAATAGCACTAGTTTTCAAATGTGCTTTGTTCAGTGAAGCCTTCCACACATTTTGATTGAATGGGATTTCATGGGTGACAGACTGCTTATTCTGAAACTCAGTTTCTGGCATCTCAGAATGCACTCCAGAAACAGTCATATCATGCTATTTTGGGAATTTGCTCGTACAATGATGGGCCCATTCCGAAAACAAAACACCTTGTCGTGTTTCCTACAGGTATAAATACCAAGCTCTACAGCTACAGCAAGCTCTACATTCTACAACTTTGATATATATATATATATATATATATATATATATATATATATATATATATATATATATATATATATATATATATATATATATGTATATATATCAATCAAAGCTAGATAAGAAACAAAGGAACAATCTGAACTAATCAAACATTTTAGTTAATGGCTTCATTAGAATGTGTGTTTCACCAATAATCCAATAATACGTTTTACATGCAGGTCGCTATAGTTCTGATAAATCATTAGACGCTTGTGACAAAGAGCGAATGAATCTGAATCAACAATCTCCCTCTCGACCTGTGAGAGCACTGTACAGCAGGAATTGCGTGCCCCGTACTGAATGTTTCGGCAGTTCATTCCGGGGGCAGTCGGAAGCCGGCCATTCAGGAAAGGGATGGCGTCACGGTACCAGGAGTCCCCGCCCTAGTACGGTAAGCAAAGTTTCATTCATGAATTGGAGGAGACGTGATCGAACTAGCTATCGGAGGGGGCGGGGCTGAGGGTACTTTAGGGGGACGTGACGCCATAATCGGTTCCTTTGTTGTGGTGAATGGGAGGAAGCAAGGACTATCAAACAGTGAGTAAAGGGTTGCTGAAACTAAACTCTGTGTTTATCTCCGCCAGACGGCTAAATACGGATCTGGGAGCTGCCGCTTTACGCCAGCGATACACCCAGACTGCACTGCACCTGAACACCCCAGCAACACTGTTTCCAGCACCGCGCTTACACTGAGAGCACTGTCCGGAGACGTGTCTGTGTTTCGTGTCTGTGTTTCTTGTCTATGGTTCGTGTCTGTGTTTGGAATTATTATTTCGGGACTGCAACCCTTAGTTTTTGTTCTGGCAATACCCATTGATGGGTAGAGCCAGCTTTATTATTTAAATACGAGTCAAGGAGAATAAAAGTAACTTGTACCGTGAACTTTGTGTTTGTCTTTGTCTGGAGCACCTACATCACCCCTTTCACTACGCACTGCAACCCACACGTTCACAACGCTTCAAAAAAAAAAAAAAAAAAACACATACAATAATTTATTGTGTTGGCAGCTTCTTATAGCTGTTTGTTTTTGGTCTATACATTTTAAAGCTAAAGCCCAACAGCTTTAAACTCCCTGATGTGTATGTTTTCTCTGTTGCTAAACTGTCAACCATATGCTTACTAACATCCCACACAGTGCATTTAGCAAACTGAACCATGAGGCTGATAGATAAGCTGGATGCAAAGAGGCTTGTATACTTGTATATTACAACAGGGACATGGTGAAAATAGGAGACTAAATAAGGTCAAAAACAAGCATTTCAACTAACTACACAGTGATGTGCGTAGGAGTAAAACAGTTAGAGTTTCTGTTTGTATGGTAGCACAACATGCTTGGTTTTGTGGTGATACCTTTTAATGGGATCAACTGAACAGTGGAGGTGGAGACAAAACATTAAGAACATTCCTCTTACAGGTCAGCTCGCCTTCAGAAAAAGAAATATATGCTATTGTAGAGGTGTTGACTTACCTTCCTATTGTTAAGGTTATCACTGAATTCTAATTGTGTGGGAAATATTCTATAATATTTTAAAACAAAAGCATATAGCAGTGTCTGCATGCTGGTTTATGTATAAATTAAAAGTTAGTGTGGCTCCAGGATCATGTATTTGCAGGCTTGACAGTATACCTTTCAAGGTGACTTTACAAACAAAGTTTCAGAAAAACGTTCATTAAAAGAAAATAAGTTTTTCTTCTAAAGCTGTACTGGCGAACAAATACAAAATAACAACAACAACAAAATAATTGTGACTGAATACAGCATACCCAGACAAGAAAGATGGAAGGAACTGCTGATGCAATGAATGCACTGCTGCAAAAAAGACAGAGATACAGTAGTCAGGAGTCGGGAAGTGAAAGACGATCCAGGTATCTGACAGCACACTGAACCAGGGTGTCCTGATTCACAGTGACAGCTGGATGAGTGCCTGTGATCTGCGGCTTTGCCCTACCTGGCTGAATTATGTGTTCTCTTTTACATACTTCCGCAGCACTGCCTCCGTCACCAGCCGTTGGAGGAACAAGGGTTGCAGATCATCTTTTACTAATGCTAGATCATAAAAAGGCAAAGTACTTTAGAGTGTAAGCAAGTTAATTGACAACCCTGTACTTGAGGGTTAATATGACAATATATGTACTATATAGGGATAAATATCTATATCTATATATAGACACACACACAATTGTTCTAAATTAATTACAAATACAAAACAGAAAATAATTGATTGCATAAGTATTCACCCCCTTGAATCAATATTTGGTAGTCTATTTGGATAAGTCTCTACCAGCTTTGCACATCTGGACACTGCAATTTTTGCCCATTCTTCTTTGCAGAATTGCTCAAGCTCCGTCAAGTTGGATGGGGACCTTTGGTGAACAGCAATTTTCAACTCTTTCCACATATTTTCAATTGGATTGAGGACTGGGCCACTCCAGGACATTGACCTTTTTGTTTTTAAGCCACTCCAGTGTGACTTTGGCTGTATGTTTGGGGTCATTGTCCTGCCGGAAGATGAATCTTCTCCCAAGTCCCAGGTCTCTTGGCAGGTTTTCCTCCAGGATTTCTCTGTACTTTGCTGCATCCATTTTGCCCTCTATCTTCACAAGCTTTCCAGGCCCTGACGCAGAGAAGCATCCCCATAGCATGATGCTGCCACCACCATGCTTCACGGAAGAATGGTGTTCTCAGGATGTTGTGCGGTGTTAGGCTTGCGCCAAACATAGCGCTTAGTGTTGAGGCTCAAAAAGCTCTATTTTGGTCTCATCAGACCATAGAATCTTCTTCTACTTGGTCTCAGAGTCTCCTACATGCCATCTGGCAAACTCTAGCCAAGATTTGATGTGAGTTTTTTTCAACAATGGCTTTCTTTTTGCCACTCTCCCATAAAGGCCAGTTTTGTGAAGCACCCGGGCTATTGTTGCCATATGCACAGTGTCTCCCAGCTCAGCCGTGGAAAACTGTAACTCCTTTAGCGTTGCCATAGGCCTCTTGGTGGCCTACCTGACTAGTGCCCTTCTCGCCCGGATACTCAGTTTTTGAGGACGGCCTGTTCTAGACAGATTCACAGTTGTACCATATTCTCTCCATTTCTTAATAATGGACTTTACTGTGCTCCGGGGGATATTCAATGCCTTGGAAATGTTCTTATATCCTACCCCTGATTGGTGCTTTTGAAGAACCTTATTCCGGATTTGCTTTGAATGTTCCTTCGTCTTCATGATGTCGTTTTTGTTAGGAAATGTACTAATCAACTGTGGGAACTCCCAGAGACAGGTGTATTTAACCTGAAATCATGTGAAACACCTTAATTGCACACAGGTGGACTCCATTCAACTAATTATGTGACTTCTAAAGACAATTGGTTGCACCAGAGCTTATTTAGGTGTGTCATAGCAAAGGGGGTGAATACTTATGCAATCAATTATTTTCTGTTTTGTATTTGTAATTAATTTAGAACAATTTGTAGATTTTATTTTTCACTTTGACATTATGGACTTTTTTTGTGTTGATCAGTGGCAAAATTTCCTAATTAAATCCATTTTGATTCCATGTAGTAACACAATAAAATGTGGAAAAGTCCAAGAGGGGTGAATGCTTTTGAGAGCCACTGTAAATATATATCGATATTATGAGCATCAACAATTTACTCAAAACCACTATTATTCCACTATTATAGCAACTTTGACTGTTATTAATACAGCTTAGTTTGGGTGAGAAGAAACCAAGATTGTCATTTAGCAGTTTTTAATTCACATTGATCAGAATCTTCAAAAACTCAAAGTAAACTATACATGAGCAGCTAATATGAAGTGTTGTAGTAGCTAACCCATCACATTTACCCAGTGGTTCTCAAGATTGTGCGGAGCAATCCAAGGTGGGGTGCGAGAAGCATACGTGATATGACGTTCTGTAGATGGCACGGGTTGATTTTATGGTAGTATTAAAGGTTGAACCTCCCCCCCTTCCTCCCCCCCCTCAAAATGTGCAAAATTCAAGGCACAACCTGACAGGCGCAGCAAAAGCCCCAAAACATAACAGTTTGTATTTCTTTATATATATATATATATATATATATATATATATATATATATTTATATATATATATATATATATATATATATATATACTTAATAATATTTGCAACTGTTGGGGAACATATATATATATATATATATATATATATATATATATATATATATATATATTATTCTCTTCTATTCCTGTTCCACATTCTGCCAACAAATGCCCTTACCAAACTGTCCTTATAGCATTATTATGGTTTGCCGTGAAACAATGGAACACCTTCAATGGTACGATCCATTGGGAGCCACCGTGTCTATATTGAGGGGAAACAATGGAACACCTTCAATGGTATGATTCATTGGGAGCCACCGTGTCTATATTGAGGGAAACAATGGAACACCTTCAATGGTATTATTATTATTTATTATTTATTGCATTTATATAGTGCTTTTTTTACAAAAGTTTTGCAAAGCTCTGTACAGTACATAGCAGAAAAAAACTAATCACAATACATTTGTATAGCATGTCACACATACATCTGCCATTTAAAAAACAGTATACACATAATAATACAAAAGCAACAATTTTAAAGTTACATTAAAACCCACTAAGAAAAAAAAAAGCCATTTTATAAAAGTGTGTTTTTAGTCTTGACTTCCCTGACACGTAGGTAGAGCATTCCATAATTTAGTCCTCTCTACAAGAAAAAGCCATACCTCTTGTGTTGCTTTTGAGATGAGATGGTAAGTACAGGAAGAATGAGTGTGAAAAATGCATGGAACCAGAAAATTAGGCCGTGGATACGATGTAAGAGCCGGACTCATTGGTGGTTACTCAGTTATTACAGTGTAATTACCTGGCTAGTCACAACCTGTAATGTAAAGTGCTAGGCTTTTGTTATTTCTGCAATTTGTAGTGTCAGGAAGTTCTTAAAATATGAATAGCTTCCTATGTGTACCTGTTTTCAGTGTATACCCCTATGATTTGCCTCTGATTCTGATTCTGTCTTAGTCTGGAGCATCACAGTTTACCCCAAACCGCTAATTTAATACTAACCATAAAGTCACTATCAGATTACAAAATTACTGTTCATTTCCCCAGCTGGGTGACTAAAATACTATTATTTTTAATTACAGCAGTTGTGGATGTTGATGGAGCATTTATGGCCAGGTTTATCTATAGCTTTTACTGGTCTCCCAGTTGCTGGAATCATGGGAGAGGTCTATAATGATTCAGAAGTATCGCATTCCCTACTTGTTGTTTTCTTAGAGGAGTCTCGGGCCCTTCCACTTTGCTCTAATGGTAAGGCATACCTTATCTAATTTAGTTGCTACTGTGCCATCACACTTTTTGTAATTACACCGGTTTAACACTAGAACGGCCGCATTAATAGGCATACCTAGAACAACCATGACCATCCAATTTGACCGGCGTATTAAAAACATCATAAATATTATAATGAAAGGACAAATAACTGAATACAAGTTGTAGTTTTATTCAGGAATGTCATATAAAGTATCTACACAACCGAAACATTGTAAATAAACATTTGAACAGAAACGCGTTTTTATACAGACATATTACAAAAAACACAACCTCAAAAAACGGTACAAAATGAAATAAACAAATATTTGAAAATAAATGTGTGTGTATACACGTATATCATGTACATACAAAACTGTACCACTGAAATGATGTAAATATGTATCAAAACATTTTAAAATAAATGGGTTTATATTGCCGACATAACAAAGCGCAACCAAAGCTATGCGTTTATATACAGACATACTATAATCGAAATGATGTGAATAAATAAACATTTGAACAGAATGGGCTTCATTTACAATCGTTTACAAAGTCTAAGTGCTGGCGCAAATCACACATATCCTGCGCTTTTCAAAATATGCAGTGCACTTACCGCATGGTCCATCTTTGCTGCACCAGAATCTTGTTTGGTAAAATCTGCAGTAATTCCAAACACTCTTTTCTGTCCTTCTTCTTCAGCGATCCATTTGGAATGTGTATTGGGGCAAAAATGAATTTCTTAGAAAAAAGTGTGATTTATAGTAACCAGTGCAACAGACAGGCTGGCGCCATGAGCTGTCAAGGCTGATTGATGGGCTATCAGAGGCTCAGTGAAACAATATAAATGTCAACAGACAACTCATTTGAGGAATGCAGACTGATATAATTAAACTTTAATATGGCTACAAGTCCCGACTGAGAAACACAAATAATACTGCAACATTTAATTGTATCGGTCCATTTGACCGCACCTGGTCAGAATAGGTATGACAGTATTTTATCTTCAAATTTTTGCAGCTACGCGATTATTTCTTTGTCAGGGGAATTAGTACAAATATTTAGAAAAAAGTCAGAAAAGCACAGCTCCTCATCTTAAACACACACACACATAGCAATTTCAATTTAAATTTAAAAAACGGTCAAAATGATCGCATTGGTTGTTCTAGTGTTAAAAAGTACTTTTTACAAAAACAAAAAGTTTATATTGAATGCCCCTTATATATTTATGGGCTGTTTAACTTAAATGAAGGCATAGTTCCAACACTTAAATAAGCAGAACTGAAATATCCAGGACATCATTCCTTATTTCCACCACATCTTACACCCACAATTTCAAGCAAGCATTTTACTTTGAGCCATGTTGTAATGGAATGAAAGCAGGGCTGTACTTTTGTGTTGGACATAGATCTTTTTGAAAACTCCTCATAATTTTTTCTGTGCCTTTGACACCTTATGCTCCAACTTTGCCTCGACTTTCTCCTTTATTCCTCCTGACCTCAGATGCTCTGCCTGCCACCTGTCTTTGACTACCACGCTCATCATAATCCCTGACAACTTCCTCTTTGAAGCTCTTGCCTTTTTTCTTTGTCTCTCTGACTCACTCACATCATATTAGGGTTATTTACATACTGACACTTACAATGTCACTGAAGTCAAGACGGAGTTCAGAATTGAATGCATTGCTTTCTTTTACTTTGCTTTTCCCAGCGTTTACATAATTCAGTGTCATTATCGCACTGACAGTTATGCAAAAAATATGATAATGTATGGTAATAGGAGATAACTGTAACCGAGTTCAACAGTAAAATGCATCATGCAAAATGTTGGTGTTTACATGGCAACCTGGAAGCACTCCAACAACTACTATGAAATCTTATTAGCACAGTACTACAGTGTGTCATTTCATGATTTGATGCTTCACAAATGCGATGAATTCACGATGGTTGAGAGCAATTGACACATATTATACTATAGAATGTCCTTCCTTAATTAATTGTTTTCAGGATTGTACATTTTTTTTGATGTGTAACTCAACAAAATAAAGAGGGAGCACTGTACATAAAAACAAGAAAATTATGAACGAGAGGAGGATTTGGCCCATCGTGTGCAAGTCCGATTCCTAGTAACTGGGTAATCTCAAAACTATATCAAGTCAGGTCTTAAAGGATTCCAATGATTCAGCATCAGGTTTTCTCTTGCCTTTAATGGTACCAGTAACATACTGTATTACAAATGTGCTTTGTCTTTGGTGAAGCCCAGTGCAATCAAACTTTATGATCTAGTGTGACAGGATAACGTGTGTGATGACGTCAGGCCAGAAGCAGGAACTGAAACAGATACTGCAGGTATGGTGCAATGGCTTTTGTACCCTACAAAATAAAGTAAAAGATTTAAACAACAAAACACTGTGCTCACAGAGCAAAATAAATACTTAAACAAAACACAAATCACAAACCCAAAAATCAAACAGCCAATACAGGTCAGGCTGGGCAAATGCCTTCACTAATCCTATACGTTTGTTTCGTTTCGTTTTGTTTATTTTTCGCTTTCGCTCTCGCTCTCGCTCTAGTTCCGCCTCTGAACATCCAACCCCACTCTGAGCCGAGAGTGGGTCTTTTATATTCGTGGCTGGAGCCTTAATTACCTATTAATAAATTATCTTATTAAGGCTCCAGCCACATTCCCACGAGAGTTCTAGGTAAGGGGTTTTAACCCCATACCCACCTACTACACATTACAAGACCAGCTCTCTCGCCGGTCTCAAACAGCAAATAATAAAAGACGGACGGAGCTCGACCGCCTGCACATAAACACAATAATGATTAGGACGGATGGCTTTGTCCGCCCGCCTACAAATACAATAATAATAATAATAATAATAATAATAATAATAATAATACAAACATATATATACAAATAATAATACAGGGGCGGGGTGTACTCCGTCACATATCCCCCCCTTTGTGCGCAGCACACAATGCCTCAATAGCCACCTCCCCCATCCTTGGGCGGTGTGAGGCTGGCATCCTTGGGTGGTGCAAGGCTGGCATCCTTGGGCGGTGCGAGGCTGGCATCCTTGGGCGGTGGCGGTGGCAGAGGTAGAGGCAGCTCCTGCTGCTTTGCTCCTGCCAGTGGATGTGGTGGAAGCATAGGCAGCTCCTGCTGCTCTGCTCCTGGCTGTGAATGTGGTGGAGGCAGAGGCAGCTCCTGCTGCTCTGCTCCTAGTGGCGGAAGCGGTGGAGGTGGTGGAGGCAGAGGCAGCTCCAGCTGCTCTGCTCCTGGTGGTGGTGGAGGCATAGGCAGTTCCTGCTGCTCTGCTCCTGGTGGAGATGGTGGAGGTGGGAGCAGCGTGTAGTCTCCTGGCAATGGAGGTGGGAGCAGCGTGTAGTCTCCTGGCAACGGAGGTGGGAGCAGCATGTAGTCTCCTGGCGACGGAGGTGGGAGCAGCATGTAGACTCCTGGCAATGGAGGTGGGAGCAGCATGTAGACTCCTGGCGATGGAGGTGGGAGCAGCGTGTACTCTCCTGGCAATGGAGGTGGGAGCAGCATGTAGACTCCTGGCAATGGAGGTGGGAGCAGCGTGTACTCTCCTGGCAATGGAGGTGGGAGCAGCATGTAGACTCCTGGCGGTGGAGGTGGGAGCAGCGTGTACTCTCCTGGCGACGGAGGTGGGAGCAGCGTGTAGTCTCCTGGCGGTGGAGGTGGGAGCAGCGTGTAGTCTTCTGGCAATGGAGGTGGGAGCAGCGTGTAGTCTCCTGGCGGTGGAGATGGGAGCAGCGTGTACTCTCCTGGCAACGGAGGTGGGAGCAGCATGTAGTCTCCTGGCGACGGAGGTGGGAGCAGCGTGTAGTCTCCTGGCGACGGAGGTGGGAGCAGCATGTAGACTCCTGGCAATGAAGGTGGGAGCAGCGTGTACTCTCCTGGTAATGGAGGTGGGAGCAGCATGTAGACTCCTGGCAATGGAGGTGGGAGCAGCATGTAGTCACCTGGCAGTGGAGGTGGGAGCAGCGTGGAGGTGGGAGCAGCGTGTAGTGTCCTGGCGGTGGAGGTGGGAGCAGCGTGTAGTCTCCTGGCGGTGGAGGTGGGAGCAGCATGTAGACTCCTGGCAATGGAGGTGGGAGCAGCGTGTACTCTCCTGGCGACGGAGGTGGGAGCAGCGTGTAGTCTCCTGGCGGTGGAGGTGGGAGCAGCGTGTAGTCTTCTGGCAATGGAGGTGGGAGCAGCGTGTAGTCTCCTGGCGGTGGAGGTGGGAGCAGCGTGTACTCTCCTGGCAACGGAGGTGGGAGCAGCATGTAGTCTCCTGGCGACGGAGGTGGGAGCAGCGTGTAGTCTCCTGGCGACGGAGGTGGGAGCAGCATGTAGACTCCTGGCAATGGAGGTGGGAGCAGCGTGTACTCTCCTGGCAATGGAGGTGGGAGCAGCATGTAGACTCCTGGCAATGGAGGTGGGAGCAGCGTGTACTCTCCTGGCAACGGAGGTGGGAGCAGCGTGTAGTCTCCTGGCGGTGGAGGTGGGAGCAGCGTGTAGTCTCCTGGCGGTGGAGGTGGGAGCAGCATGTAGACTCCTGGCAATGGAGGTGGGAGCAGCGTGTACTCTCCTGGCAATGGAGGTGGGAGCAGCATGTAGACTCCTGGCAATGGAGGTGGGAGCAGCGTGTACTCTCCTGGCGACGGAGGTGGGAGCAGCGTGTAGTCTCCTGGCGGTGGAGGTGGGAGCAGCGTGTAGTCTCCTGGCGGTGGAGGTGGGGAGCAATGGAGGTAGACTCCTGGCAATGGAGGTGGGAGCAGCGTGTACTCTCCTGGCGACGGAGGTGGGAGCAGCGTGTAGTCTTCTGGCAATGGAGGTGGGAGCAGCATGTAGTCACCTGGCGGTGGAGGTGGGAGCAGCATGGAGGTGGGAGCAGCGTGTAGTGTCCTGGCGGTGGCAGTGGGAGCAGCGTGTAGTCTCCTGGCGATGGAGGTGGGAGAAGCATGTAGACTCCTGGCAATGGAGGTGGGAGCAGCGTGTAGTCTCCTGGCAATGGAGGTGGGAGCAGCGTGTAGTGTCCTGGCGGTGGAGGTGGGAGCAGCGTGTAGTCACCTGGCGACGGAGGTGGGAGCAGCGTGTCGTCTCCTGGTGACGGAGGTGGGAGCAGCGTGTGGTCACGTGGAGGTGGGAGCAGCATGTAGTCACCTGGCAGTGGAGGTGGGAGCAGCGTGGAGGTGGGAGCAGCGTGTAGTGTCCTGGCGGTGGAGGTGGGAGCAGCGTGTAGTGTCCTGGCGGTGGAGGTGGGAGCAATGTGTAGTCTACTGGCGGTGGAGGTGGGAGCAGCGTGTGGTCACCTGGCGGTGGAGGTGGGAGCAGTGTGTAGTCTCCTGGCGGTGGAGGTGGGAGCAGCGTGGAGGTGGGAGCAGCATATAGTTACCTGGCAGTGGAGGTGGGAGCAGCGTGTAGTCTCCTGCTGTTGCAGGGGACTGGTGCGGCTCTGCCTCACTTGCAGGGGACTGGTGCGGATCTCTCTCTCTTGCAGAGGATGGGTGTGGCTCTGCCTCACTTGCAGGGGACTGGTGCGGCTCTGCCTCTCTTGCAGGGGAATGGTGCGGCTCTGCCTCTTGCAGGGGACTGGTGCGGCTCTCTCTCTCTTGCAGGGGACTGGTACGGCTCTGCCTCACTTGCAGGGGACTGGTGCGGCTCTGCCTCACTTGCAGGGGACTGGTGCGGCTCTGTCTCACTTGCAGGGGACTGGTGCGGCTCTGCCTCTCTTGCAGGGGACTGGTGCGGCTCTGCCTCTCTTGCAGGTGACTGGTGCGGCTCTCTCTCTCTTGCAGGGGAATGGTGCGGCTCTCTTTCTCTTGCAGGGGACTGGTGCGGCTCTGAAGGCGCAACCAGCAGGCACTTTTCCTCTGCTGGTGCAGATGGGTACAGCAGGCATTCCTCTTCTGCTGATGGAGATGGGGACAGCAGGCATTCCTCTTCTGCTGGTGGAGATGGGGACAGCAGGCACTTTTCCTCTGCTGGTGGAGATGGGGACAGCAGACATTCCTCTTCTGCTGGTGGAGATGGGGACAGCAGGCATTCCTCTTCTGCTGGTGGAAATGGGAATAGCTGCCTCTCGGGCTTCGTCTGCCCGCCTACAAATACAACAACAATAATAATAATAATAATAATAATAATAATAATAATAATAATAATACAAACATATACACTAGCAGTCAAAAGTTTTAGAACACCCCCATTTTTCCAGTTTTTATTTAAATTTAAGCAGTTCAAGTCCAGTGAATAACCTGAAATGGTACAAAGGTAAGCGGTAAACTGCCAGAGGTTAAAAAAAAAGTTTAGGTTACCAAAAACTGAAAAATAATGTACATTTCAGAGTTACACAAAAAGGCCTTTTTCAGGGAACAAGTAATGGGTTAACAACTTACAGCTGTTCTGCAGCAATGGAAGTAAATTAAGCCTTGAAAGTTGATGCTAACAATTCCTACAGGTGTCCCAACTTTTGTTGATTACTTACAAACCCTCTGTCTGTATAAAAGCAGTGTTGGAACAGACTGTGTTACTACACCCTCTTAAGCATTATTTGGACAGTATTGTACTGCAGGAAGTATTATATTGCTCTCATAATGGTGAGAAAAAGGCAATTAACAAAGGAAAACAGACAGACCATTATAACCCTTAAAAGTGTAGTTCTTTCCTTTAGAGAAATTGCAAAGAAAGCCAAGGTGTCAGTGAGTACAGTTTCTTACACCATCAAAAGGTTCTTGGAAACTGGAGGAAACTCTGACAGGAAGAGGTCTGGCAGACCCAAAGCCACAACAGAATCAGAAGACAAGTTTCTGAGAGTCAACAGCTTGCGTGATAGGCGGCTCACAGGATAACAGCTTCAAGCACAGCTTAACACTGGTCGAAGTAAGCAAGTCTCAGTTTCAACTGTGAAGAGAAGACTTCGAGCTGCAGGTTTGACAGGTCGAGTGGCAGTAAGAAAGCCATTGCTAAAATGGCAAAATAAGAAAAAGAGGCTTGCCTGGGCCATGAAGCACCGCCAGTGGACTACTGAAGACTGGAAGAAGGTCTTATGGACCGATGAATCAAAATTTGAAATCTTCGGTTCATCACGCAGGGTTTTTGTATGCCGTCGAGTAGGTGAAAGGATGGTTCCTCGGTGTGTGACACCAACTGTCAAACATGGAGGAGGAAGCGTGATGGTCTGGGGCTCTTTTGCTGGATCCAGAGTCGGCGACTTGCACAGAGTGAGTGGCACCCTGAACCAAAACTGCTACCACAGCATTTTGCAGCGCCATGCAATACCCTCTGGTATACGCCTAGTTGGTCAGGGGTTCATCCTACATCAAGATAATGACCCAAAACATACCTCCAGGCTATGTCAGAACTACCTTAGAAGAAAAGAACAAGACGGTAGGCTTCAAATCATGGAATGGCCAGCACAGTCTCCAGACTTAAACCCCATCGAGCTGGTTTGGGATGAACTGGACAGAAGGGTGAAAGCAATGCAACCTACAAGTGCAACACATTTGTGTGAACTTCTGCAACAGTGTTGGGAAGAACTTTCCGAACAATATTTGATTTCCATTGTAGAAAGAATGCCACGAGTGTGTTCGGCTGTTATATCTGCAAAAGGTGGCTACTTTGATGAGTCAAAAATTTAGATTAAATTTTGTTAAACAAAACGATTCCATGAATTCTTTTTTATCTCCAATTGTTTATTTGTTCTATGCTTTAATTTCAGAGTACATTGAGACATTAAACTGCGTGAATTTCAATAAAAACTGGAAAAATGGAGGTGTTCTAAAACTTTTGACCGGTAGTGTATATACAAATAATACAGGGGCAGGGTGTACTCCGTCACATCTAGTCAGAGAAAAGCATGTATTATGCAGAATTAAAGCGAGATTGGAAGTCATTCTCACACTTGGTCCTTGACCTATGGGTTAGTTGCTTGAGGCTTTTAAAATAGAAACTGCTTGGATTGTTAATTCAGAAAGGAAGCCTGGCTCCCATTATGTTTTTGAATGTGTTCTGTTCAACATTTTTTTTTTATTATTGTGTATGGAAGCTTTTTCTACGAACTCCCCTCAGAGATGCTCACAAAAGATACAAAATATGTTTCTTTTTCTGTTAAGAAATGTAACTGCTGCACAGTTACTCCATCCATATAAGGTGATGTGCCAGTGTTTGTAGTTCTGTAGATTTTAAACATGTCTTTATTCATTTCAAAATGTTTATGTACTGGTGCAGACGATGTTCCATTTAACAAAAGTTTTCGCCAAGAGTTAAAACAGATAACAATATTTTGTAAGTTTTTCTAAAAGTGTATATATATATATATATATATATATATATATATATATATATATATATATATCATTTACTCTTTTCACATATGCCTATAATTGCACTGTATGACTTACCATTTCCATTTTTTATTTGCAGTTTTTATGGAGAACAACATCCATGTCAAAGTTACCTTAGCCTTAACATTGCTATTTGCATGATAAGTGTGAGATTAAAATGGTGCTGTTACCTCTGCCGAAAAAATAACACAAAACAAATTCGAATTTGCAACTATATTTAATTGCACTGAATTGGATGCAGACATTTATTTAAATATGCACTGTGAAAAGGGAACTTAAAATGCCTTTTGAGTTACTGTTTAAACAATTATACAACCCGTTGCTTGTGAAGCAGCTTAATACTCGAATCATCCTGGTTAATAAAAAAAAAAAAAAGTGTTTAAAATACTGGTCTTAAACTTGTCTGTGCAAATAATGACCTTTTTTAATAAACCCTTCAAAGATCGAGGCACAACATTGGTGGCAGTAGTGTAACATTTTGTGGAATGATTCGACTGGTTAGCCTAGGATCTTGCTGCTTCCCGGATCACTTGAAATAAGTTTCAGTACCTTTCGGCATTATGAACTGCTTCAGGCAACTTCAATCTATCCCAAAGCTTGGTGGTATCCTTACATTTTTCTCGACAGTCCCTGCTGAATCAGCGTTTTCATTCTTTCCGGTCAGGTAGTAGCAGGTGTACCCTGATAAAAGTCAGTAGATGCAGCTATTATTCTCATTCGAGAGTTGCTCTGAGCTTTTACACAGCAGCTGCTCAGGTTGCTAGGATACGGCCTGCATGGTGTCATGTGCGACTGTGTTATCTGGGATGAATCAATTCAATGGCCAATCGGTTTTAGACAGGTTCGATTTCTGTATTGGTACACCACTAAAACTACAGTTTTTAAATGTCTGTAAGACGGTTCTGGTTGTGAGATCAGACCAGTGTTTGGTTATAATCTCGTATACTTTTCCAAACCAGAAGCTGGGTCATTCTGAACTGTCATTCCGGCTTTTTGCACAGGCTGTTTATTCATTCATTCATTTCAGTAAAGTTACTGTCAAACAGTCATGTTATATTCTTCTTCTTCTTCTTCTTCTTCTTCTTCTTCTTCTTCTTCTTCTTCTTATTATTATTAGGTCTACATCTTCATAATAACTGTCACTTTGACTAGCGTATCTGTAGACTAGATGTTATCTTTTATATTTTATTTTGCCTGTATTTATACTTTTATTGCAAATGCTATTATTAAACAGGTTGCTTCTATTGTGTTGAGCAGATACATCTTGATTCCTGCTGTCTTTTGAAAACAAGTCTGTTTTATTTCAAATTGCACTTTGTATTGATGACATTTTTTATCAAAAATGCACAAGGCATTCGCTCAGATAACCCACCAAGGAGGTTGGGCTCTCTGAAATGGGAAAACAAGAGAATGGCAAAACACAGCACAAAACATTTTCAGGTAAGGTAAAGTTATAATTGAAAAATAACACATATAGAACATTATGTAGCTTAAACTATGAGACTGGATCTTTAACAGGGTAATTTCTGACATATGATGCAGCACTTAAATCTCAAGTACAATACCTCATAGAAAACAGGGTAGCGCTGGCAATGAGACTCATACCAGAAAGCTGCAGTTTAAGTGCTCATGCGCATTTTAATAACAAATACAAAACACCACACAAAACAACAAACAATACAGCACCGTACCCTACCTTCCCCATCACTGTCTTTCTTACACTCGTGATAACCCGTTTCACGCAGCCACATTCCCCCGTGTTTTTGCAAGGAAGAATTGAACCCCCCCCCCACACACACACACATATTACACTGGCAGGGCTTCCACCCTACCACATACCAGGAGAAGAAAAGGTTGGTTTGGTTTTATATTATTTTGTTGCAAACCTGATTCTGAGCATATCTCCAGTGCCTCAGTGGTAGAATGGAGTATAATTGTGTTGCAGACATTTCACAAAGATTGATATTAAGGGGTTATGGGTTGTCTAAGCTTTTAAAACTGTGAAAAAAAGCTAAAAGATAACCACAAAGCTTTCCACTCTTAATTGAAACAATAACCAACAGCATCACTTGGCTTTTTGCTTCTGTCAGGAGACCCTTATCTAATACAGCACACAAAGGAACATAATACAGTGCAATCTCAGTTTGCTTGTGGCATTTCATAGAATTATGACAGGTCAGTGAAAACAGCTTAATGAAGAAACAGGAGCTGCTGTTTTTTTAAAGGAAGCTCAATGTTTTTTAAAAAATTGTTTTAGATGTAGAAAGCAGGTGCCATTTTAGGAATATTGATTCATGCCTGCAGATGTCTCCTCTGTCTTACCCTACGGTATATGTCACTGTGATGGGGTGCCAGCTCGCCCCTATAATTTGTGTTTATTATTGTTATTTTTACTGTTGTTTTTCTTAGAATTCTTGTTTGTTTTGGATTGGCAGGGAGGGGGTTAAATTCCTCCCTGTAAAATACATGTGAGAATGTGGCTGGAGCCTTAAGTGTTTAATTGTTAATTATTAGTTAATTGGGCTCCAGCCACAGACTATAAAAGACAGCTGAAACCCTTTGTTAGGGGGAGGGTGATTTGGAGTGTTTTGTTTGAAGACAGAGACAGAGACAGAGACAGAGACGGAGACGGAGACGGAGACGGAGACGGAGACGGAGACGGAGACGGAGACGGAGACGGAGACGGAGACGGAGAGAGAGATGTTGTCTGTAAGCCTTTGTTTGATGTTTAAACCTTTTGTTTTGCCCTTGTGCCTTTTCATTTGTGTTTTGTCAATTAAAATATTTTGGTTTTACTGCATTTTCTGTCTCTGAGTCTTCCCTCTGCGGCTATCCTGCCACAGTCACCATGTGCTTCAGTCTGCAGGTTTACCAATCGACTCTCACCATTTGATTTCCGGTTGCAGTTGCTGGGTTGATGCTCTGTAAAGTTGGTTTCTAGACCTTCTAAAAACCAACAAAGGCTTTCTGGGATCCAACTGGATTCCCAAGTGGTGTGATTGCGGGGTCTCTTGACTCCCAGTCCTCAACTCTTAACAATCACACCCACTGCATCCTTGACACAGATAGTGTTCCCAGAAGTGACAGCAAATGTTTTCTGAACAAATATTCCATTGCTGTTTGAAATATCTCACAGTGCCTTTAGTGGTCATGAATTTCCGTACCACTATTTGAACAGTTTTTAGCCTTGTCAGGTGAGTCTAAAAGATACTGCTTTCACTTATGAAAAGCTTATCTTGCCATAGCTTCAGTATTCAATGGGCACAAAGGCCAGCTGGCAGTTCTGCCCCTGATTAAAGATGAGCACCAAGTGATCATACAGTACAGTAATTTGTTCCACAATTCATGCTTTTTTTTCGGCTTGGGAAGGATTTCTCCAAGACAAAGTTTTAGCTTTTTATTCCCTTTCATTAAAAATAAATTCAAATAATTTACAGGGCAGAACAACTCTTCTTGACTTCAAATTAAATGAAGTCATGTTTCACTTTGTAGATGTTTTCTTTTACTAATTCACACAAATAGCTGAGGTTTTACTTCCTTTGGGCAATGTGCTAAACTTGTAACAGATGGACACTGACATGGCTTTTATGCAAAGGAATGACTAAATAAAAACCTACAGGGTTTCATGAAGCCTTGGCATAGTTCAGGAGGCAGAACAATGTCCTATGGTAAATAAATGGTGTCCCATCTATTACTCTAGTTTACCATGCATTTTATTGCAGTTTTACCAGGATTTCCCCATGGTTATACTATGCATTTACCATAGTTTACCCTGGTTTGCCATGTTTATGCTTTAACATACCTTTCCTGTGCATTAAAATGCTTTCCTATTCTTCATCATGCTTTCACTATGCTTTATTACACCTTGCTATGCTTGTACTATGGTAAACGTTTATAAGGGACAGAACATTTGCACTGTGTGAAACCTTAGCTTGCACTAGCAGTGTTAACAGAACCTTAGCTTAAACCATATTCTTATTTGCTAAATTGAACCAATCCATCCTTCATCACCTCTGAAAACAGATAACTACTTCATTATACTGTACCTGTTTAACCTGGGTTAGAATGGCTCTCCAGAACTGGAGTGAGTCATCCCTGCCTTACACATATAACTGAAGTGGTCTATTTAAATCAGTGGTGTGCAGTGGGGCCATTCTAGCCCAGATAGTGGTTATAATCATACTCTTAATTATTTAATTGAACCAATTACAGCTCTGTTCAGGTATTTACTCATTAATTATTTAATTCGTAACTTTCAAACTCTGATGTGAAATGACTCTTGGGGACCACAGTTGTGCACCCCTGTGCAATATCAACACATCCTAAAACCTGATAACCCTGCTCTTTTTTACTGACCATCGTTCTATTGTATTCTCAGTGTCTTTAGTGATAAATAAATCACCCAAGTTGGAAAACACTGGCAGGAAAAATATGGAGAGTCTGATCAACCACCACAATCTCATAATGGAAATATGCAGTACACTGGCTGTTTCAGTTCAAAGATTCCGTGATTTGGGCTACTGTAGTATGTACAACATTATACACATCTACCGACTCAATCTGTTGTGACCTAGGTGGGCTTCCGTGTTGTGTTTTCTTTTAAATGTAGATGTTTCCGGAACATGCAGCCACTGCACTGGGGAACCATCCCCTTGAACAGGCACATACTATAGTGCCCATTGTGTAGTCACTGAGAACCCTTTACTTCCCCATTATTGTTGCTGAATAATTGCACACAGCTTATATAGGTCTAGTGGATTACATGACACATTACCCGACCACATACTATAGATTTGCATATATTGCTGACTTGGAGATTTTCCAATTTTACTCACATTCTCAAATTCGTTGGCCAGTCAATGTAGCTGATTGCTGGACACCCAGGTCAGCCACTCAGGAGCGGTACGAAAAGACATCTCAATTCCAATCAGAGGACATCTTGAAAGCAAATCAACTTGATAATCAGGCTGTCCATTGTAGGCTTGCAACTCGGAAGAGCTGATCAGCGATTGGTTGTTTCACTTAGCCTCAGCTACACTATCAGAGCTGTTTGAAAATTAATAGTAGCAACAAGGAACAACATTTTGAGCTATTAGCTTGGGTGAGTGAGTTGACTATGTAACCCTGAATTGTGCTGTTAGTATCAGTTACTACTACTTTTCTAAAGGATACCATCAGTTATAGGTAATACTTTAAAAATGAGCAGGACTGAAATCAATAAGCAGTACATTATAAGTGTAGACTGGATACACTAGGGTGAGGCAATACTTAACTATTTGATGCAATCTTTAATGAGCACATGAAGTTCTTTATATCTTATTTCTTTATTATTTCATTCACATTTTTGTTTATGTCCAATAGCATTCCCTTACAGCAGCAAATCCCAATAACAGCTCAGGAGAACTGAAGGTCAGTGGGTGTCTTCCGATCCCATAACCAAGCCAGTTGCCACGAAGGCCAGCCCTGCAGGTGTCCGCTTGAGCTCACAGTTGCCTGGACAGTAGGGTCTACTGTAGCGTGAAGATGAGAAACAGTTCCTGCTGAAATGACAACACCAATGCAATGCTGCCTCTGGAATCCCCAGCGAATACCAGCGATCTCGCACAGCCAGGACGTGAAACTGTGTTCCCCTGATTGTATGACTATACCTGCCTGTAACAGGGGGGAAGTGTTATGTGTGTGGATCATCACTGAATACTAATGAGGCAGACAGAGCATTTGGCATTGACACGCCACACAGGCACGCAGGTTTTATTCAACACACAGGCTGTCACTAGGGTACCAGCAATGGTAGTTCTAGTGTCAGAGTTAATAAAGAAAATAAAACAAAACAAAACAAAGCTAAAAATAAAAGTTTGCCACACAAGGCGAGCGCTAACCTCATTAAAAGAGACGTCCTGCTCCAGGAACCTACTACACTACATAAACCCTCTGTGACAAAGTGGTTTGCAGTGCGCAGGTGTAGAGGTGATGCAGTGCTCAGTAATAACAAACACAACACAGTTCACTGTGAAAAAGAGCTCTTTATTTGTGCTGGGTTGCTTGTTTGGCAACTTTAATAATAATACCTGGCTCTACACAAAGATGTGTATAGCGCAGATAAACCACAGGGTTCAGTCCCGAAATAATAATACTAATAATGACACACAATTCATACACACACGATCCAACGGTGAGTGCTCCTAGTGCAGGTGGTGATTTAAAACAATAATCAGTGACACCAATAGTGCTGTGTAGTCCAGGTTTGATGTTGGCTTAGCGCGACATCCCAGATATTTAGCTGTCTAGAATAACAAATAACAACATTTATTGTTGACATATAAGACATATAAGGCAACACTAAACACTCCACAGTTTGTATGTCCCTTACAGGTCTTTCCGTAACCATAACAACGGAACAGATTGCTTTGCCACATCCCCTGATATACCTTCAGTCCCGCCCCTTTCGGTAGCGAGTGCAATTACGTATCCGCCAATCCATGACTGACACATCGCCTACCGTATTAAGGCGATGACTTCTGGTATTGTGACTCCGCCCTCTTTCTGGATGGCCAACTTCCAACTGACCCTGGAATGAACTGTCAAACCATCCAGTCCGGGGCTCACTGTTCCTGTTACACAGCACCCTCACAGGTCGGGGTGGAGATTGTTGACTAGGATTCATTCGCTCTCTGTCACACCCTCTCTATACTGTTTGGGATCAACATCCTCTAAACTAACCTACCACTATTGCTCCTGAAGTCTTGGCCTCCCAGCAACTCTGGGTCATTGCGATGGTCCTGACTGAGCAGAGCCTTTACAGGCACCGTCTTGCAGTTGAAGGGTTCCATAGCTGTCCTCCTTGATGTCAACAAAGCGCCCCTGTGTGTACCATGACAGTGCAGTCACCTCGAGCTGTGGCACAGACACCTTTTGAGATGTGTGCCGCCTCCCCGGGCACGCCCCCCAGCCAATCCAGACCTCCCGATCAGCTCAGCATCGGGCGACCCCACCTGCTCAATTAGTTGCCTAGCAACGCATCTCCTACACCGTGTCCCAGCTGCACACATTTGCGCAAGAACCAGCGACAGGGCACTCCCTGTCGTCACACTGCCGCAGCAATGTTTTGTTTTATTTGCAAAGGCCAGCATGCAATTGCAAAATTAAATCCATTTTGACGTTTCTGATATCAAAAAGTATACTATGCTCTGAAAAAATGATTGATATCAAAAATAGAATTACTGATGTCCAAAAAAAATGAAAATATTTTTGATATGAGTAATTGTAAAAACCTGCAGCTAAACCTCCCGCTGATGGATGACCACCAAGAACCCCTTGTAGTGACCCCCAAGTGACGATTCCTCACACACTGAAACTGTGGGACAGGTGAACAGCACGGTTCAATACCGTATGTGCTCCGACAAATAGGGATAGATGTATCATTCAGGGAGACCCCTACATCAGCGAGCCAACATGGGTGAGAGGACTCCACCATACCATTGACTCAAAGTTAATATTAATGAAAATGAAACGTTTCACTCAACAATGATACACTAAAAAGGGCAGAGAAAGCAGTACAGAAGCTAATTACCTGCTCCAGTGTCACCATCACATCATCCAGCAGTGACCTGACCTGGCCTATAGGTGTGTGTGTGTGTGCTTGGTGTGTCACTAAACCTGGTGAAGAAAACCAGCAGCGCCCTCCGAAAGTGACAGACACGCTTCATATCAGAAGTAATTACTATGAAAGTCTTTCTGCAAATTAATTCCATATGGTACTTACAGTAAGTCAAGGTCTGATAATTACTGAGGTAATGAAACAAGAACAAACATCAATGACAGCTCTTTTTTTCCTTGAAACAGAATGCACACTGTTAAATAATGTTTTTTTTTTTCTGCGTAGTCATTTGTTTGTCCCAGAAATAAGTTATCTCCTGCTGGGAGTGTAGACTTGTTACACGAATAGCTTACTGAAATAAACCTTTGCTCTAAACACCTGGTGGTCTGAAATGAAACCGTCTGGCATTATTAATAATAATAATAATAATAATGAGAACTCAAGGTAAGCAGTAATTGCAGAGTTTTCATTGAGTTGGAGAATATCTGGTGTAGCAGAACAGGGAGGGGGTTAAAATCCTCCCTGCCAACAACATGTGTAAATGTGTTTAATTATTGTTTGTTAATTTATTTAATTAATTATCACCTGCACCTGGCTATTATTGTAAATTAGAGCCAGGTGCAGAATATTTAAGGAAAGCAGTTAGTATCTTCTGGGCAACTGTTGTGTGAAGTGCCCAACTGTGTGTTGTAAGAGTAAGCAAACAGGAACTGTGTGTACTGTTTCATATTCGTGTTTAAAACTGTGTGTTTTTGCTATTTGTCAGGTAAACGGCTTAACCGTCCTGTGAGCTAGTCATGAACCCTGCAAATGTTTAGTTAGCGCCAGAAGGAGCCAGATGTTTATTTTGTTTATTTTGTATTATTAAACGTGCATGTAAGCGCTAAAAAAAATGTTTGTGTCGGGTCTGTGGTTTTTAAAAGGGGCAAACGAAAGACGGTGAGTGTGGCTGTGTTACACTGGGTAGCATTTAGATTTGACCCATGTACAGTAAACAGGTGGAGACAACGTACAATAAAACCTGCATAATCCGGCATCATTTGGGACCAGAAAATTATGCTGAATTAGACAGTATGCTGGGTTACAGAATTACTGTAAAAATTTACAACTGTGCCTAAAAAAGGTAAAAAGACAAAACTATTTGAACCCCTTACCTCAATAACCGCCACGGCAGTAATTCTTTGATGGTTTGAGGTTTTCACATTTAAATTTCTCTGCATGTCTGAAAGTTATGCGGTTGTCCGTTTTCCTAAATGCATGTATTAAATACCCTGACGACGTTTGAAAGGCAGGATCATGAAAATAAGGAAGTGTGGCAAAGTGGTTTGCAGTGCGCATGTGCAGTGGTGATGTGATTGTGGAACAGAAGACAAACAACAAAGTTCATGCTCCAAACAGGTTTTATTTCCCTTTATAATCCTGGTCTGGTGACCAAAAAGAATAACCCAGGCAATACACACCTATGTGTATTGCGCTGGCAAAACAACGGGTAGCAGTCCCAAAATAATATTACACAGGTTGCAGTGATGAAGACAGTAAGACACACAGTAAGACACAGACAAAGACACACACGATCACAAGTCCAAAATGAGTGCTATAGTGCTCGGGGTAAAATACAATTTATCATGAACAAAAGTGCAGTGTTGTGCGGGTTTAGTGCTGGCATGTAACGACAGCTCCAGATCGTGTTAGCTGTCTAATGAGAACAAAAAAGTAGATTTTAGACATGACAACACAAACAAAACACTCACGATAACAATACGTTTCTCCTTCGGGTTCAGTGTTAACCATACAAAGGAACAGATCACCTCTTACGTCCCCTTATGTACCGTCAATGAAATCCCCTTGGTTAACAATTGCAACCGCTCCCCTAATCAGCGGCTGCCACATCGTTTCCCTTCCAGGACGATGACTTGGTGTACCATAGCTCCGCCCCCTTTCTAGATGGCCGACTTCCACCTAACCCTGGGAATTCATTGTCTGGCCATCCAGTCCAGGGCACTCTGTTCCCTTTAGACAGCACCCTCACAGGTTGGGAGGGAGATTTATCACCAAGAATTATTCTTTCTCTGTCACAGGAAGTTATAATCCTGTCCACCTAGAACCACCTAAGCAGCCATTTTGACTGCCTTTTACAATACATGTTTTTATTTTGAATATAACCTACAACCTCTAGTGGACCTGGCAGCCATCAATTCCTTCATTTTGTACTGGGGAAAATATCAGGAGAGATTTTATCTTGAAGCTAGCCACAGTGCTTCAGTAGAAACATTTCGATCAGAAAACTGCAAATCAGCAGGCTGCTGCAGCTTAGCCTCGATTCAGTGCTGCACCAAGTGACACATGCAAGAAAAAAGTTTTAAATTAAAAAATAATTTAATTTACAGTTTTGTATGTACGTATACCTTTTTACACACTACTTTCTTTTGAAATGTTAGTTTTTCATTTTTTGAAGTAGTGCTTTATATGTTTAATTGTTCATTTAAATACAGCGTTTTGGCTGTGCAGATGTTTGATATGATGTGCTTGAATAAAACTTTTGAGTTGTATCCGATAGTTTGTCTTTCATTTTAATATTGATGTTGTTTAAAATGTAACCGGCACAATGACTGCTGCCGGCGATTTTAGGTACGAGTATATCCACGGCGGTTTCTAGGTGCGAGTATAACCATGGCGGTTCTAGGTACGAGTATATCCACTGCGGTTCTAGGTACAAGTATAACCGCAGCGGTTCTAGGTACAAGTATAACCGTGGTGGTTCTAGGTACGAGTATAACCGTGGTGGTTCTAGGTACGAGTATAACCGTGGCAGTTCTAGGTACGAGTATATCCATGGCGGTTCTAGGTACGAGTATAATAGATACACCACTTGTCCATTGTAGCAGGCAGTGCTCCGACAAATAGGTTTTGTAACTCACATTTCTATACTGCAATGTATTCAGTAACGTGAGTGTGAATTGTGCAAACTGTCGCTAAATTAATTGAATTGTTTTACTTAATTGTTACCAAAAGCACACACCTGCCTGTGAGGATCGTTTACATCAATCAGACCTATACCTAGGAGGCCATTCGGCCCATCTTGCTTGTTTGGTTGTTAATATGATTAATCGTTGTTACAATTAAATACATTTACTAAACTGCTGAAGCAATTCACACTTACTTTACATGTCGAATACATTGCAGTTTAGAGAGGTAAGTTAAAAAACCTGACCTGCCTTAATGTGTCCCGAGATTCTGGAACCTGCTGACAACCCTACCTGAGAGGTATGAGGAAAAATAAAACTGTGATGAGTGACCTGAACGATCTCCCTGCGAAATAAAACCCACGTTGATTTAAATGCACCATGTGTTTAACACATATCAAATAGGCTATGAAATAGTTTAAAATTGATTTTAATAAAACACAGCAGTTCCCAAATGGTTCCACTTGTATTGGCACATTACAATAACATAACATTTAATTTACTAAAGCATATTGTTCAACAACGTCTTGCACATCTGACAGTTGTAAAGTTACAAAAAATATATATTTCTGTGCACCAATTTTTAATTTTTTTTTAATCTCACTATGATCTCTAGAACACATTTGACAGACAAAGCAACAAAGCACAAAAATCTACAAGATTTTGCCGTTACTATATATTAGTATTACTATATATCTCTGGGAGGGCTCTTGGAGTCTGTGGAGGGCTTTCAGGCTCTCCATTCTCCCTGGTGGGTCAAACAGAGCAGAAAGGTTCAGATCAGTGTCAAATGGGTCTGGGTCAAGTACTGGTGGTGGAACCTCGACCTGGCTCCATGCCTCAGCATCTCTCAACACATCAGCATTATCCAGTGGTGTTCAAGCCTTATAAGGTTTGAACATATCATGACGCACAACCTTTCCTTTAGCATTGGGAGTCTTTTTAACAGAAGAACCGCCGAGATTTTGGACTACCAAGATGATCGGATATATTGTGAGAAGTGTTGAATTTAAATCAAGGGAAGTAATGTTAAAACTCTACAATGCATTAGTAAGACCTCACCTAGAATATTGTGTTCAGTTCTGGTCACCTTGTTACAAAAAGGATATTGCTGCTCTAGAAAGAGTGCACAGAAGAGCAACCAGAATTATCCCGGGTTTAAAAGGCATGTCGTATGCAGACAGGCTAAAAGAATTGAATCTATTCAGTCTTGAACAAAGAAGACTATGCGGCGATCTGATTCAAACATTCAGAATCCTAAAAGGTATAGACAATGTCAACCCAGGGGACTTGTGTTCTTATGTTCTTATGTACATACAACCGCCACACCTGTAAAATGTGTGGCTCCATTTTAAAACGGCTTTGATATGAAAATGAAAAATAAACAATCGGATACAACCTAATATTTTTATTTATGAACATCATACATAACATTTTCAGAGCAGAAACGCCGTATTTACATTGAAAATGAAACTTTTTTCTTATTTTATTCATAAAGACCACATATACATAAACATGAAAAACTGTAATAAAATAAACTTTACGCAATAAACTTCTGTATAAACAGATGTAGAAAGCTGTATGCACATATAACATAATAAAACATAAATAACTAGTTATAAAAATAGCACAAAAAAATATAACATAACTTATGCAATGTGAAAGCGCTTTGAGTGAAACAGAGTACATTTGCCACAGACTTGTCTTTTCACAATGGACGCAGACAAAAGTTATGTTTTTATTGCATTTAGCAACCTGGCATTGTCTTTTACTCATAGTGTCAGTGGGAGCAGTGCTGGCTGAAGGTTGAAGGGCATTTGCCAGCCGGCTTTCGTGTCTCTTATCAAAATGTTTCTGCCGTAGCTTCAGGGCTAGCTGCAAAATGAAGTCCCTCCGAGTGATTCTGTTGACGGTGCACTCCTTGTACAAAACCAAAGCATTGATGGCTGCCGGGTCCAAAACATTATAAAAACCAGCCACAGGCCACCTGCGAGTACCACCTTTGACAGAATACAGCCGTGCCATTTGATCCAGTATATCCACACCGTACTTCGTTGCGTTGTAAAATGCAACAGTCTCTGGCTTTCGTTTAGCATCAGTCCCGATGGTCACTGATTTGTGCAGAGCTTAGAATACGCACAGTTATATGATATGATATGATATGTAGAATGTAGAATGACTTTCATCAGTGTTTCAAGCACTCAACAGGATTATAATACGTTATTCACAATGACGTTGATTTTATTAAAAAATTGTTGGCTATACTGTATTGATTTCAATACGCCGCATAAACGGCGGTTGAAGAAGCAAGTGCTTATAACTTATTCATTTTTATGATTCTGCAGCTGAAACACCGTATGGGTATTTAATTCAAATATTTAGTCACACTTAAGAACGGACATGCACGAGATATTCACATAAGCAGAGATATTTAAATTTGAATTGCAAAAGCCGTTCAAAAAACGGCTATGGCGATGCTAGTGTTCATGTGGTAGACAAGGTCGTCTAAGTGACCCAATACAAAATATGGCCCATCATAAGCTGGCAGGAATCTGCAAACCCGATTTCTGGCATGTTTAGTGCCTTTTATCAAATACCAGACAGCATGACCTATTTGGTACATAAACTGATGGGCTCTCTTGTCATATTGCTTCTTGGCTCACTCTGAAGCTTGGCTGAGGGCCTCTCGAGCTATTCGGTGTGCTTGTTCCATTTGCTCCTGTAGCTGTATAACATACTCAGGTTCGGTCATGGAAGACTCATAATCTGGTGGGCGGTCTGCCACCAAATCCTTGGACTCTGTGATTTCATGTCCTAGGAACATAATGTTAGGTGTCATGCCCATAGAGCTGTGCTTGGTGGCGCGATAGGCCATTAATGCAAAAGGAATCATGATATCCCAGTCCGAGTTGCAGCGTTCAGCTGTAATGGCCAGGATCTTCTGCAGGGTGGCGTTAAATCTTTCCACTTGGCCGTTGGATTACGGTCGAAAGGGTGTGGTCTGCATCTTCTCAATTCCCAGTAGTGCACACATCCTCTGAAAAACATTGGATTTGAAATTGGAGCCTTGGTCACTGTGCAGTATATAAGGTATGCCATACCTGTTGACCCAGCCAGAGTGTCAGCTACAGTTACAGTTCTGACATCTGGAAGGGGATATGCCTCCACCCACTTGGTAAAATAATTTTGCCCCACTAATATGTAGCAGTTGTATCTATTCGTCTCATTAAGTGGGCTCATTAAGTCCATGGCAATTCTTTCCATTGCAGCGCCAACTCGAACAGTCCCCGTTGGTGCTTGTGGAGTTTTAGGAGGCCTAGCTCTGGCTGCACAGCTGGCATGGGTCTGACGTCTTCACGCATCTTGTACCAGTAGTATCGGGTCTGTACACGAGACAGGATCCGTTCCAGACCAAAATGTCCCCCAACAGGACCATCGTGCATGTGCCTCATAACACTTCCATGGAACACTTTGGGCAAAATGACCTGCGGCTGAAATTGGGAGCCATCTTGGGAGTGGAAAAGGTGAACTTGACTGCCATCTCTTAGTTGCAGTCTTTTCCATTGAGTGCAGTATGGCTTACTGGGCGAAACTTCAACACTGGTCCAATATCTGGGTTATCTGCCTGTGATTCTCTTAACTGTTCAATAGTCCATCCACTAAACAGTGGAGGGTTCATCACTGGGTTAGAAATGTTGGTGGAGCAGATCAGTTGTATGTTTGCCTCCACAGCAGGTTACAGGAATCCATTACTGGACAGTTTGAAGACCCCGTGGAACTTGAATCCTCAGTAGTCGCTTCGTCAGGTCCTTCCACCACCACTAGACCTGGCACTGGGGATCTGGAGCTCACACATTCTTCAACCAGACAGTTTTCTGGGAAATCCAAGTCACACTAAACCTCTTGGTCATAACTGCTTGTTGTCTGGCACCATGCTTGGCACAGTACAGGGACAGGTCTTCGGACAGGGTCTACAAGCCATGCTGTCGGCATTTCCGTGATGACGTCCTGGGCGGTACTTTTGAAGTCGTACTCACCAAGCTTCTCGAGCCAGCGAGCAAGCTGCCCTTCTGGTTCCTTCATACGCATTAACCAGCGCAGGCTGCTATGATCAGTTCTTACTGTGAAAAACCTTCCCAGGAGGTACTATCTAAAGTGAGAGGTGAATGCTACAACTGTGAGAAGCTCTCTACGGGTTGTGCAGTAATTCTGTTCTGTGGTAGACAATCTCCTACTGCTGTATGCCAACAGGCATTCCTTTCCCTCCTGGACCTGGGAGAGAACAGCTCCTATTCCGTAGCTACTCGCATTTGTGTCCAGAACAAGGCCACCACCATCTTGGGGGTAACCTAGGATAGGGGCAAAAGCCAGGCGGTATTTGAGCTTGTCAAATGCCTCCTAGCAGACATCAGTCCAGACAAATCAGGCATATTTCTTAGTCAGTGCATGTAACGGCTGGGCAATAGTTGCAAAATCCCTCACAAATCTTCGATAATGTGATGCAAGACCAACAGATTGACGAACCTCTGAGACATTGTTCAGGGTAGACCTTTCTTGGACTTTCTGAACTTTTGGGGGGTCAGTAGCAATTCTCATCTAGGTGACAACATGCCCCAGGTATGCGACCTGTGGGCAAAACAGACAGCATTTGGCAGGCTTGAGTTTTAGGTTGGCGCTGTGCAGTTGATCAAACACTTGACACAACCTAGTAAACATCTTCTCCACACTGCTCCCAAGCACAATGATGTCATCTACAGTGCCTTGCATAAGTATTCACCCCCCTTGGACTTTTCTACATTTTGTAGTGTTACAACCTGGAATTAAAATGGATTTAATTAGGATTTTTTGTCACTGATCTACACAAAATAGTCCATAATGTCAAAGTGGGGAAAGAAATATACATATTTTTCAAAATTATTTACAAATAAAAAACTGAAAAGTCTTGATTGCATAAGTATTCACCCCCTTTGCTGTGACACCCCTAAATAAGCTCTGGTGCAACCTTCAGAAGTCACATAATTAGTTGAATGGAGTCCACCTGTGTGCAATTAAAGTGTCACATGATCTCAGATTAAATACACCTGTTTCTGGAAGGCCCAAGAGTTTGTTAGAGAGCATATCTAAACAAACAGCATCATAAAGACCAAGGAGCTATCAAAACAAGTCTGGGATAAAGTTCTGGAGAAGCACCAATCAGGGTTGGGTTAAAGAATATGGCACAACCGCGACTTTGCCTAGAGAAGGCCGTCCACCAAAACTCAGTGACCAGGTAAGGAGGGCATTAGTCAGAGAAGCAACCAAGAGGCCAATGGTAACTCTGAAGGAGCTGGAGAGATTCACAGCTGAGATGGGAGAAACCGTCCATGGGACAACCATAACCCAGACGCTCCACAAAGCTGGGCTTTATGGAAGAGTGGTGAGAAGAAAGCCATTGCTGAAAAAAACCCATATCAAATCCAGTTTGGATTTTGCCAAAAGGCATGTGGCAGACACAGCAAACATATGGAAAAAGGTTCTCTGGTCTGATGAGACCAAAATTGAACTTTTTGGCCTTAGCGCAAAACGCTATGTGTGGCGCAAAGCCAACACTGCTCACCACCCTGAGAACACCATCCCCACAGTGAAGCATGGTGGTGGCAGCATCATGTTATGGGGATGCTTTTCATCGGCAGGGACTGGGAAACTGGTCAGGATTGAGGGCAAGATGGATGGAGCCAAATACAGGGAAATTCTAGAGGAAAACCTGTTTCAGTCTGCAAGAGACCTGGGACTGGGGCGGAGGTTCACCGTCCAGCAGGACAATGACCCTAAACACACAGCCAAAGCTACACTGGAGTGGTTTAAAAACAAGAACCTGAATGTCTTAGAATGGCCCAGTCAAAGCCCAGACCTCAATCCGATTGAGAATCTGTGGCAAGACTTGAAAATTGCTGTTCACCAATGGTCCCCATCCAACTTGACAGAGCTTGAGCAATTTTGCCAAGAAGAATGGGCAAAATTGCAGGATCCAGATGTGCAAAGCTGGTAGAGACTTACCCAAAAAGACTCACAGCTGTAATTGCTGCCAAAGGTGCTTCTACCAAGTATTGACTCAGGGGGGTGAATACTTATGCAACCAACAAATGTCTTTTTTTTATTTAATTAACTTTTGTGTCACAATAAAAAATATTTTGCACCTTCAAAGTGTTAAGTATGTTGTGTAAATCAAATGGTAAAAATCCCAATTAAATCCATTTTAATTCCAGGTTGTAACACTACAAAATGTGGAAAAGTCCAGGGGGGGGTGAATACTTATGCAAGGCACTGTAAGTATACTAAACACATCTCCCATTGCATGCCCGTCCATTAGATGTTGAAATGTTGCCGGCACATTGCAGAGCCCAAATGGCATGACATTCCATTCAAAGAGACCTTTCCATCTACAGAAGGCAGCTGCTTTACACGCCCTGGGGGTCGGCTCCACCTGCCAGTACCCCGATGCCAAATCCAATGTTGAGAACCACTTGGCATTGGATAATGTATCCAAGGTGTCCTGGATCCGTGGCAGTGGGTATGCATCCTTAACCATGCTCTCATTTAGGGCATGATAGTCGACAACAGTCAAAAAGTTTGATCCTTTTTACGTACCATCACTATTGGTGAGGCCCAATCGCTATTGCTTTTACGTACCAAACCAGCTTCTAATGCTCTGTTCAATTTGGAAATCTGCATCCTGCTGTTTTTCTTTGGCCATGCGGCATGGCTGCTACTTCACAGGTGGCCCCTCCATTGCCTGAATATCGTGTTGCATTAGGCTGGTGTGGCCCAAGTCTCTCGGCCCAGTGGAGAAAACGTCAACATATGGAAGCAAGTGAGCTAATTCTAGTCGTTCAGAGTCTCTTAGCCCTTCAGAACTGTCTGTAAGAGTGCATGCAAATGGTCAGGTACAGCATAAGGCTTGTTCTTGCATTGCTGCTGAGCATTACCAATGCTTGAGATCTGTGTGGACCTGACAGTGGATTCAAGTTCCGCAGGTTGCAAAAGGCCTGCTAAAGCACCGCTCTTCACAGTTACTGGCACAGTTCCTGGGTTGTATACCCTTACAGGAACTTTTCCTTGGGCATACTCTGTATCGACCAAAACTCAGGCTACCAATACTTGGTGCCTCTCAACAAACCCCCTGGCAGGACTCAAAATCGCTTGACCCACTAATGAGCTGCGACATTACCGGGCACAATGTATTCTCGCCCTGATTCAAGAACTACCGTTCGCGCAATACAAACTACATGCACCCTAGTTTTATAGCTAGGAGCAAAATAAGACACTATTTCTCCAAACAAAATTATTCTCTGGTCCCCAAAACCCAAGCGTGCCCTAGACTGTTCCAAAAACGGTGTCCTAATATTGCTTCAGTACATCTGCTACCAGAAAATTGACACTTACTGACTGAGTTCAAAACTGAATAGGGATATTCTACTTCCCCCACCACTACAACAATGGCATGACTGATGCCCTGCAGGGCTCTCACGTGTGACTGTTCAAGGGGAGGCTGAAGATCAGTTGGTATACTGTAGTAATATTGGTGAGGCAAAATATTTCTCCGTGCACCACTGTTTAAAAGAGCGCAAACTTCCATGTCATAAATTAAAATGTGAATAGACATTTCAGGCCCTTGTCCTTTAACTGTGAGGACAGTATCACTAAGCCTATAATTTTGTTTCAGGCCACTGGGCACATTCACCCCATGCTGTGAATTATTGTGCGGTTTACCAGTTCTCCTCGGTGAAGGGCATTCACGGTACTTATGCACCATCCCAGAGCAGTTGTGGCAGATTTTCTCACTCCAGCCCTTTTTCTTTACAGCGAAATTTCTATTTTGGTATTTTGCATTCTTATTCTGTCTCAGATTTCAAAAACACAGATTTCGGTGTTTTACAATCTGGCAAGGCACTTAAATCAGTTATATTGTGTTCACTGTCTGTTGTTTCTCAATCAGAAAAGTCTCCTACAGCCACTTTCCTTATTCTACACTCAGATTTGCTCTTTTCCCCTAACTGCATGAGCTGAGTAACACTTCTAGTAGCTCTTCTAGTTGCTTCGAATCTGTGCACTATTTTGTAATCCGTAGCCAAATTAGGTGGTCGCTTTTCCAATAACTTTTGCACCAACTCAGTCTCTCCCAGAGCATTTGTGAAAATCTCAACACTTCTCGCATCCTGGTCAGTCTCAGAATGGTCTGCATACACTATAGAAACGTTCTCATAAACATCATCAATGAGAACATGTAGTGCTTCCCGGATTCTTTGGGGTAATTCTATGCCAAGTGTTGTGTCCTATGATAATTCCTTATTTAGTTTCAACAGTAGATGGCGCTGTTATAAGGATATATATATAGGCATGCTTAGAAAATACTGCGAGGAGTTGAATAAGATGGCGTTGCAATAAAGAGTTGAAATTTATACAGCCTGCTTCTTGCTTCAATATACTACTAAAAACACCACAAATTGGCGACGAGGATGACCGCTGCTACTGTTCCCTTACCTGCTCCCTTTCTGCCTTGCCTGGGAGAACCTACAATTCAGTTTAAAATATGGAAGAAAATGTTGGAAAACTACATGCTAGTGATTGATGCAACCGGAGCCGCATGGCCTGAAGCCCGACAGCGTGCTGTTTTACTTCACTGTCTGGGAACTGAAGGACAACGGATTTTCTATACGCTACCCGATACAGATAGAACTTACGGTTCTGCTGTGACTGCTTTAGAGAAGCACTTTAGTCCGAAAATTAACGTTGTTGCTGAACGCCATAAATTTCGCCAGCGTGCTCAAAGGCCTGACGAAACCATAACCCAGTACACTGCGGCCTTGCATGAGTTAATTGCACTCTGTGACTTTGGGGATATGGAGGATGAAATGTTAGGAGATCAACTTGTGGAACGTGCTTCAAATTACAGAATAAAGGAAAGGTTACTGTTGGAGCCAAAACTTACCTTAGAGAAAGCTCTGGAGATGGCATGCCAAATCGAGTCAGCTATTCAAAGCGCCAGTTTGCTAAAAAAAGAGGACTCAGTTCCAGTGCAAACGCTCCATGCCAGATATTCAAATAAGCCTACACGTCAGCGAGATAAGGACACATCTACAGCCTTAACTAAAACTAAAGGAGCAGATTATCCGGCTAAGCAAAACCGCATTTCCTGCTATCGGTGCGGTTCTTCGACTCACCTGGCAAATGCTTCCACCTGCCCTGCTTCAAAAGTTAAATGCAACAACTGCAGCAAAATTGGACATTTCGCGAAAGTGTGTCGCTCTGCCAACAGACATGTGGTACGTGAAATTGTTGTTCTTGAACTTACAGTACTATACATGAATGATGCTGTCTCATACAAAGACAAACTTGTCTGTACTGTGCAAATTGGAGTGTCGGATACTCATAGCTACAATATTGACCTCATTGTGGATACAGGTTCGTCAGTCTCTATACTGCCTCAGGACTTATATCAGCAATACTTTGCCAACTGTCCTTTAAATGAACCCAAAGTGAGACTGGTAACATACTCCAAAGAGGACTTACCTGTACTTGGATGTTTGTCTGCTCGTGTTCTGTACGATGGTATGACTGCCCTTGCTACCTTTTACATCGTTCAATCTGGATCGCCTTTACTGGGCATGGACTTGATCAAAGCTTTACGGTGCCACATAGTAGGCGACACAGTTTTGACCTCGGAGCAAAACTTACCTGTGCTAGAAACGTCTGCTGGGACCGTTGTGGGATGCGCTAAAGGATTTGTACACAAGATTAAAATTCAAGATAGCCATTGTACCTGTTCAACAAAAATTACGGCGAGTGCCGTTCTCGGTTAGAAATGCTGTCTCGGACAAATTAAAAAGGCTACTAGCGACAGGCATAATTGAAAAAATCGATGCATCACCCATTGTGGTCATTCAAAAGAAAACCGGCGGAATTCGCATTTGCGTGGACTTGTGGGAACCTAATAAAGCTATAGTAGTTGATAGTCACCCCTTACCACACATGGAAGAACTCTTTACTGAGTTAAGAGGCACTACAGTCTTCTCTATGATAGACCTTGCCAGCGCTTACCATCAGGTTGTTCCACATGAAGACAGCTGGGATTTAACAGCATTTATAACACATGACGGACTGTTTCGATATTGCAGAGTACCGTATGGATTAGCATCAGCGCCTGCCGCATTTCAAAAACTGATGGCAACAATCTTGCATGGGTTACCAGGTGTACAAAATTACCTGGACGACATCATTGTCTATGGTCGCTCTGCCGCTGAACACAATGCTAATCTGCGTACAGTTTTACATCGTTTACAAGATGCTGGATTACAATTGAACACTAACAAGTGCAAATTTAATCAGACAAGCCTGCGCTTCTTGGGACATATCATTTCAAAAGACGGTTTACTTCCTGATACAGACCATGTCATTGCTATAACCTGCTCCTACCGATGTAGCTTCACTCCGCTCCTTCCTGGGACTCACTTCCTGGTACAGAAAATTTTTGCCTAATTACGCTACAATAGTTGAACCACTGCGCGCTTTGCTTAGGACTGGGACGGACACTGCTTTCACATGGTCAGCTCAGGCTAAGGAAAGTTTTGAAACATTTAAAAGGCTGATTGTTGAAAGTCCTGCACTTGCTATCTTTGGCTCGACTCTTCCAACATTCGTGTCGACTGATGCATCTGACTATGGCGTAGGGGGAGTGCTCACCCAGCTGCACCCTGACAACACTGAACGCGCTATTGCCTTTGCATCCCGTACACTGTTACCTGCCGAAAGTAAATATTCGACAGTTGAGAAGGAAGCTCTTGCTTGTGTCTGGGCGATAGAAAAATGGAGAACTTATTTATGGGGACTTCACTTTACACTGAGGACTGACCACCAAGCACTGACCACACTGCTGGCTACTAAAGGCATTGGTCGAGCTGGAATGCGGATTGCTAGATGGTCGGCTCGTTTGCTCTGTTTCACTTATGATGTCACATACCGACCTGGATCACAAAATTGTACTGCTGATTGCTTGTCCAGACTGCCTCTGCCTAATTCCAATGACTCTGTGCAAGACACCGAACCTGAACTGATTGCTGCTGTTTCAACTGCACTTGCTGCTTTGCCCATATCAGATTTTACTGCTGCTTGTGAAGCGTGCCCCGAACTCTCAAAACTGCGAGCCCAAATAGATAAAGGCTGGCCTAACTCAGCTAAACAAGTTCCTCCTGAAATCGTGGCTTACTTCCCTCTTCGTCACGAGTTGGCTGTACAAGATGCGTATATCCTGAGAGGTAGCCACCGTCTGATCGTGCCTATAACGCTGAGAACTAGGCTTGTTCATTTAGCTCATGAAAGTCACCAGGGCATGCTGCGCACTAAACAACGCCTCCGCGATTTGTACTGGTGGCCAAAGATGGACATACTTGTACAGTCGGTTATATCGTCTTGCCTATCCTGCCAGCTAAACGACAAAACAGCAAAAACATCTGCTGCTCCGCTTCAGCCAGTCCAACTACCAGATGGACCTTGGCATAAAGTTGCTATCGATATAGTGGGACCTTTTGAATGTGGAACCTGGGATTGCCACTATGCAGTAACCTTAGTGGATTATTATACTAAATGGCCTGAGGTAGCATTTACTTCACGCATTACCACTGATGTTATTACTTCGTTCCTGACTTCAGTTTTTAGCCAAAAAGGAAATCCTCACCACATTGTTACTGATAACGGTCTGCAATTCACATCTATTGACTTCTCTGTTTTTCTGAAAGAGAGAGAGCTTCAACACATTCGCTCAAGTGTTTACTACCCACAATCCAATGGAGTTGTGGAGAGATTTAATAGGGTACTTAAGGAATGCATACTGAATGCAGAGAGGGAATGTAAACCTTGGAAGCCAGTTGTGACTGAATTTCTACACAATTACAGAGCTACACTGCACGCAACGACTGCTACATCTCCGTTTGAACTACTATACTGATCAGCTAGTGATTTATTTAACAGGCTGACAGTCACGCATCCTTATTAAACTCATGCAGACGATGACCATCTCCCGAGTTAATTCATTGATTAATTGTTGCTAATCGGGAGACTCGGGGGAGAGTGTATTAGGAGTGAGAGCGGAGAGAGCGAGGAGAGAGAAAACAAAACCTAAAAACAACTGCTAAATCTTATTTGTTTATTTGTTCGGCCAACGTGCCCTTTTTGTTTCTGTCTTGTTTGTTTAAATCTTTTGGTTTATTTATTTAATAAAACGCTGAGCGCCGTTGCGTTCAGCTTCACCATCGCCATCCATTGTTTTATTTTGTTACTTCCTGGTCCGTGACGTCACCTCACACGCCACTAAACAGCGCTCGGCCACACAGCAGTTCTTTCCTCACCAGGCCTCGAGAGGTTAAGTCCTAATGCAATGCCAGAATCAACAACTGCATTGCTAAATCTGCAGTAAAAATCTCAGGGCACACAGATGCAACCAACTGCGTAGCGTTCAGAGATTAGTACTTGCATTGAGATTTGCAACTGAATCCTGCAATGATTCACACACTCCCGAAAGAGCACATTGTTTCCATCCACGTTACTTCCAGCCAAAACAGTAAGACATCCTTTACTGCGTGCAAAATTTTTTAAAAAATGTCTTTATTTATTTATTTATTTTTAAAACAAAATTACAGCACACAAATACTAACCAACCACCTAAATGTGCATGCTAATATCCCGGACCAAGCCCCCAGTGTTACCATACCGTCCTATTACCTTATTAAAACAGATTTAGGGAACTGATAATTCACAGAAGCCCCAAGGGCCAGAGCAGCACTGTTTAGAGGTTACCCCACTCTGGTGAACCTCTAAACAGCACAATTATTAGCAATGCACAAACATGGAAACACAAAACACTCTGAGGTTTATAACTACTTCAGCAGTTTATTATTGTTGGTCAGGATAAATGCACCACACTGCCTTTTGCCACAGCATTCACTACACTCTGGTTACAATGCACACAATAAGCTTTGCAGACACAATCATTTAAATCATTGTAGCTAAACATTCCAGTTTCAAATACATATATACATCAGCAGCACACTGTCAGCAATCCTTGCACAAAACAAGACAACAATTATGATTTTTCAATCACTTTAACCCTTTCTATACAAGCTTAAAACCAGTGTCCTAGTAGGGATGGGAATTTTAAACGTTTAAACGTTTAAACTGTAAAGAAGTGGTTAAACATTGAATAATATGCTAGACGTATAATCGGTCATGTGACAAATTTCACCAAACGCATTTTTTGTTTGTATTAATCTTAGTAATTTATCACTATATACAGTATTCCATCGTGTATCCGCCTTTTCTGGTGCCACAGTAAGGACGGATATTATAAAAAGGAAGGGGTTTGGCAATTTCCTCCAGGTAGCTTTTTTAATTGGTGCAACAGAAAGATTGACACTGGTGTGGTTTTTATTCTCAGTCGATCTGGCACTTCATTGGTGCAGTCTAGTGGGCGTGGTATGGTATCAACTCCATGGAGTAATAATGTTAATGACAAGCTTTTTTTCTAAAGTTTGTTATATATCTTTAAAAATGGCATCTCTAAACAAAGGAATGAAGCGAAGCCACGTTTGGAAGTATTTTGAGGAACCGGACGAGAAAACTGTGGTATTTAAATTATGACAAACAAAATTGCCGTACCACAAAAATATGTTCAATGCTTCACCATTTAAAATTAAAACATTAAAAAATTGCTGTGGATGGAGTTACTGAATGCAGTAAAAAGCAAACATCCATAATAAACAGAATGCTCCAGATGGCAACTAACATTTTATTTATTATTATTATTTATTTCTTAGCAGACGCCCTTATCCAGGGTGACTTACAATTGTTACAAGATATCACATTATTTTTTACATATAATTATATATTTTTTTACCCATTATTTTTACATACAATTATCCATTCATACAGTTGGGTTTTTACTGGAGCAATCTAGGTAAAGTACCTTGCTCAAGGGTACAACAGCAGTGTCCCCCACATGGGATTGAACCCACAACCCTCCGGTCAAGATTCCAGAACCCTAACCACTACTCCACACTGCTGCCCTACTACTCCTTAGCCTTACATCCCTGTGAGCATGCATTTTCTTTTCAATATTCAAAGAACGCATACATATCAATAAATTATGTATAGGCTTTAATTTACTAGTACATTTTATGCAAATCTTTTGTTTAAAATAAATTAATTAATTAAAAATGTCCTGCACAATACACACTGTTGTGTAGAGCCAGGTATTATTATTTCTGGTTGCAAAACAAGCAGCCCAGCCAAATAAAGAGCTGTTTAACCGTGAACTGTGTTGTTTCAAATCATTCCTGAGCACTGCATCACCTCTACACCTGCGCACTGCAAACCACTTTGTCACAGTCACTTAAACTCTTTGTGCTCCATCTTACATTAACCTCTTTGTGCTCCATGAGATGTTAAATCAATGTCCTATTGTAAGTGACTCTGCATATAAGGCACAGTTCACAGCCTACCTCTGTAAAGCACTTTGTGATGGTGGTCCACTATGACAGGTGCTATATAAAAATAAATATTATTATTATATTATTAAAAAACTGAATTTGTAGTTTGTGGCCTCTCTGAATATTTCTACCTGGCATTTGCATCAAAGGTGGATTAATTACTTACAAATAGGCATCCTACCAACGGCACTGAGTGAAGCTACCTCCAGGGGAAGAGTCAGCCAACTTGTATGTTAGATGAACCCACTACCCCCTCTCAGCCTAGTGTGAAAAGAAATGACAGTCTAGCTCCCATTTAAAAAACATGTTTCAACCTAGTGAGAAAACAGAATAGTAATTCAATCTGTTGTGCAACCCTTGACTTCTCTTCTGTTTTTTCAAATCATATATGATCCTGTAGTATCTCACTCAAACAGCATGATTGACAATTACTTAAGTGCCTGCTTTTTCCCCCTTTTTTATTCGTAGTGTGAAAGGCCCCCTCACTCCCATTATTGAAAGGACTTGAAAAGGATAAAAACATCTTTCTCTCCTGTTTTCATTTCTTTCTTTCTTTCTTTCTTTCTTGCTTTCTTTCTTGCTTTCTTTCTTTCTTTTTTCATCTTCACAACAAGCTCCTGTCTGCACACTTTCTGCCCTTTGAACCCTGGCTCCTGCAATTCTTGTGAAGGCGGCCATGGTAAATGCAAGACATCCCTATCTCAGGGTTGGCAAAGCTCCCTTCTGCTGCAGCAAATATGAAAAACAAACATTCCTCTGTGCTTATGGCCAGTAACACAGGCAGTGGCATTCATTTAGGGCAGACAGAAAGAGGTGGGGACATGTGTTTGAAATTATTTCTAAAAGGGCTCCCTTGTGCGGCTTTCAGCCCTGGCTGTAATAACACCTTGGACCTTGTCTTGGAGTTCCATACTGTCTTGACAGACCAATTCATTTCAGTAGCGGTTTATTTGAAATAGACACTATGTTGCTCAAAGCTCTTTCATCAGCATTAGCATTTCTTTTCTGATAAATGCATTGCGATGTGAGTTGAAAAGCCTGAACTGTCCTAAACTGTCCTAGTGTACATGGAGTCATATGGTAACCCTAGCCATCTAGTGATTTCAAAGTTAGTGGTATTAGAAATGGTTAGATCAATTGAATAGACTTCTGAGCTGACATTTTTTTCTTAACAATATTACATATGAAAGAAAAATACCACTGTATTCTGTTCAATTGCAGTACAGTGATTAGCAGCTAACTTGGTGGATTTGTTCAATATCTACACTGGTGCATGCTGCCACATGAAAGGGTAATTCTTTGTTATTAGTTGCTGCTTGCTGACTTTACATTCTCTTTGATGGTTCCCTCTGTTGCAGTGTTGTGTTGACTAGCCCCACTGGGAAAAGTTAAAGTGTGGTTCTGTTTTGAAGTTCAAATGCTAATTTTGATTATGTTTCCCTTTTTATTATTCACCACATTGTCAAATAGGCTGTTTGAAAAAATAAAGCAGTTGTAATTTCATTTATAAAGTGAATTTATTGCAGTATTATTCAATGAATCAATCTTTATTTTATATAGCGCCTTTCATAGTGGACCACCATCACAAAGCGCTTTACAAGATACAGTAAAAAAAAAGAGATAAATAGCCCCCCTGAACAATTTAATTTCAAACTTGGTTACCGGTTATAATCTGAACTAGACTATAGTTATAGTTATTAAAGGTATGGCTCCTGATTATCTTAGTATTTTGGTCAAAAAGCTCAATACTGGCTATAGTTTGTGATCTCATGATTCTGGTAGTTTGGTAGTCCCAAGGATACGGACATGATTAGGAGAACTGGCTTTATCTTACCGACGCACAAAAACCTGGAACACTTTTTCACCTGGTTTCACTTGATATTCACTTGATATTGTTTTTCTTTTACTCCACATTGCAGTATTACTGCTCCTTTGCTTACTTGTTGTTATTATCTAAGTCTGGACCACACACATTTGAATTGTGTTGTTTTATGTATGATTGTGTCTGTGTATGACAGGACCCCCTTGTAAATGAGGCCTTGGCCTCAATGGGTTAATTTCCTGTATAAATAAATAAATAAAATAAAAAACATAGACGCTCATTCTTAGATTGGACATAAGGCTAAAAATAAATCTGTAGGGCTAAATCAATAATTTCAGACCTCTGGATTTGAATCTGGTGAATAACTTGCATTCAAAATATATATGTTTTTATACTCACTACATACCTGTAATAAGTATTTGGTGCATATTATATACACGGTATGCCGTATATTGGGGTCAGTGTTTTTCCATGTCTTTCTGTCGATGTGTTCTATTTTTGCATAACCCAAGGCTTACCGTGTTATACTTTAAAAATTAGGAAAACAGAAAACTGCTCCTGCTATTCTGTTAAAAGAGCGCTAACCAAGGTTTGAAAATCTATTTCTTTACCTCTTACCATTACAACCACTTGAAATGATTTTGGAGTCAACATGTAATTATGTAACTGAAGCAAATGCATATCAAGTGATAGGATATAATGATATGGTCCAATTGGGTACATAACAGCAGGGGACTGCCATGTGAAGTAAGTTCTAGTGGAAAGACGTTTCTGGGTGCTGTGTCTATCTGCTTCACTCATTCTCAATTCAAGATATTATCCCTGTATTGCCTTAATTTGCAATGCAGAGTTCTGGGACATTATCCCTGATATCTTAAACACTATTTTCCATTACAGCAAAAATGTCAAGAATTACTAGTGTTCCGCGTTTTCGGTTTTTATCTTTAAAAATATTTACCGGGAGTTTATTTTACATATATTAAAAGAGGGATAAAATCAGTACAAAATAGTTTTTAATTGAAACATCAGTAAAAATCAGGGGAAAAAATTGCAGAAAAAAAACACTTTGCATGTGGAATATGATGAGTAGCAGTTCTGGTTTCTGATTAATAATGTCCCTGGCATGTATGATAAAGCAGAATCTTTGCAAGTCGAAGCCACATTTCCCAAATTAGCTGGTACTTTGCGAACGTTTGGGCAATCGCTGTGCTGACGGAAATAGTATCTACAGAAGGTATGAACATGACATCAGCACAAAATAAGCCAGGTTTATTCACCTTGAAATCATAAAAAAAAAGAAAAAGAAGCATCACCATTTTCTGTGAAATATTTACAATTAAGATTGTTGGCGTTAGGCAGTGTTTTACTACAGACAGTACTGTCGCACGAAGTCACCAATACACACCTCTCTGCAATAAACAGTGGCTTTTCAGCAAAGCACAGTGCGGCTCTGACAAACTCATAACACACTCATTCTGCGCTTTCGTTTTATTAAAGCGTGTGTAAAGGCTGCATAAATGGATTGCTTGTCTCTCAGTTCACTTTCTTGTTTTAGTTTAACGTGTCGCTTATTTTTCAGCATGTTCTTTTATTGTCAGTGCGAACATGTACCTCGATGCAGCAGTATTTGCAGTGCTGTGCATCTTCTGCCTCATCTGACCCACTTCTGCTATTTTTGCTTTTTGTACACTTCAAAACATTTGTTTTCTTTTGAGTATCCATAAACTGATTTACATTTTCTCTTCATTCCTCATCCACTAAAAATATGATATTTTCGTGTAAGTATTTCAATTTAGTTTATGATCAAGCTAATTAGTATGCACAGCAATTGCCACAATAATCAGACTTTGACTGGCCAACATAATCAGATGATAATGTGTTTGTGAAGTGACAGAGAACCACGTTTGAATGTTATTTGATCATCTGACGTCTAAACATCTGCTGTATCCTAGGATACAGTGTAGAGCTGCTTATTACAATGTCGGAGTCAAAATAAAACAGCATTTTAATCAAAATATTGTGTAGAAAATAGTAATAATAATAATAATAATAATAATAATAATAATAATAATAATAATGGTGTTGCAGTAATGCCTGCATGTAGTATTCTCCGAGCTGTAATCCTGAACATCAGATTTTAGAAATAGTAAGGAGATAAAGCCACTGTCATCCCCAGAAGACCAGAGAGTATGGATGCCACATGGGTCCATAAATTCAAAACTAGCAACTGGGGCAGTTGGGGTCTGGAAATAACATAACCATGAAATGTTTCTATGAAGTATCATCAACCTTATAGATTAATTTAAAATGCATTAGCTGATGCACTGGGTTTGTGGAAGCATAATTCATATTCGATTCCCAGTTGTTCTGATTCACAGGCTATCAAAAATGTGCATTTGCTGTATGGATGAAGTTCTGTAAGTGAGGAGTGTGTCACTGAGGAGCTGTAGTAAGTATGGGAAAGCCTGTGGCTCCAGCTTTAGTCCAGGAATGGGAACAGGACTACAAGCATGGCTCCAGCACTGAGCCCCTTAAAAGCAACTTTGCTCTACATGTTCACTGTTAGCAATCTGAGTATAAAACATTTTCTTTTAATAGCTTTATCAGTTTTGCCAGCACCAGCACATGATAATACAGTTGTGTCACAGCAGTGTGTCTGCCTATCAACGCTTTCCTCTCCAGATCACATATACTGGGGTGTGGATAAGAAGGGGCTGCAGCTGTATGACAGAAGCTATCAGCTATATATATATATATATATATATATATATATATATATATATATATATATATATATATATTTTTTTTTTTTGAAGTTAATTACCTTTAAAGTTGTTTTTTTCTTTTTTTAAATACATAGCATATCTTTTTTTTCTTGAATAAATACCGGTATTTCATCACTCAATCAATCAATACAGTCACATTGTTTCTCTTGCAGTTCCTTTATCTAAAATTTAAAATATGTATCGCCTCTATAGTTGATTGTAATGCATGCCCTTTTATGTTCTCTTCCCATTGTTATAGTTGACTATGTTTTTGCAGGGACCCCCTTGTAAAAAAGACTCACTGCCTTCTCCTCCTGGTTGAAAATGAAGTCTCTGTTCTTATGGCTAAAAAGGGAAGTGCACCCGAGCCCAGCAGGAGGCGCTGGAGTCAAGGTGTCATCACAGATAAGATTAGGCTTTGAACTCTCTCCCCCGGACGCATGGTGTGCCCGGTGTCTCCTCTCACATAACATTTGAAAAGGCTTTGATGAATAGAGGCTAGTATCACAAGTTTAGGTGTACATTTCCACTACAGCTTTTAGGGAGGCTCAAAAAGTAACACTATAAAGGCAGAATGATCCCACCAGCTTTATACATTTTATGCTGCTCTGAAACATCTGGCAAACAAAAACTGGTTCCTGAAAGAATGTAAGGCTTATACTTCATATCTGTGTGAAATAATATATTCCAGATCAGGTTTTTTTTAAAGAATATTTTCTTTCTGTGTGGAGTTTGAAATATATATAAATTCCAAAATGACCCTAAACAGCGAATGATTGCATGTGTAATGTAAAACATTTTGGAATAAATTACTTCGAGTCGTTATGAAGTATGATACATGTATCATACTTCATAACGACTCGAAGTAATTTGTATTTATTTCTAATCTTTTCCAAAATACTTTTGTCTGTGACTGTATATTAGATAAAGCACTTTCCAGTGATGACATTTGTATTTTACAAAATGACCAGAAAGAATTCTTACAAACAAGGCTACCTTTTAAACACACGCTGGATTATAACGTTTCAATTTCTTTTGAGGAAGAAGTTCAAAACAAAGATAAAGGTACAGTATTGTCATTATAATTCAAGTAACTGATTTAACTGTGGCACCTGAGTTAGTATAAGTTTTATTTTCTTTTGTATACTTCAAGTGCTAGTAAACATTAGTTAGTATGTGTTAGTATTAGTTAGTATTATAACTCAGTTGGAATTGAATTGAACTAAACGTAAAATGGAGTAAAGGTTAACTGTTTACAATATACTGTTATTGATTTTCAGGACAGCTCCAATGCTTTGTTTTGCCACTACACACCTGCTACCAGCTTCATAAAGTTTAGTTCTGATCTAAAATATTAAAGGTTTCAAAAAAATAAAAACTCTTTTCTTAAATAATATACAGCCCTTACCTTTGTGTTTTACCACATTTCTTCAGAATCGGGGCCTTAAAGTTACTTCCAAGCTCTACTGGGAACTATGAGAGCGAATGAATCCTAGTCAACAATCTCCCTCCCTATCTGTAAGGGTGCTGTATAACAGGAACAGAGTGCCTCGTACTGGATGGTCTGGCAGTTCATTCCAGGGTCAGTCGGAAGCCAGCCATCCAGGAAGGGGGCGGAGTCACAATACCCAACGTCATCGCCCTAAAGTAGTACGCGATGTGTCAGTCATGGATTGAAGGAGACGTGACTGAACTAGCTATCGCAGGGTGTGTGACTAAGGGTATAATAGGGGATGTGACAATGTAATCTGTTCCTTTGATGTGGTTATGATAAAGACTGCTAAAGGAAACAGACTGTGAAAAGCGTATCGGAAGTGTTAAGTGTTTTGTTTGTTTGTGGAAACTAACTGTCTGCGTTTGTCACTGATATGTGGCTAACTCGAACCGGGAGCTGTCGCTACAGGCCAGCATCGAGCCCGGACTACACTTCACCACTGTCACTGTAATTACCTTGCACCGCACCTGCACTCAGAGCGCTCACTGTCAGGAGACTTGACCATGTCTGTGTTGTGTGTTATTCTTTGTATTATTATTTTGGGACTGAACCCCGTGGTTTATATGCAGGCAATACACATCGTTGTGTACAGCCAGTATTATTATTTATCTGGATGCAAACCGGGAAACAGCAAATAAAGAACTGTTTTGAACGGTGAATTTTGTGTCTGTCATTGTTGGTGCACCTGCATCACCTGTACACCTGTGCACTGCAAACCACTCGATCACAGGAACTTTCTTTGTTTTTTGCACAATTTAAACATATTAATACAACTATGAATATAGAAACCAACTGTCTGGATATGTCTGGTGCCACTGTATATGTGAAACAAAGATTGATCTTTTTTGTATCATTATTAATCAATATACTGTATATATATGGCCTGTCTGAGCATTAACTGCTGGCACTTAAAACCTTTATTCCAAATAAAGACCTACTGTAGGAAGTAGCTGTGTCTCAGAGGTGCATGCATATCTGGAGTGTAGGCTATCAAGCTACAGTAATATATTCACGCATCCATGATCACTTTACTGCTGTCATAAAATGTTTATTCTCTAAGTAAACCCTGTTGAGTTAGCTCTGATTGTGAATTAAAGTTTATTTAGGGCAATAAAACACACCCACGTCTCCAATGTAAAGGAAATGGAAGTCGATTTGATATGCTTCAGAAGTTCGGATAACAGGAATCACTGTTATAAGTTGCTTTATACTGAGGACTGTGCGCAATCACAATTCACATATTTTGCCATTTTCATTTCAAATTAACAAGGCCATGCAAGGTTATTTTTCCCTTTTCTATCTCAAATTTGGTCATTATTTTGCTTTGATGTAATTCTGATAACCACAGTTTTCAGACAAATGCATACCTTAGTCAGTTCAATCTGTTTTTATTCCTAATCATGTTCCCCATCACTGAATTTCATATGAGAGATACACTAAAGCAGGATGAATTTCCATTTGCAGAAGCCTTCCTTTTGCTATTTTAAATAGCATCCAAGTAATTAATTGCTTTTACTGTGAATATATATTTTGCTCAATGAAAGATAAACGGCCGTAACCCTAGCCAAATGCTAAGTGGCGCTGTAAATAACCACGTCAGCAATATACGCTGCTGCATATTCATGATGTGGGTGTAAGACCTGGTCGATCAGTCTCTGAAAGGCAGCGGGTGCACCATGTAACCCAAACGGCAGGGTTTTAAAATGAAACAGCCCTTCAGGGGTTGAAAATGTTGCTTTCTCTCTAGAACTGCGGGTTAACAGGATCTGCCAGTATCCCTTTGTCAGGTCCAGAGTGGAGATAAACTTTGCAGTTCCCAGTCTCTCTAGAAGCTCATCGACCCGAGGCATGGCGTAGGCATCGAACTTGGCAACAGCGTTCCGTAAATCAGCGCAGAAGCGGTTGGTGCCGTCCTATTTAGCATCCTATTTAGCAAGGTTAGTTCTGCCGGGCAAGTCAGAAAAAACATTGCTGAACTCCTCAATAAGTTTACGCAGCTCTCGTTGCTGATCTGGAACCAATTGTTCCCCCATCAAAATGATTTTCATGCTAGGGTTCTTTAAACAGAGGCCTAAATCATCCTCTACTCGCCTGGGGCTATAAATAAGGTCTCCCTTGCCTGCCAGGGATTAAATAAATTTACATGATAAATTCCACATTCATTATGCCGATCGGGCTGTCTAATTTCATAATTTACCTTTCCTATAGCCCGAATCACTTCATATGGCCCCTGCTATTTAGCACATAATTTCAATCCTGAGGACGGAAGCAGCAGCATTACCTTGTCTCCTGGTCGAAAGGTTCGAATTAGTGCATTTTTATTGTAATGCTGCTGTTGCTGGTGCTGAGCCGATTTGAGGTTGTCCTGGGCCAAACGACTGACCTCTTAGTAATAGCACATGCTGCACTACATTTTTGGATGAGCCTTTATGCTCCTCCCACCCCTCTCTCAGCAGATCGAGTATACCGCGAGGCTGTCGGCCATACAAGAGCTCAAAGGGTGAGAACCTTGTCGAACTCTGCGGCACCTCTCTCACTGCAAAAAGGAGGTAGGGAAGAAGCGATGCCCAATGTTTTTGCTCTTGGCTTACAAAACGTCTCAGCATCTGCTTTAAGGTCTGATTAAAGTGTTCCACCAAACCACCCGTCCGTGGATGATAAACAGATAAGAAAATAACAAAGTTTACAAACAAGAGGAGGCCATTCGGCCCATCTTGCTAGTTTGACTGTTAGTAGCTTATTGATCTCAGAATCTCATCAAGCAGCTTCTTGAAGGATCCCAGGGTGTCAGCTTCAACAACATTACTGGGGAGTTGGTTCCAGACCCTCACAATTCTCTGTGTAAAAAAGTGCCTCCTATTTTCTGTTCTGAATGCCCCTTTATCTAATCTCCATTTGTGACCCCTGGTCCTTCTTTCTTTTTTCAGGTCGAAGAAGTCCCTTGTGTCGACATTGTCAATAACTTTTAGAATTTTGGGTGCTTGAATCAGATCACCGCCTAGTCTTCTTTTTTCAAGACTGAATAGATTAAATTATTTTAGCCTGTCTGCATACGGCATGCCTTTTTGTAATGAGGTGACCAGAACTGAACACAATATTCTAGGTGAGGTCTTACTAATGCATTGTAAAGTTTTAACATTACTTTCCTTGATTTAAATTCTCTCACAATATATCCGAGCATCTTGTTGGCCTTTTTTATAGCTTCCCCACATTGTCTAGATTAAGGCATTCATAAAGGCATTCATAAACTCCTAGGTCTTTTTCATAGATTCCTTCTTCAATTTCAGTATCTCCCATATGATATTTATAATGCACATTTTTATTGCCTGCATGCAGTACCTTACACTTTCCTCAATTAAATATAATTTGCCATGTGTCTGCCCAGTTCTGAATGCTGTCAAGATGTCCTGATGGGACGTATTTTTTATATTTCATACACTTGCTGTAACATATTAGACAGAAAGTTGGTTCCATGATCAGTCAAAATCTCCATGGGGGATCCCTACTCTAGCCATAATCTGCACTAATTCTTTGGCTATCGCAGCGGCATTAGTGGACCTCAATGGAACTGCTTCCGGGTATCACGTTGCATAGTCTACTACCACTAATATATGCATATACCCAGAATCAGAAGGTAGCAAAGGGCCCACTATGTCCATTGCAAAGCGTTCAAAGGGGGTGGAAATACACAAAAACACCCTCTTATCATCCAGCATCAAATGGTGCTGCTGAAAGACTGGTGCAGAGCCTTAAAAGAGCTCTGGATAAAGGTGCACATTCAGGGTGGGCGCTAGAGCACGGTGTGGCAAATTCTCTGTTTAATTATAGGAACACACCACATGCCACAACAGGAAAATTACCTGCAGAATTGTTTCTGAAAAGACTGTCCTTGATTAGCCCAAATTTAATGTGATTGAAAGTAAGAAATTGGAGGAGCATGAGAAAAGACATCAGACAAATTCTCCCCAGGACAGGAGGTACTAGTAAGAAATTATGTTGGGGAGAGAAGTGGAGTCAAGGTGCTTTGGGTCTTGTAACATACTTGGTTGATGTAAATTGAAAATGCAGGAAAACTCATGTGAACCAAATGATTGAGAGATGTAGTCAGGAGTTAGCTTGCTCATACTGGGATGACTTGGGTAAACAACTGGAAAGAGTACAAGAGGTGGCAACTGAAGGGAATACCCAGATTCAAAACCTCAATCCTTCAGAGCACATTACAGAATCTGTTACTTCTAATGAAGGGGAAAATTGCTTGCAAAATCTGGTTGTGTATAAAACTCTATAAAATGCATGCTTTTCATTGGGTGCTGTGTTATTTCCCATGCAGAGCACCATTAATAAAAGGACTGAATGTATCTTCAGCGGGGGATTTTGCAGATGCTGTGCAACCAGATATTTGAATGGAGCAATATTACTGAGTTGTCAGTGTCTCAGTTTGTTGTTGACAGTGGCTGAGCTCCATTTGAGCTTAGAGGCTGTGATTGGCTGACTCAGCAGTTGCGGGTGCGGGTGCAGAAGTATTGATTGGCAGTTCTTTTGTGGATAATAAAAGTTGCACCAATTGCGTCTTTGTTTAGTATTTGCTGTGCAGCAGATGTGAACTGAGCTTTCGTTACTTGCATGGATTGATTTGAAATTGGATTCACAGTTGATGTTGTGTGGCGTAGCAGCAGCGGGGACATCTACAGTCAATTACAAGCCCGCTGATGGTACGGTTTCTTATGTTCTTATGAATTGTTTTCTAAATACAATTAAAATACAGTGGAATGAGGTACTTTAAAGAGTTTAGTATATGGGGTGATAAATTGTGAACACCAAAGTAATTTGGCTAGAGACCCAAACATTGGCGCCTGCAGCCGCACGCACGTTACGCACTGTGCGTACCACTGGTTTGCAAAATTTCAGCTTCATAAGCATGGACTTGCATATAATCTCGTGCGATCGGTTGAAGCAATACAGACATTTCAAGCTTGTAGTTTGGTTGAAGCTTCAAAAAGAACACAAATTTATTTTCTTATGATCCAGAATGTCAGAGGGGAAAAAAATCAGTAGAAGTACTAAATTGCCAGTTTCTGGCACTAACAGTGGTGGAGTTTTAAGCACCGAAAATACGTTGGCATCATTGAATGTTAGTACTGCATTATCTGATTTCTCCTGGATTGAGCATGGTAAGTGCACATTTATACAAGTTTCGTTTGTATCTTAATTTTATCAGAGTCTTATATTAAAATAAATAAAACATTGCCTAGTTATTAACACATAATTGCCAAGTTGTGTTTTTACTGTTGTAAATGTCTTTTTTTAACTGCCTGTTTTTTCATAACGTGCAAGATGTATATATGTTTGTACACCATGCTTAGGGAGTGAGTAATGATTACATTAGTTGTAGTGATTGTGAGTGTAATGATTAGAAATGGAACCAGCATAACAGATTTGTGAGATCGTTGTTCCCCAAGTTTAAGTCTGTGTCTCAAAAAGGTTTATTTGTACCATTTATTGTTGTTGTAGACTATTTGGCGGTCACTGTAGTTGCTGTTCTGTCTCGATGGCAGCGCGCTGTGTTTATTCATTTTTAGAAAAGGAAACAGTTATGCAATTTGATTGCAGTTTTCTAATGTGACAGTAGGTGCTGTGAAACTCAGGAAAGAACACAAATGCAGCAGTGATAGGCGTGTTGGTGCTGAGTCGTCATCGGCATGAGATGGGATGTTGGTGTGGTTCAGTTGTGCGGACCATGTGAAAGATTTCTGGGGGCGCTCCTGCACCCAAACACCATCTTTTTAAAATTGAGATAGTGGAGGTGAAGCTTAGGGTTACCAGATTTCCAGAGTGAAAAACTGATAACTTTGTTTTCTTCAATTGATTGATGCAATTGCAACTCTGAAGCAGTTAATATAACTGTATATAATGCACAATTATAATTAAAAAGTTAAGTATAAATTATATTTTATGGCAGGTTTTATTTATATATTTGTTTAGTGTGTCTGTCTGCATGCATTGTTTATTTAATAAAAATATGCTCACTGGAAAAAAGAAACGCATTTACCAGATGCATTTACCAGATAAAATTGATGCTATTTGTTAATATGATCACACATAAAAGATTAACTATGACAATATTGTGGCCTGAATTGATTGAAAATTGTGTTGAAAACAAAATATATATAAAATCAACATATAATTTAATCTACAAAATTATAAAAAAAAAAAATACAAGCATGGGTTATTCAAGAAAATAAAAAAACTACTTCATAATAAAGGAATCCATTAATAAGCAATTTATTTAAAAAAAATACAACCCTTTAGCAATGTGTATGTATTTTTATGTTTTATGTGGTGTGTATGTATTGGTGCATGGAGTGTGGGTTACTGTATGTAGCACAAGTGATTTAAAATGTATATTTGTATTTAAGCACAGGGATTGCACAATCGCTTCACGTGCATATAAAATGTGTATTAGTATTAAGAACATAAGAACATAAGAAAGTTTACAAACGAGAGGAGGCCATTCAGCCCATCTTGCTCGTTTGGTTGTTAGTAGCTTATTGATCCCAGAATCTCATCAAGCAGCTTCTTGAAGGATCCCAGGATGTCAGCTTCAACAACATTGTCAGCTTCAACAACATTGTGCGGGGAGTGCACAAAGTAGTTCATATGCAGACTATGCTGAGATTCAATTGAATGATTGATTAGCAATCGAGCCTTGGTACAGCTGCATAAGAGTCAGTGTTCAGGGAGAAAGAATGGGAGAGAGTCAGGAGAGAACTAAGGAAAAAATAACAATTGCTACTCGTGCTGGAAGACCAGCATGATACTTGTTGTGGGTTAATTCACTGGGTTTTGTGTGTCTGTTTGACCATCATGCCGTTTTGTTTATTCAATGTTTTGTTTTGTGTTTAACAGCGCACTCACTCACCAGTCCTGTCTGTCTACTTCCTGTCCTGACATCACACAAAAGCCATCGTGTCATACATGGTGTCAGAGAAGTAGGATAACAGTGCCTCCAAGACTCGGGCCAGGAGAAGTATTGCGGTTACAATTTTTGTTGTTGTTTATGTTTTTAAAACTGGGTCTCAAAATAAAATAAAAAAATGACCTATGAGACCTGGTTCTGTAATCAGCTGCGGCAGGAAGATGAGGGGGCACCCAGTGTGAAAAGTGCAGGGAGTTTGGGCATCTCCAGGGGGAATGCCCATATGAGGACCCCTTTTTCTGGGAGTTGGTTCTCTGGGAAGAGGTGGATACCTCGGACGACTGGTTCCACCTCAAGAGGCGAGCTAAGGATCCCGAACATCCGCAGCACAAGAGGGGGAAGCCAGAGCGTCCACAGCCCAAGAGTTAACACTTGGTGGAAGCACCTTTGGCAGCAATTACAGCTGTGAGTCTGTTGGGATAGGTCTCTACCAACTTTGCACACCTAGATTTGGCAATATTTGACCATTCTTCTTTACAAAACTGTTCAAGCTCTGTCAAGTTCCTTGGGGAGCGTTGATGGACAGCAATCTTCAAGTCATGCCACAAATTTTCGATTAGATTTAGGTCGGGACTCTGACTGGGCCACACAAGGACATTTACCTTCATGTTCCTTAGCCACTCCAGTGTAGCATTGGCTGTGTGCTTTGGGTCATTGTCATGCTGAAAGGTGAACTTCCGTCCCAGTTTCAGCTTTCTTGCAGAGGGCAGCAGGTTTTCCTCATTTTCCCTTCTATCCTGACAAGTGCCCCAGTCCCTGCCGAAGAGAAACATCCCCATAACATGATGCTGCCACCACCATGCTTCACAGTAGGGATGGTGTTCTTTGGGTGATGCGCTGTGCTGGGTTTGCGCCAAAAATAATGCTTTGCATTAGGCCAAATAGTTCCATTTTAGTTTTGTCAGACCACAAAACTTTTTGCCACACGGCTACAGAATCTCTTGAGTGTTTTTTGCATACTTCAAACGGGATTCAAGGTGGGCTTTCTTGAGTAATGGCTTCCTTCTTGCCACCCTACCATACAGGCCTGATTTGTGGAGTGCTTGGGATATTGTTGTCACATGCACACTTTGATCACTCTTGCAAAGTTGCCATTGGCCTCTTGGTAGCCTCTCTGATCAGTCTCCTTCTAGCTCGGTCATCCAGTTTGGAGGGATGGCCTGATCTAGGCAGGGTCTGGGTCGTGCCATACACCTTCCACTTCTTAATAATTGTCATGACCGTGCTCCAAGGGATATTCAAGGCCTTTGATATTTTTTTTATACCCATCCCCTGATCTGTGCCTTTCAACAACTTTGTCCCGGAGTTCTTTTGAAAGCGCCCTGGTGCTCATGGTTGAGTCTTTGCTTTGAAATGCACTACCCAGCAGAGGGAATCTACAGGAACTGCTGAATTTATCCTGAAATCATGTGATTGCTATTACAAGGGGGGTGGACAGTTATCCAACCAAGCTATTTCAGTTTTTATTAATTTTCTACAAATTTCTAGAATATTTTTTTCACTTGGAAGTTGTGGGGTAGGATGTGTAGATAAATGAAAAAAAAAACTATTTTAATGCATTTTAATTCCAGGCTATAAGGCAACAAAAGGTGAAAATTTTGAAAGGGGGGGTAGACTTTCTATAGGCACTGTATATATATATATATATATATATATATATATATATATACACACACACATTGTATACAATTAGTTTCACATATCGTAAAAGCTGATATCCACTCCCCCAAGGGTCAGAATGGCTACTGGTGGCATACTGGCTGTTTCTTGCACAGTATGCATATACTTTTTATAATGTTTTTTTTTTTTTAATTTAGAGTGACCAATTATTATTTTTATTTATTTTCTCCCAATTTGGAATGCCCAATTATGTTTTTTCTCCTCACCGCAGAAAGTCCCCACACAGCACAGACGTTCCGAGGGCGTGTGAGCGTCTTCCAATCTCACAAGCCTAAAGCCAGAATCGCTTTTACGCCAGGCAATCCAGAGAGCAGAGGTGGGCAGGCTACCGATCCCAGAGAACAGAGACCAGCCCTGCCTCTTATCCTCTCTGAATGTGCTCGGTGGCTGGCCAGCAGGGTTTGCTGAGGAGAGGAGAAGCAATTCCTGCTGGTTTCCCATCCCACACCCCAGGAGCATCAGAGCCAATGTGACACCCCCCTTGGGGTCCCTAGCAAAGTCCAGCCTCTTTGCACAGCCTGTGTGACTCGTCCTGCGCTCCCAGCGGCAACACTTTAACTGGATGAGCCACTCTGGGACCTATAATATTGTTAAACAATAATTAATCACTAAAGATCATTTATATGTGACATCATTTCTATTTGATACAAATACATTTCCGATGCCTGTATCACATCAGTATCCACTATTTATTATATGTTGTGGCATGGCACTGGCCCTGCAAGTGTGAATATGTGTTGTGAGATATCACTACCCATCTTCACTGTTCTCCATACAATTAAAGGGTTTGTTGCCCCTTTAAAAACTGACCTGACACAAAACTTGAGGTTTAAGCGCTGACGCGCTGTGTTCAATTTACAAAATAAACAAAATTGAAAACAAAACCTATCTCTCTCCGAGCACTGACTACACACTTCAGGATTCTAACTAAATAACCAGACAGGTAAGCTGTTTGCCAGTTTACAAAACAATTTCACACACACACGAAACAAAAAGGCTTAACACACTACCTTTTTAATACAACCAAACACACTCTCTGTCGGGCTTCTTCCCACCACAGAACCTCGAGTAGACTGGCTGCTGTTCTTATATACACTGCAGCTGGCTGAAATTTGCAATAATCAACAGCTGACAGTACATATGTGGCAGGGAAAGGGTTAAAAGCCTCTCTGCCAGCCTAAAATTATTTAATTTGTATTAATTTTTAATTATTAATTTGTTAATTGGTTTACTGTTTTGGCAGTTGGCCTCGTCATTGTAAATTGAATGCCAGCTGCCAAATATAAAAGGAGCGCATCAGCCTGCTCAGGGCTGCTGCTGTGTGAAGAGCCTGACTGTGTCTTGTATATGTGTAAAAAGGCACTGTGCGAACCTTTTTATTTGTAAACCAGCGTGTTTTTGTTTGAATGTCAGGTAAACGGTTTAGCCGTCCTGTGAGTTAGTCATGGATCTGTACATGTGAAGTGCACGGAAAAAGCTAGGTGTTTATTTTGTTTTGTTTATTTTTCATTTATTTGTACCATTAAAAGTGTGCATAAAAGCGCTGAAAAATCAAGTTTCAGGCTCTGCGTCACGTTTTTATAGGGGCACGAACCGAAATAAGGCCTTTCTGGTTATATATATATATATATATATATATATATATATATATATATATATATATATAGCAGCAACTACAACCAAGTGTGGCTATAATGAGAATGTCCAAACTGAGCAATGTCCAGTAAACAAGTGTTTTTAATGAAGTTTAACTTCCTTATTTTACAGGGAAACCATCGGCAAAGAATACATCAAACAAAACAAACTAAAATAAACCTACTCCCCGTGAAGTCTAACTAAACGTAGAACTGGCTCTTTAACTAAAGTATATTAGAGAACTTGCTTCTCTAATATATAACCTAGCCTGTACACCCGCGAGTGGTCAAAGGTGGCGTAATGTAACTGGTGAACTTTTGGTTGTTGCTCTTTCTTCAGGTGCATATTGTTATTAATTATTTTCTCCACTTTTCAATCTTGAGTTCTTCAGTAATTAATTATTTTCTCCACTTTTCAATCTTGAGTTCTTCAGTAATTAATTTCTCTATTTTCTTTTCACAGGCAACCAACTGGTTAATATCAGCTGAGAAAGTTTACTGGTGTTCCAAGTAACAGTGATTACTGAAGGAAAGAGTCCTTTTAAACAAAGTGCTTTTAAATTAAATAAAGTTGCACACCAAACCTCATGTTGGATGTCTTCATTCCATAGACACGCTTCCTTTTAGAATGGTTCTCCTTGAACTTATAGCCACAATAACATCTGGTTAAAAGGTTTTCCAGTCATTGGTTTTCTTCTTGCATTACAAATAAGCATTATCCTTTATACTTCCAAACTTACTATATCTAATGGCAATCTTTCTTGATAAAACATCACGCCATGTGCTAGCTGCCAGAAAATCACTTCCTCTCGACTCAGCCCCTGTCTAAAACATGGCCTCCAGTCTTACTACCGGGTCAAAGGTCAGGCCATCCAAGGACAGAGTAGAAAGTAAGCACACTAAACACAATGAATTGCAGCAGATTCTATACTTTCTAATATTTATACAGCAATATCCTACAATTATTTACACTATTTCACACAGTAGCACATGAATTTAAAATAGCAATTTATTATTTCCCTAAAATAACAATCAATCTTAGTTATAGATCTAGATCATCCTCACTCACTACTGCAACTCCCTTGTGGCTGGCCTCCCTGCGTCCTCCACCCGTCCACTCCAGCTCATCCAGAACTCCGCTGCTCGCCTGGTGTTCTCTCTGCCTCACTTCTCCCATGCAACTCCACTGCTCCGCTCACTCCACTGGTTCCTGATCACCGCTCGCATCCAGTTCAAGACTCTTGTACTAGCCTACAGATGCCTTGACCAGACTGCACCCAGCTACCTCCAGACCCTCATCTCTCCCTATACCTCCACCCGACCTCTCCGCTCCTCCTGCACTAGACTGGCTCTACCTCCTCTACGCTCCTCTGCCTCCAGAGCCCGCTCCTTCTCCACCCTCGCCCCTCAATGGTGGAATGACCTTCCTACAGATGTCAGGACTGCCCAGTCCCTGACCACCTTCCGGCACCTCTTCAGACAGCACCTGTAGAACTCCTCTTTTTCTCCCTCTGGACACTTATTACTCTTCCTTAAATGCACTTTACTTGCTCTTATCTGCCCCCTATTTTACTGCATTTAATCCTGTACTTTAGAGTACTGTAATCTGTTAAGTGTTATTTAATCTGTAGTATTTTGCATTTAATTATATCCTGATGTAACTATCACTGACACTGTTATCTGCTCCGTTATTGAATCGTATTTTGTCATACTTGTACTTGCTAGAACCAAAGTCATTGTATTTATCTTGCTCTTAATTGTATTATTACTTGTACTGTGATTCTTGAAATGTATTTTTGTTTACGACTGTAAGTCGCCCTGGATAAGGGCGTCTGCAAAGAAATAAATAATAATAGAGCAATTAACCTGCTATTTTAATGCATGCGCTACAATATATATATATATATATATATATATATATATATATATATATATATATATATATATATACTTGTATATATACTGAGTGCACAAAACATTAGGAACCCCTGCTCTTTCCATGAAATAGACTGGCGAGGTGAATCCAGGTGAAAGCTATGATCCCTTATTGATGTAACCTGTTAAATCCACTTCAATCAGTGTAGATGAAGGGGAGACAGGTTAAAGAAGGATTTTTAAGCCTTGACACAATTGAGACATGGATTGTGTATGTGTGCCATTCAGAGGGTAAATGGGCAAGACAAAAGATTTAAGTGCCTTTGAACAGGGTATGGTAGCAGGTGCCAGGCACGCCGATTTGAGTGTGTCAAGAACTGCAACGCTGCTGGGTTTTTCATGTTCAACAGTTTCCCGTGTGTATCAAGGATGGTCCATCACCCAAAGGACATCCAGCCAACGGCAGGCCAGTGGTCAAAAAACGACTCATTGATGAAAGAGGCCAAAGGAGGCTGATACGAATTGTGCAGAGCAACAGACGGGCTACAGTTAGTCAACTGACAGTCCAGTACAACACTGGTGCCGAAAGACCCATAAAAGAATGCACAACTCGTCGTACCTTGACACGAATGGGGTATGGCAGCCGACGACCTAATAGAGTTCCACTTCTTTAAGCTAAACACAAGAAACTGCGGTTGCAGTGGGCTAAGGAACGAAAACACTGGACACTGGAGGATTGGAAAAACATGGCTGGTCTGATGAATCCCGGTTCCTGCTGTTTCACACTGATGGGAGGACTAGGGTATGGAGAAAACCACATGAGTACATGCATCCATCATGCCGTGTGTCAACATTGCAGGCTGGTGGTGTTGGTGTGATGGTGTGGGTTGTGTTTTCATGGCACACATTGGCCCCCTTGATAAAAGTGGAGCAATGTTTGAATGCCACAGGATATCTGAACATCATTGCCAATCAGGTGCATCCCTTCATGGCAGCAGTGTATCCATCTGCTAATAGATTTTTTCAGCAGGATAATGCCCCATGCCACAAGGCCAGGATTGTCCAGGAATGGTTCCACAAACATGACAGTGAATTCAGCTTACTGCAGTGGCCTGCCCAGTCACCAGATCTCAATCCAATTGAGCATCTGTGGGATGAGATGGAAAGAGCTATTCGGAGTAGAGATCCACTACCAGCCAACTTGACACAACTGTGGGAAGCATTGAGTCAACATGGGCCAGCATCCCTGTGGAACTTTCGACACCTTGTAGAGTCCATGCCCGACGAATTGAGGCTGTTCTGAGGGCAAAGGGGTGCAACTCAATATTAGGAAGGTGTTCCTAATGTTTTGTACACTCAGTGTATATATATATATATATATATATATATATATATATATATATATATATATATATATATATATATATATATATATATACAGGCGTGCTCAAATTTGTTGGTACCCTTACAGCTCATTGAAATAATGCTTCATTCCTCCTGAAAAGTGATGAAATTAAAAGCTATTTTATCATGTATACTTGCATGCCTTTGGTATGTCATAGAATAAAGCAAAGAAGCTGTGAAAAGAGATGAATTATTGCTTATTCTACAAAGATATTCTAAAATGGCCTGGACACATTTGTTGGTACCCCTTAGAAAAGATAATAAATAATTGGATTATAGTGATATTTCAAACTAATTAGTTTCTTTAATTAGTATCACACATGTCTCCAATCTTGTAATCAGTCATTCAGCCTATTTAAATGGAGAAAAGTAGTCACTGTGCTGTTTGGTATCATTGTGTGCACCACACTGAACATGGACCAGAGAAAGCAAAGGAGAGAGTTGTCTGAGGAGATCAGAAAGAAAATAATAGACAAGCATGGTAAAGGTAAAGGCTACAAGACCATCTCCAAGCAGCTTGATGTTCCTGTGACAACAGTTGCAAATATTATTAAGAAGTTTAAGGTCCATGGAACTGTAGCCAACCTCCTGGGCGCAAGAGGAAAATCGACCCCAGATTGAACAGAAGGATAGTGCGAATGGTAGAAAAAAGAACCAAGGATGCCAAAGAGATACAAGCTGAACTCCAAGGTGAAGGTACGTCAGTTTCTGATCGCACCATCCGTCGCTTTTTTGAGCGAAAGTGGGCTCCATGGAAGAAGACCCAGGAGGACTCCACTTTTGAAAGAAAAACATAAAAAGCCAGACTGAAATTTGCTAAAATGCATATTGACAAGCCACAATCCTTCTGGGAGAATGTCCTTTGGACAGATGAGTCAAAACTGGAGCTTTTGGCAAGTCACATCAGCTCTATGTTCACAGATGAAAAATGAAGCTTTCAAAGAAAAGAACACCATACCTACAGTGAAACATGGAGGAGGCTCGGTTATGTTTTGGGGCTGCTTTGCTGCGCCTGGCACAGGGTGCCTTGAATCTGTGCAGGGCACAATGAAATCTCAAGACTATCAAGGCATTCTGGAGCAAAAGCGTGCTGCCCAGTGTCAGAAAGCTCTGTCTCAGTCGCAGGTCATGGGTCCTCCAACAGGATAATGACCCAAAACACACAGCTAAAAGCACCCAAGAATGGATAAGAACAAAACATTGGACTATTCTGAAGTGGCCTTCTATGAGTCCTGATCTGAATCCTATCGAACATCTATGGAAAGAGCTGAAACTTGCAGTCTGGAGAAGGCACCCATCAAACCTGAGACAGCTGGAGCAGTTTGCTCAGGAAGAGTGGGCCAAACTACCTGTTAACAGGTGCAGAAGTCTCAATGAGAGCTACAGAAAACGTTTGATTGCAGTGATTGCCTCTAAAGGTTGTGCAACAAAATATTAGGTTAGCGGTCCCATCATTTTTGTCCATGCCATTTTCATTTGTTTTCTTATTTACAATATTATGTTGAATAAAAAATCAAAAGCAAAGTCTGATTTCTATTAAATATGGAATAAACAATGGTGGATGCCAATTACTTTTGTCAGTTTCAAGTTATTTCAGAGAAAATTGTGCATTCTTCGTTTTTTGTGGAGGGGTACCAACAAATTTGAGCACGTCTTTATATATATATGCACATACTACATAAACTAAGGGGTCATTTTTCAGTAAAGAAAAATGCCTATAATTTAAAAAAAAAAATACTGTTTTGACTCAAAATGAAGGCTGTAAAGTTGTATTTTGTTCATGTTTTATATTTTTTTTAGAAGCTTATTCAAGTTTACTGGAATAATTCTTATTGATTTAGACACTAAGGAAGTGGTTAATGCCATTCTGCAATTCAACTGAATATTAGATTCCATTGATTTATGTTGCAGGTACTTAGTAATTTATTAATATTTACATGTTAATAAAACAAGCAGGAAATGGCAGGATGGTTGTACATTCTGGAATGGCATTTCCCTGTTCAAATATTATCTTCTCATGAAAGGAAGTTAAAAATGTTGTAAATTGTTCTGTTGTTCTCTGCAGTTACTGTAGTGTACGTTGCAGTAAATGTGCAATTCCCTTACATGTGTGCTGTAATTGTGCAATGTTTTCAGTGTGATTGCCTCTGCAGATTACCAATAGATTACCCTTTTTGCACACCGATTCCACTCAAAGGTCAGTTCCTGTCCAGTGGTATAGCCGCAGTCATGTGACCTACCACACAAGATACGAGAAAGACACAGTTTGAGCTATGCTTTCGATGACTAACGTCTCTCTTGTCAACTCTGATCTTCACTAGGCAGCAAACAGGTCAAGTGGCTTTAATGCTAGCTTCTCCTTCAATGCCCGGGCGAGGGAAGATGATGTCTGAGACAAACCCTTGAATGGTGGACCTCTCTGTGGCTACTTCACTTCCCGTTTGAGCCAGTTAATTTAAAGTGTATCTTGAAGGTCGAACACACCAATACAATTCTATATAGATTTCATCAATAGAAATGTTTTTATGCGGTAAAAATATTAATAAACAAAGATATGATGGATTTTGTGTAGTGTATGGCCACACCCACTCAAAAATCATGCTGGCCGGATAAAAAACGGAAGTTACATACGACATGGTAAACACACATGGCGACTGCCGCTGAAAACATAGAAGATGAAGTCGAAGACCCAACTAATTTTAGGGAACAGGTGCCACAACTCTACATTTTTTAACCGCTGGTGAGGTTCAACAGAGGCAGACGATTATTATTATTATTATTATTATTATTATTATTATTATTATTATTATTTCTTAGCAGACGCCCTTACCCAGGGCGACTTACAGTTGTATACAAACAATACATATCAAGAATTCCAGTGCAATTAAGAGCAAAATACAAAATACAATGACTTCAGTCCTAATAAGAGCAAATACAAAACACAGTACGATTTGAAACTGGGGCAGTTCAAGAGCAGACAACAGTGTTGATAGTTACATCAGGATTAGATACGAGTGCAGGTGAAATACAAAATACTACAGATTGGATTAAGTGCAGGATAAAATACAGTAAAATAGGGAGCAGATAAGTGCAAGTTAAAGTGCATTAAAGGCAGAGTGCTATATTGTCCAGAAGGGAAGAGTTGAGTTTTACAGGTGTTGTCTGATGTCCATAGGAAGGTGTAACAGGGGGTCTTAGTACCTGCTACTTTAGTTGTGGGTGTCCGCTGAATGATGAGAGAGAGACAGAGGGATGTTGATAACACCACTCAGGCATCAGGTTTTATTCAAATAAACAAAACGTTGCAGTGACAGGTGGCCGCCACTAGGGTACCAGCAATGATAGCCCTAGTGCACGAGGACATACACAGACAGAGTGGAATCAAAATAAGAGCTCCAAAAATGCAAAACAAAATACAGTGAGAAAACAGCTAAAAACAAAAGTTTGCCAAACACTGGCTTAGCGCTGATCCCACTAAAAGGGAGGTCCCGCTCCGGAACCTACTCTGACACACTAAAATAAACTGTTGTGGGATCAAAATCCCCTAAATTAATCCCTATACAATCCACTCACTCTGTCTCTCCACACAGTAGTTAGACTGCATGCTTGCTGGAACTAGAACAAAAGAACTGGCTTTCCAGCTCCTTTTTTATACCATGTGGCTGGGCTTAATTGAGCATCAATCAGTCAATTAAGCCCCAGCCACATTCTGCACATGCATTTGGCAGAGTTGGATTTAACCCCAACTTAAATTCAAAACTTTACAACTTTATGTACAACTGCAAAAACCTGCCATATCTAGTGCACACTTAAATTCTATATATTTTTTTAAACTATACATATACACAACAATACAATACATTATTTACACGTGCAGGGCTTTTGCCCTGCCACAGAAGGTCATTCCACCACTGCGGGGCAAGGGAAGGAGCGGGCTCTGGAGGCACGGGAGCATAGAGGAGGTACGGCCAGTCTTCTACTGCAGGCGGAGCGGAGAGTTCGGGTGGGGGTGTAAGGAGAGATGAGAGTCTGGAGGTAGCTGGGTGCAATCTGGTCAAGTCATCGGTATGCGAGTACAAGAGTCTTGAACTGGATGTGAGCGGTGATCGGGAGCCAGTGGAGTGAGCGGAGCAGTGGAGTAGCGTGGGAAAAGCGAGGCAGAGAAAACACCAGGCGAGCAGTGGAGTTCTGGATGAGCTGGAGCGGACGGGTGGCGGACGCAGTGAGGCTGGCCAGGAGGGAGTTGCAGTAGTCTAGGCGGAAGAGTACCAGGGCCTGGACGAGGAGTTGCTTGGAGAAGTTGGTGAGGAAGGGTCGGATTTCTCGTATGTTGTTCAGGAAGAAACGGCAGGTGCGTGCTAGAGTGGAGATGTGCTGGGAGTAGGAGACACAGTGGTCCCAGCACATCTCCTCCTAGCACACACCTGCCGTTTCTTCCTGAGCAACATCGAAGAATGTAACTAAAATACTATAACGTATAATTTTTTTTTAACAGGACATCGGTTTTACTGATTTATCCCGATTTTTGTCTAATCAATATTTTCCGGTACTATTTTGTAGGAAATACACAATATTTTGATTAAAATGCTGTTTTATTTTGACTCCGACATTGTAATAAGCAGCCCTACACTGTATCCTAGGATACAGCAGACATTTAGATGTCAAAAGGATCAAATAACGTTCAAATGTGGTTCTCTGTCACTTCACAAACACATTTTCAACTGATTATGTTGGCCAATCAAAGTCTGATTATTGTGGCAATTGCTGTGCATACTGACTAGCTTGATCATAAACTAAATTGAAAATACTTACACGAAAATATAATATTTTTTACTGGATGAGGAATGGGAGAAAACATAAATCAGTTTATGAATACTCAAAAGAAAACAAATGTTTCAAGTATACAAAAAAAAAAATAGCAGAAGTGGGTCAGATGAGGCAGAGGATGCATAGCGCTGCAAATACTGCTGCATCGGTACATGTTCACACTGACAATAAAAAAGAAGATATGACATATAAGCGACACATTAAAACAAAATGGCCAACATGGTTTAATAGATAAATTTAAAAAAAATATTCTGCGAAAAAAGGCACTTTACAGAGCGTTTAAAAGGGACCAAAAACAAAGTACGCAGAAAGAGTACTTGGAACTGCAAAGGCAAATCAAAAGGAAGTTAGAAAGGCCAAGAGAGAGATAGTAATGAACATTGCTAAGGGGGCTAAAACCAATTCCAAAATGTTTTTCCAATATTATAACAGCAAGAGAACATTCAAAGAGGAGGTTAAATGTCTAAGAGATACAAATGGCAAAATCATAGACTAAGAAAAAAAAATAGCAAATATATGAAATGATTACAGAAAGCTTTTGACAAAGTCCCGCATAAAAGATTAATTCTCAAACTGAACGCAGTAGGGATTCAAGGCATGCACATAGATTATGGAGTGGTTAACATGTAGAAAACAGAAAGTACTGATTAGAGCAGAAACCTCAAAACAGAGCGAGGTAACTAGTGGTGTACCACAGGGATCAATATTAGGTCCTCTGCTATTCCTAATCAACATTAATGATTTAGAGGTATGTATTGGTGATTTCGTGCAACGGTACTGTCCATCATCTAAAACACTGCCTAACACTGCCAATCTTAATCGTAAATATTTGACAGAAAATGATAATGCTTTGGTAAACTTATGGAATGCATTGAAGGAAATGTCCAGTGTGACTTCTGACGCATCTCCCAGTGGCTTGCACTACCCAGTTCTGTCCATTTTCTTTTATTTTTATAATTTCAAGGCGAATAAACGTTTGCTTCACTCCTGGTGTGCATAGCCCTTAAGTCTAGGTCAGTGGCGTAGCTGTCAGCCATGTGCAAAAATCTTGATCCCCCAACAAAATCTAATGGTCTAGTGGTCTAGATGTAGTTGAAATAGGTAATAAATAAGATTGTTTGCTAGCTAACAGCCTGCTAAGTGCCAGCAGTGCTTTGTGAGACTGGCTCAAGGTCTCTCAGATTCTGCATGGTTTTCCAATGTTTTTTTTTAAATATACAGTAGTGTGCAATCATTATTTTACCCCTGGTTTTCTCCCAATTTGGAATGCACAATCGCTTTTCCACTCACCGCAGCAATTCCTCACACAGCTCAGGAGACTTGAAGGTTCAGTGGACATCCTCCAGTCCCATAACCAAGCCAGCTTCCTTTTTCACCCAGGAACTCCAGAGCGGATGTCAGCGAGCTACCGACCTCTGGAGGACAAAAGCTAGCCCTGCAGGTGTCCAGCTTTGAACTCACTGGGTGCCTGGCCAGCAGAGTTTGCAGTAGCGAGATGAGGAGAAACAGTCCCTGTGAGTTTTGCCTCCCTAGCCCACAGGAGTGCCAGAGCTAATGCGACGCTCCCTTCGAAGACTGGCCTACTTCACACAGCCAAGACATGAACCTGCACTCCCCTGACTGTATGACTTACCCTGCACCCCACAGGACCATGCTTTTACCACTTGAGCTACTCGGGGATCCCTACACTGCAATTTTTTTTAGGAGCGTTTCTCTGAAAGCTTATATGTCAAATCTGACATTTCTGCTCATCTCTAACATGAACACAATGAATAGTATGCCACAGGTTTAACTGGCTGGATGATCGTCAAATAGGAGAAGTAGCTTAAACAAGGAAAAGACTTTCAGCATGAAAGCATTCCACACCGGCCTACTCTGTCCTTTAACAATCCCCAGTGTCTGAGAAGCTGAAAGCAGAGGTGCTGGTGGTGGCAAGAGGATTAGTGTGGGAAACGCATCCACTTACTGAAATTCGAGATGCTGACAAACAAGGCACACAGCTCAGGAGTCCTTGTCACAAGGGCATCAGATACCATGGCCACCGCTTTCCTTCATGTAACCCCTGTTCAGATCCAGCTGAGCAGAGGGCACTTTCACTGAGAAATGAGGGAAAACAAAAAATCAGCAATTCTGCACTGGCTTGGAAAAGCTCTGCAGCTGTAATACTGTCCAGGGTTCCTTTATTCATATCTGACATACCACACTGACTGGTCAATGTAAATAAGGAAAGAACGTCTGCACATGCGTGGTCATGTGATGTGTCATGTGATCTGCTAGACCTATATAAAGTATGTAAAAGGTATGTGCTATCGACAATCATAGGAAAGCTGAACTATCTCTATAATTACATAAGGGCGTGACAGTGGATTGTTTGTCCCTCAACTCAGTCACAGTATTGAGCAGCGTTCTCCTGGAATTACCAGATTTGCAGAAAACAACGACCAGAAATAATTCATTACTCTGTTGGTTTTAGCTGATTAGATATTTTGTTACTCAATTAATAAAGTAAACAGAACATACAGTAAAATCATTGAACATTAAGCAAACCAGTTTAGAAATGATGACTTCCCATTATGTTTTCATGCATGGAATAAGCCATTCCTCTAGAATTCCCAGTTTGCATGCAACTTTGCTTAGTGTGCTGAATACTGAGCACCATTAGTGCATGGGTGGATATCCTTTGTGAATAAATGAAGTTCAGTGTGCATGCCTGTTGCACCATTTTCTGGGAGAATTCCACCAGTCTGCTACATACTGCAAAGGGAAGTTTAACACGCTGCATTCTACAGGCATATACCACTTAGCAAAGTGGCAATCTCATGTTCAGAATATGGCTGATCATTTGTGGAATATTCAGTTTAATGTTCTACATACTATAAGTATTCCACATACCAATTTAAAACACATGTCAACGTGCAGTATGTTTAAGTACAGAAATTGAGACTGCATATACCTCAGCTATACATACTCTATTTGGATTTTCTGCTCATATATTTTTAACTTTACTAGATATATAAACTATACAGAGATGTAAGACCAGTGATTTGACACACAGAAAAATCCATTCATTTTTCAACAAGGGATACAAGCAATTTTACCATAGGCAGAAGTGTTTGCAGAATGGGGGGGAGGTAATAATTTATTAAAGGGCACAAGACAGAAGACACAGTGAGGAGATCTTCTAACAACATCAGCGCTGCAGCTCTTTATTCCAAAGCAATTCAGACGTGCCATTTTTCATTATAGAACTGCAGGCTCTTGGAATTCCTGGACCAACCATGAGATTTTATTTTTAAGCAATTCTGAGGAGTAATCTCAGATGTATATAGCAAGTGCTTTAAGAAATACCTGTACTGCATGTTAATGTGTGTGTATGTGTGTGTGTGTGTGTGTGTGTGCTTGCACAGTGCAACCTGTGTCTGTTTACATGCCCCCTCAGGGCAGTCCTGTCAGTTACATGTTTTCCTCCCAAGAGATGAACAAATTGTTAAGAAAAATTGGACAAGGTCATAAGATGGAAGCAATGTATCCCTGGAACATTGACCATTAGGGAACAGATTCAATTGAAGTATATATATAAAAACCCTGAAAGGAATTACAGCTTTATACAGCTGGGTGTACATTATACAAATATTGTCTCACCGTATAGAGGAAACCTGTTGGTCAGAGGGTTGATGAAGTTAAAAACAGTTGCGGTAAAGTGGTTTGCAGTGCACTGGTGTAGTGCTGATGTGATTATGAAACAGAAGACCAAACAGGCTTTATTGTTATAATCCTGGTCTGGTGACCACAGAGAATAATCCCAGACAATGCACAGCAATGCGTATTGCACTGTTCCAAAACAATGGGTTGCAGTCCCGAAATAATAAGACACAGTTTGTAAATAATAAACACAGTAGAACACACACAAAGACACACACATTCACAAGTCCATAGTGCTATAGTGCTTGTGGTGTAATGCAATTTATCCGTGAACAAGGTGTAGTGTTGTCTGGGTTTTGTGCTGGCCTGTAGCGACAGCTCCGGATCGTGTTAGCCATCTAATAACAACAAACAAGTAGATTTTAGACACAACAAAACAAACAAAACACTCACTATAATTTTACACTCGTCCTTCAGCAGTTCTCTCTTAACCATTACAAAGGAACAGATCACCTAGCCATGTCCCCTATTTGTACTTTCAGTCGCCCCTTGGTTAGCGAGTGCAGCCGTTTCTCCTCCATCCAGCGGTTGCCACATCGCTTCCCTCTGGAGCGATGACTTAATGTACTGCAGCTGTGCCCCTTTCTAGATGGCCGACTTCCACCTAACCCTGGGAATGAACTGTCAGGCCATCCAGTCCAGGGCACTCTGTTCCCTTTATACCGCATCCTCACAGGTCCGGAGGGAGATTTATCACCAAGAATCATTCTGTCTCTGTCACACAGTGGACACTGCCACATCACGGGTATGCTGAGGTTTTTGTTGCTAACTGTATGATGTTTTTTTCATTCACATATGATTATTTTGTTCACAGTTATTTCAGATTTCATGAAATTTGCACATTGCCGTCTAATATGTAGCCCCTGTGAAAATTCTCATTTCTGAAAGAATAGTGTATTGTGACAAAGTAGGGTAAGCTTGCCACTTTCCGGGACCTGAAACACTGTCTTATAGTAAAGTCGGAATGCTCTGGACCACAGATCGGTTGCAAACAGGACATTACCTTATATTTATTTATATTTACACAAAACAAAACAAAACCTAGTTCCGGCTAGCCATTTACCAAACACATATACTCTGCAAGTATAAACACAGGACTTTTCATAGGTTCCCCACATAGGTCTCTCCCCTTAGCCTATGCACAGACCTGTAAAACACCTGCCTTGATTACTAGCAGGTGTGTCTAATTACATTAATAAAACAATCAACAATTAAACAATTATATCCCCAGTGCGCAGGGCCTCTGCCCTGTAGCGCTAAGGTGAAGATGCCATATATTATAATGAATTATGTAATTTTGAACATTTCTAACAAAAAAACATACACAATGTCAGGAAAAAAGCAGAAAACAACAACAGAAGAAAAACAACAAATAAATAAAACAAAACAAAACTGACCCCCCGACTTCTCCTGGACAGAGTACAGCCATGACAACTTCAGTGACTATTAACGTTGAGTCATTGATCGATCAGCTACGCAGCAGTATCCAACACGCTGAGCGCAGAAAACAGGATTTCGGGTTAGAAGATATGGTGACAGTTTAACGGTGCTACTAGAATACATAAATTTGGGGTGCCAGGAAGGAAATACCCTTACCAATAGAAAAGTAATCAAAACAAACAATAACAGAGAAGCAACAAAACATAAAAAAACATGAAATAAGCACCATTACCAGACTACAGATACCAGTGACACAGGGGCCACCTGACCTGCACCCTGAAGCAGAGTTACTATCAAGTAAACAAAAAAAAGATTACAATTAATTACAAAACTAAATATACCTGTTTTGTAATAACAAAAACCAAAAGAAATACAGAGCACACCAATAACCCCACACACCTAATAAAAAATAACCTTAAGTACCATACTCTAATAAAACTATACCAAGAACTAAAGAAAACAGGACACCAAAGTTCTTAGGCAATTAATAGTTGTATTATTCAATCAAAGCCGCAGCACAAGCCACACAATCACACTCCTAACCACTACCAATAAATAATTAAGCGTAATGGTGAATTAGCAATACACACTAAAACCCTAATCACATTTAATTCAGCACCTGGGTTTTAACCTAAACACCTAATAACAAAGTATTTATACAAACAAAAAATATACCCGTTATAAACTATATAAAAGTTAGCAGAAAGCGAGAGGTCTATAAATAAACAAACAGTCTTAGAAGGACTATATACTTTCTCTCAAATCGTGCATAATAACTAACACAGTATAACGACAATTAAATTAGGAGTCATTAGAAACGTAATAATTACAAAAGAAAAAGAAACAGAAAAACAAACAACGAAAATAGAACAAATACAAGTACCCACTGATTTACTTTCTGGGTCAGCGTTTGTCAATACACACCATTCACTCTGTAGATTTAAATTAACAGTCCAACCCCTCCTACTAAGGACTGAAGAGACCTCCATGAATTTTGTATCCCGTGTAATATAATCCATCCGTGTTTGCAGAAAAAAACCCATTTAGGAATTCCACCACATCAGAGTCCTCCACGATTGTTTACATATTCACAAGGTTCCACTTCCAGCCTCAACCCAGGTAGTCGAAAGTCGAATCTTGTTCATCTACTGAAACGCCGCTTCATACTATTGTGACAAACGTAGAACAGAGTTTAGAATTAAAGATTACTACCCCAGAAAACAGCAGTAACGAAAAACCACAGATGCATCCAGTCCAGGAAAAAAAAGAAAATACGCTCTCTCTCTAGAAAGAAACAGGCGCCTTATTAAGGCTCAAGGGGGCGTGTCATTTATTACACTCAATTTTCTTAAAAGGACAGACACGGAGAACCGTGACTCGTCACACAGTGTTACAGCAAGAGGTTACCGAACTAACCAACTGTCAGGGAAATTAGGGATAAAGAAGAGGAACACGAGAACGGGGGCTCGAAGGAAGAACATACAGATTTAAGGAATCCTGCAGAAGAAGGAAGTACCGACTTTAGTCAAAAATTGCTGACTGAGCTATTTGGTACAGACAAATTCAAAATTGGCTCAGCACCTGAGCTAGAACGTGCACGCATCGAGTAGGGAGACAGTCAGCAAACCAGAGCAACAGCCCCAGGCCAATAAAAGCGAATCGACTGTGCTTTCAGGACAAGCAAAAGATATTGACTTTAGCACAAGAGAAATCACCCTTGTTGTTTCAGGGAGCTAGCGTCTCCATATATGGAGACTTTTCCACAGTCTCAGAGGAAAAGGATGGAGTACACACTGTGAAAGAGTGGTAGTGTGGTGCTACTGGACACCGGTATTTTTCGTCACAGACTGGAGTGAACACGTCACTGATTCAGGTGAATAATTTTATTTACAATATTTACAACAAAACACACTTATTTAATTGTGCTTATTTGCCCTGTACGGGCCACTAACTATCTCACTTCTTCTCCCCTCTCTATGCTACTGTGAGGCAACCAAGTGGTGACAGGCTTAGCCTGTAAACGTCCCAAGTCCACAAGACAGGTAAGCTGGGTTTGGGCTCCCTCTGGAGGAGCACACCAGAAACTCAGGTAAGTAACAGCTGGGGCTCCCTCTGGTGGAGTGAGCCAGGAACACAGGTAAGTACAAGTGGGGCTCCCTCTGGTGGAGTGAGCCAGGAACACAGGTGAGTGCAGGTTGGGCTCCCTCTGGTGGAGTAAGCCAGGAACACAGGTGAATAGTGGTTGGGCTCCCTCTGGTGGAGTGAGCCAGGAACACAGGTAAGTACCGGTTGGACTCCCTCAAATGATTATCTCCTGGAACACAGAAAAGAACAGCGCATCCTCTGCAAGAGGCTGCCTGGAAGACAGCAAGGGAAAGTCCACAATATGCAATAGTGTTACACTATAGCCAGGTTTCCGAACACCTACAAGTGAAGCTGAGTTCCTATTTAACAGCAACGAGGTGTCGCTTTGTTTTCCAACCGTGACTGTATGGAAAGCCAGGAAGAAACAGCAATAATAAAAATTATTACAACACCACGGTCTTGTGTTTGGCAGTTTCCTTCAAACGTATACCCTTCCTGCTTATAAGTGTATCGCTGTTCCAGCAGCCTGTAATCCAACGGGTTAAGCCAGTCCTGGTCCTGTAAATTACTCTTGGTGTGTAATCGCTGCTCCTGCAGCTGGAAACCACGCAGTATTTTTAACCAGTCCCGCTCATATAAACAACACACTTGGTCAAAATATCGCTGCTCTTGCAGCTGGTAAACAAACAGTGTTGATACCATGACTGCGCCACATAAATAACAGGTCTCCTGGTAGATGTGGCGTAGACAACGCAATACTGTATTATAGTTCAATCTGCACTGCGAAACAAAACCAAACAATTCAAAACAAAAGTCTGCCTCACCAAGAGGAAAAATGCTCTATACTAGACTTTTACAAAATAGCTACGACAAAACAAAAGTCTGCCTCACCAAGAGGTAAAAACGCTCTATGCTAGACTTTCACAAAATAGCTATGATTGAAACGAAACGCACTTACTATCTCTTCCCCAACACAGGAATACTTCTCAAGGCTTGCACAGGCAGGACACCAGGCGGAGTTCCCCACAATCACTCAAGCCCGATTGTTCTGCCCAGCTTCCTTTAAACTGTCTAACCCCGCCTTTCTAATCAATACTGAGGTTTCTGGGTTATGTAGTTTTTCCCCAGTGATGCCATTTCTTAAAGGCGCCACTGCTCCTTCTTCACAACACACATTAAGAAGCTTTTTCAGGAGAAGGATGGAATAGACACATTATTAAGTTCTTTCGGGAGAAGGATGGAGTAGACGCACATTAGAAGTTCTTCGGGAGAAGGATGGAGTAGGCGCACATTAAGTTCTTTCAGGAGAAGGATGGAATAGACACATTAAGAAATTCTTTCGGGAGAAGGATGAAATAGAGCGCCCATTAAGAAGTTCTTTCAGGAGAAGGATGGAGTAGACGCATAAGAAGTTCTTTCGGGAGAAGGATGGAGTAGGCGCACATTAAGTTCTTTCAGGAGAAGGATGGAATAGACACATTAAGAAATTCTTTGGGGAGAAGGATGAAATAGGCGCCCATTAAGAAGTTCTTTCAGGAGAAGGATGGAGTAGGCGCACATTAAGTTCTTTCGGGAGAAGGATGGAGTAGGCAGCACATTAAGTTCTTTCAGGAGAAGGATGGAATAGACACACATTAAGAAATTCTTTCGGGAGAAGGATGAAATAGGACGCCCATTAAGAAGTTCTTTCAGGAGAAGGATGGAATAGACACACATTAAGAAGTTCTTTTGGGGAAGGATGGAGTAGACACATTAAGAAATTCTTTCGGGAGAAGGATGGAGTAGACACACATTAAGAAGTTCTTTCGGAGAAGGATGGAGTACATACACATTAAGAAGTTCTTTTGGGAGAAGGATGGAGTAGGCGCACATTAAAGTTCTTTTAGGGAGAAGGAAGGTACACGCACATTAATAAGTTCTTTCGAGAGAAGGATGTCCGGTATGTATGATCTATCCTGCATTGATGAAAGTCACTTACAACAACCAAACCACAATTTACAAGTTGGTAAAAGAAGCAGAAAGTTTCATCAAGGATAGTTTTTCCCAGGAAAGAAAATTGACATTTCAGAAAATGAACATTTCAAATATGAGGGAGCCTATAACTTATCTTTTACAGTGATTAAGATTTTTGTATGTATAATTGAAGCTTGCCATTTGATTACGCATTGTTAGTTTTACTCAATTTAAAATGTTATTTAACACGTTAAGGTCCCTATTCATAAAGGTACTTGCCGACTGCCGTAATAAAACGAATGTCGTTTAAAACTAACGAAAGTCGTCTATATTGCTATTCATAAAATGATCTAAGAATACAGCCCGTTCAATGGTGTATCAGTGTTGACCACATTTTTATGTCCTTTCTTGATTCATTGGAAATGTTGATATAGGAATTGAGGTTTTTTACAGTAGTTGAAAGAGCTAGGAGAAATGAAGGTTCTGCCCTGCGGAATGATTCGGATGGCATAATTGAAATGTATACATCTATACACGTTAAAGTGTATGCAAAACCATCGTTAAAGTTTGAATACCAGCCCATCTCTACTAAATCGGCTTGCCATTGCCAATCAATGGTTGACACAATCGTTCTGTTCCTTATGTACAGTATAAGCGTCCTGTTCTGATAGCCACTTTGACACTCACTTCCTAGGAACCGAAAATCCTCTATAGTGAACACTTTTTAATAGACAATTCACACACAGTTCTGGTACATTTTGCATGAATGCTATAACCTCGGCCAAAAGTCTGGCAGCCGTCGGTTCGTTTCGACCCTTTTTAATACACGTTAGATTAGTAATTACAGCTTCCAGTACAGATTCACGAAATCTTTGTATACTTATTCTCTCAGGAAAAGGTCTCCTCTCTCGATCCTATAAATAAAAGACTAAATGTAATGTGTTACAACAGGAGACACACACAACACACATTTATACGTCTTTTTTAATATCTGCGACTGAGATTGTAAAACATATTGTAATGTTTCTTTTTTACAACACAATCAGCCATTTCCAATATTTTACGGTCTGCATTTTCAAGAAGGTCTTTAATAGATACAAATGGTTGGGGGTCTGCCTTAATAGCTTTTAAACGTCTAACAATTTCCTTTTCTGTTACATTTGTACATGTTTTTACCATTTTGCTGCTTATTTTATTTTTTTCTGAAATACATGTAACAAACTGTTTTAACATTTTCAAGCTCATTGTATTTTTCCAACACTCTGAAATAAAGAATATAATGAAACAAACTGTATTTACCCCTGTTTTTAACGTTTTCAGACTTATTTTATTTTTGTAAAAAGCTTATTTTATTATCTGAAATACATGTACACTTTGTACTACTGGTTTCCCATTTACTGCTCATTTTATTTTTCTGAAATAAAGAATACAACACAAATTAAATAATAACACCCAAAACCTTTGTTTTATTCACCATTTTACTGTGACAAACTACAAACACAGAACATGGTTTCCATAATTGCCTTAAAACTACAAACACGTGACAGGATGGGATGGTGGGATTTCCAAAATTGCTTAAAAACTACAAACACATGACCGCTTGGAAGGCGGGACCTGATTGGCTAAAAAAAAGGGCGGGGCACCTGTCAAAACCAAATGCTGCATTCTCATTGGTAAAAATTAACATGGTGATATCTCGTATTGTATAATTACTTCCCTGATAGGGTGGTGTCGTGCAGATCCAAATGAGGTAGTCAGTATTATCAACGTCCTGGAGTTGCTCACACTGTACCCTAAGCTAACAGGTGCTGTACACTTAATATTATTTTATTAGTATTATTTATTTCTTAGCAGATGCCTTTATCCGGTCAAGAGTCCAGAGCCCTAACCACTACTCCCACACTGCTGCCTAGCTGAAAACACTTAGACTGACACCTATATTCAGCCTGTATATCCCCTGGCCAGAGAAACTACTGCCCTGTTCCTTGTATTCCAGGTGTTTGTTAAACACCACTGAGAGCAGACCTGGTTCAGAGTCTGAAATAGAACAGTAATTATAATTACACAGCACAGAGCAGAGTACTAATCAGTCTGATTGTGATGATGCACTCAAAGTACAGGTTAAGAAGATATCACTGCAGTGCATAACACACATCAATCTTGAGGGCTAAAATGTGTATTGTTATAAGAGTTAGTAATTTCATAAACATAGGCTAGACATTCAGAACATTTCGAGGCAGTTTATATTATGTGGCATGCATAACCTTGTAATAACTGGGTAACAATCATGAGTTCCTGCTCTACACAGTAACTACTGATGGCATAAGTGCATAATGTCACAGAACGAGCTAGTACAGTGCTGATACCATGTATTTACACAAGCCCATTGCCATTATATTACACAGCAGTTACATATTGGTAATTACCTGTTTATTACATTATAATTACATGGCTATTTATGCCCACAACTGTGTATGGTTCAGGGTTCGGCTTCATTCACAACCATATGAACTGGCACATCAACTGCAGAGTTTGTGATGTGACTAGTTGTTCTTTTTTTTTAAATGTCCTATCATCTTATTGATCATTTGATGTCATAACGGGCAGGATTTTCAAAAGGTTGTAAATGATAACTCCAGTGCTAATCAATAAATCGGTAGGTAACATTGATTTTGGCATTTTCAAGTGGTTGTTAGGACTATTTTGTTAATAAATAATCATCCTAATGTGATTTCAAATTATGTTGATTTCTAAATAATGTTACTATCTTAACGAGCAGGGCTTCTTGTGGCTGTTTCTTTTGTTTGCGTGGGAATTTAAAAGCAAATATGTGTTAATGTGTCATAATTTATCAGGAGTTAATTTGCACTTGGAAAAGGAGGGTTTTAACTAATGAAACAGTATATAACTCACCTTGAAAGAGACATTTAACAGACCGTGGCTGACGATACACAGAGAAAGAGTGTACAGGACTAGAGTTAATTTCTTACAGACAACCTAGATAATTCAGTATTTGTAGTTATGAAAATATTTTAGCCTTTTCTATACTTGTGGTTATGAAGGAGATTTATTCACTTGTTTTAATCATTTGTACAGAACATTTGTTGTATTGCTAAAATGACATATCTTTATTTGCATTTAAGTGTAATTTCAGGACTGAACCCGTGGAGTTATATGCTGGCGATACATATTATTGTGTAGAACCTGTACTATTATTTAACTGGTATCGAAAGACAGGAAGAAATAAAAGAACAGTTTTGAACCGTGAACTTTGTATCTGTCGCTGTTTGGAGCACTCGCAGTACACCTGCGCACTGAAAACCACTAGATTCACATACATACATGGTATACATATAATATAGCTAACTACAAACAGAAAAGGCACTTCAAATGTATTTATTTATAGCCTACAGTCGTGCATACTAAAATACATACAAAATTAGATGTCAACATAAGAAAATCAATTCAACCAATATTCACAGATGGCTTACAGTAGTTTTTTCTTCTTTTTAACCAAAAACATTTCAAAATGCACATTAAAAGAGTTGTATATATAAGTTGTGGCAAAACATCCCTGAATGAGGGGAAATGACTAATGGGGTTTAATTGTTATCATCATTATTAATTTTATCCGTGCAGTCCGATTTTTACCCACACGCCAGATAGTCGTAAATCAGCATTTTATATGTGAAGTGTTCTAAATAAATGTACATTCTGCATGACAAAATGCACCATTTAAATAAAGTTTACAAATTAAAATTGCTGTTCCAGCAGCCAAAACCACCGGACCCCTCCACTGCTCCTGTTCCATGTCCCAGTATGGGGTCCCATTTGGGTGGGGTCCAGTGACCACCATCTCCTCTCACCTCTCCCTGCTGTTGCTGCTTCTGGCAGCTCTTTCTTTCCTCCCATCCTCCCTTCTTCTCCTTCTTTCCTCACTCCCTGATTGAATGGTATTGTCAGATGAACCCTTGGGGTTCATCCTAAGGAGGAGGTATGTAGCAGGCGATTGCCCTGCACGTGTGTAAGTGGTAATGTGTATAATAATAATAAACCACAAATACAAAATAATAAACTGCACAGGGGCGGAGGGGGAGACCCCATTCTAAAAATAAACAAACAAAACACTGTACACTGTTACAGTCATACTGTAAAGACATACATGCATGCTTCTTTAAGTAGATGGCACAGTCTGTTGCTGTATCACTGTATATTTGTGATCAGGGCTCTTTAACAAGCCATCACTGTCCTCATTGTAACTCTGTGACTAATTACACATTTTAAGCTCTGCTGCCATTTAGCTTGTCAGTTAAGCACCACATTACTCCTAAACGCTGCCTGTCTCCTCTAATGACCACTCTGACATCTGAAGACATGGACTTGCACCGTCTCCGGTCAACATTAATAACCTAATGGCAAGGCTGCCTACCAGTTTGGGACACAGGCCCACCTCCTCACTTTGATACATGTTTCAATAGAAGCACTCATATATCACTGTTTTGGGTCCAAGAACAGGATATTTCAATGCAACACAACACATGAACAGCTTGTACAGCTTTTAACTGACCGACCAAGGTTGGAGTTACAGCAGCTCACAACCTGGACGCTGGCCTATGTTTTTCAGTTATTTCTATTTATTTATCCAGTTAAAATTCCCTTTGTCTGCTTTGTCAATAGGGGCGGGCATGAAGCTGAACCTAGAACTTGAACCCTCCTGAACCATGACATTTTTTTTGTATTTCAGCAATGGGGAGGGTTATTCTATAGAAATGTTTTAAAATGAACTAAAATAATTAGAAATTAAAAGTTAATTTGCATTTGATAACAGGCACATTTCAATTCACTTCATCATTTACTCGATAATAGTGGGAGAAATGTTGAGCTCTATAATTTAATTTGCATCTCAATGTTAACTCAAAGATATTTAAAGTTTTTTTGCTTTCACTGTACCAATCAGGAACAGAAACTGACCTAAACAAAAACTGAACCGTAACAATTATTAATAAAAATCGTAATTGTATAGAACAGGACCATCTGACTATCTGTGCTTACTACTACTTCAATGGGGCAGCAGTGTGGAGTAGTGGTTAGGGCTCTGGACTCTTGACTGGAGGGTTGTGGGTTCAATCCCCAGTGGGGGACACTGCTGTTGCACCCTTGAGCAAGGTACTTTACCTAGATTGCTCCAGTAAAAACCCAACTGTATAAATGGGTAATTGTATGTAAAAATAATGTGATATCTGTATAATGTGAAATAATGTATAATGTGATATCTTGTAACAATTGTAAAGTCGCCCTGGATAAGGGCGTCTGCTAGAAATAAATAATAATAATAATAAAGGTAAATCCTAAAAACAATTGCTAATTTAAGCTCCCTGCTATTTTGCTTTGCAATTAAGAGCAGCCGTATTACCCTAATGATTGCCTGTTGCAATGACTGTGGTGACATCTGACGGTCTGGACTTATACCTCTGGTCCCAGTAATAGCCCTCGAGGATGCTTTTTGTCTGGTGTGACACAGATGGTACAAAACA